>JADMNL010000032.1:2660000-3200000 GCA_016271365.2 Neoceratodus forsteri | reverse complement strand
CCCTCCACATTTCAGCCCAAAAGACTAAACCGTTCTTTTGCAGCAGGGTGGCAAAGAATTGCTGTAATTTTCCCACAGCCTGGAAAAGTACTGTCGAACTTTGCGAAAGCTTTCGAAAATTCATTAGACAGTGTCGCAAGTGTGAAAGTACTTTGCTAAATTACTTTTTCCATAAATTTGAAAATCATATTTCTGGGGTGTTTTACCCCAAAACAAAGACATGCCTAGCATCCTCAGGGTCCGACTAGGTGAATACAAAAAGAATTAGGTTGCTAGAGGGTCCCAAATTTAAATGCCAAGCATTTTTCTGATGACCAACTAAAAACAAAATGGTGGATTTGCGACAGTAAAAGGGCCATTTGTGAAAGTAAAAACTGCATTTGCGACACTGTCGAACTTTTTGTTAACTTTTCCTATTGACTTATAATGGGAAATTGTTTTTTGAATAACTTGAACCGTTTAATATTTTTTCTTGAAATCTTCAAAAGGCACATCGGGAACCACGGGGGCACGTTCCCTGAAGATTTTGGACCAGTCGTGCAAACCGTGCGACCCGTAGAGACTAGCAAAGAACTGCAAAAAAGCGTAAACGCGCATGCAGATCGCACTTAACTCCACAGCCGTATATCCGAACAGTACAAAAGTTGGCAGATCCCAAAATGTATGGTTCTTGATCATGTATTCCAAATTTCAGGCATATCCATTGAACGGTTGCCAAGTTATTAAGGTGCAAAATTTTAGGTTTAACATGTAAATGGCTCCTCTACCATAATATAAATATCTAGATGTTGAAATTGATTCTGGCCTTACTTTTAATCAACACAGAGACAGTATAATAAAGAAAACAAATGAAATTGGGGGCCTTAAGAAGGGTTACTTTTTGTATAACTAAAAATGATCATAAGTTGGTAGCAAATCAGTTGATCATTCCTACTTTGGAGTATAGATCACACGCTTTTTTTTTTTTACAAAAAAAATCTCTACATAAACTGGATGTATCATATCATAAAATAGCTAAATATGTATTATGATGTAGTCCCACAGTCCATCACTGCTCCCTGTATGATGCTTTGTCCTGGATCCCACTGTATCATAAAAGAGAAACAGTATGAATACCTTATTGTACAAAATTATGAAATTGGAAATGCCTGAAAGACTTGTGAAGCAATTAGAATGGGTAAATTATAATTGTTTGAGAAATATGGATAGTACAGTAAAATTACCTAGGATTCAAAATAAACACAGCACGTTTAAATTTAAATATAGAGCTGTTAGTTCTTGGAATAGATTATCGAAGGATTTAAGAGTAATGAACTTAACAATAAATGAATTCGGACAAAGAATTAAACAGGACCTTAAATACGTACGTGTATGTGTTTGGAATAACACCTTGTTGGTAGTTCCCAATAGATAAATGAGGGGTTACTAGATTAGTATAAGACATAGGATATCAGATCATGTTGCTTTTTACATAAACTTATCTTGTGCGATGTGTACTAGTTTGTCGTTAATATGTCTGTGTGTTGTTGCTATAAAATGTACCTTTTTAGTATGATAGATTTCTATTTCATGTAATATGTGCAATATTGAAAATGTTTAGAACCTTTTGTAATTTGTACATGAACATCAATAACAGGATCACCGTGGAAACAGGCCTTGTGTAATAACTATGGGGTAAACTTTTTGTATTGTCAAATTGTTTTTTGCCTGTATAAATAAAAATGTTTACACTACTGCTACCCCATGGTCCTTCTCCTCCTCAGTGATCCCCAGTTTACCCCCCCCCAAGCCAGTATTGTCTCCTTGGGCTCTTCACCCTGAAGTGCATAACCTTACACTTCTTTGCATTGAACCCCAGCTGCCACCTCTCTGACCACTCCTCTAGCTTGCTTAGGTCCCCCTGCAGCTGCTTCCATCCCTCCCCTCCATCTACCACGGCTCCCATTTTGGTGTCGTCTGCAAACAGACTTACTTTGCTCACCACCCTGTGCGCAATGTCTGATACGAAGAGCCTAAATAATACTGGCCCCAACACAGAGCCCTGTAGCACCCCACTCATCACCGGCTTCGGAGTCGAGAGCTCCACTCCCACCACCACCTGTTGCAGATGGCTGGAAACCTTCATGTACAAAAGGACAGTTAGACGTTTAATTTTGGAAACAATCATTCAAAAAATAAAAAAATATTTTAGTGTAATAATAACTTTAAGACACTCCAGGGGTTGGGTTACCTTTGTTAATCTAACCCTAGAGTCATAGGACACTCAGATACTCCGTGGACCATAACTTGCTACAGTTAGATTAACATGGTATCCCAACCCCTGGTTGTGCTTCAGTGCTTAAAAGAATATTTTGTTTTGCTTTCAGTTGAAAAAACAGAATGTTTCTAGAACTGAGCCATTCCTGCACACTTTACACTGTTTTACACTTTCAATAACAGACTGTTGAACTTCAGTTCATTCTATGAGGGTTGCATAACTTGCATATATTCAAAAGTCTGAAGAGGCACCCATTTTCTGTTCCTGTACACTGTCCTCCTGTTGGTCCTTGTCATTATGATCTCCAAAACAGCTCCTAAAAGTAACAGCACTTGGAGCCAAGTTCAGAAACCATTAAAATTGTGTGTGTGTGTGGGGGGCGAGTTACAATCATTTACATCTAGGTCAGATTTGAAGCTGGTTCAGGTCAACACAACAGTGGCTGAAAGCTAACATTAGCTGTTGACGGTTTGGTGGCATACATGAAAGGAGCAGTGGGGGTGTTCTGTTTAACTCCCAGTGGAGAGCTGTCTACGTCACAAAACCCCCATCACAATTGCCACTAACTAGCCCCATTTTGGCAGCATTAAATGAGAAGCCAAGGACCGAACGGGTACAGAGCCAGTGTTATCTTCTGCCCCACTCTTGGTGGTCCCTCTAGGAAAGGGGGGGAGGTGCATTTAGCAGGGCATTGTGGGATATCTTTTTTTTTTTTCCATTCACTTTTTGTGCCCGCTTTGTTTCAGGACTGGCCCCCATATGACAATCCTCCCAACCCCTATCACCTACCATTTCCAGGACTTACCTGCTCCTTGGTTCCTCCAAGGGCTGCACTCCCTGGCTGTGCCACACAGGTGGGCCAAGCACCTAAGGAGACCGAATTCAGGTAGAGGAGGGAGCCAGGTCAACAGTAAAGAGCCTGCAGAGGATCACATTTCATCCTGCAGCAGTCGGGGGTGTTTCTGTCTTTTTTATGTCACTCCCACAGGACAATGGCGACTAAGGGTGTACAAGCATGCTAGCACTGTACCACCCGATATCCTCCCTCCCATGCAGGGCCACCTGCAGTGCCACACGTAGTCACCCAGGCAGCATTTGCACAGTGACAGTAGTCACCTGCCCACCCTGGAGGAAAGCATTCACTAGGATGCTCGATCCTACCTACTCTCCATCCCCCCTCGTGACCCAGGCTTGTTCCCAAACCCAGGTCACCAGCACTGCATGCGGTAGTGTGGTCACGGCATAGCACGGAAAGGGCACTGATCAGGGTGTATAATGACCCACTCAGGGTGAGAGATAGAGGACAGCAGTCAATTCTTGCTCTCCTCCATACCTTTTTAGTTTTTGACACTGGACCATGGACTGTTGCTGGACTGGCTGAAGATGATGTCTAGCTCACCGGCAAAACCATCTGCTGGCCCAAGTCCTATCTCAGGAGAAGGGCTCAGAGGGTGATGGAGGAAATGTTTTCCTCTTCTCCAAGGGTCCTCCCCTGTGGTGTGCCCCAAGATTTTGTCCTCTCACCCATGTTGTTCATGATGTACATACTGCTCCTGGGGAGAACTATTAGACAGTATGGAGTTGGGTTTCACTGCTATATACACGATACTCGGCTCTGTCGTTTGCACCCGGGACTGGTGCGATCAATGTGCTGAACAGGTGCCTGGTCAAGATCCAGGAATGGAAGTCACTGAGCTGGCGTTGACTCAACCCAGATAAAACTGTTGTGCTGGTGAATGAGCCAGGTGGTAGGGGAGGAGTGACGGCTACCAAGAGGGAGACAGACCTTCAGCTCGGTTCCTCTGAGCTCTTGGCCACCGTGAAGGTGAAAATCTGGGGGTCATTCTGAATGAGGGGCTGACATTTAAAGTTCAGGTGTCAGCAGTAATCCAGAGTGGCTTTTACCACCTGAAGAACATCTGCTGGATTTAATCCCTTATCTTCCCGACCCCCCCCCCCCGGTGACTTGGAGACAATGGTACATGTTTGTTACTTCCAGACTCGACTACTGCAACGCTCTGTAGCTTGGGGTCAGTGGAGATAGGCGGTGGTGCCTGCAGCTAGTGTGGAAAGCAGCTGCTAGGTTGCTGAGTGGCCTTTCTAGGTTGTGTCATATCTAACTTGCACTGCATGATCTGCTCTTGCCGCAGATTCAGTGGTGTGTCTCTTTAAAGTGTGTGTGTTCACTTATCAGGCCCCACGTGGGTTGGGCACAGGCTAGCCGGAAGACCTTCTACATCTTTGTGCGTCTTTGCGCCCTCCTTTGATCCACTGAGGAGGGCCTCCTTGTGATACCCAGGGTGAGGTTAAAAACCTCAGCGGACCAGGCCTTTTAGATTGCTGGCCCAGTCTTGTAGAACACACTCCCTAGAGCCCTGAGGGAGGCTCCCTCAGTGGAGGCCTTTAACAGGGGCCTTAAGACACATCTGTTTATACAGGCTTTTGGGAATTACTTCTCTGTTTTTCTTCTTAATCCCAGTCTGTTGCTTACAATAATGTTAGTTTATCATTTATCAACTGTTGTCAACAAAGGCTACCTAATTATTTATATTGTCTATTTATGTAATGACAGGGGATTATCTATGTTATATATGACTTTCCCACCTATTGGTCTTGTTGTAATGGTGCCCCAAGCCTTCAGGGAATGAAACCAATAATTATAAATAAATATATTATTTCTACTTCATTGAAGGACCGGCATGTGAGCATCACGGTGTGGAATATTTTGTGTTGAGGACACCTATGCTGTAACGGTCATACAGGTAAAAAGAAGGTTTTGATCTCCATTGTTGCTGTCGATCTAGCACCTTTCATGAGCTTTATAATTTGCTGCAATTGCTTTTCTTTAAATTACAGGGTCTGAGGAGACACACCATTAGAGTGCAACAAGTATGTTACGGGCATGTCATGAACACGTATGAGTATCATAACACTCACTGTAATGGACGCAAGAAGATCTGGAGAAGGTTCACAAGGAGCAGTCCTGCACAGTGCTGCTAGAAATAGCTGTGTGGTAAATGTCTTTACCTGAACTACAGAAGCAAAGCAGATAAGCGGACAGCTATCCACTTAGCGCAAGCAGCAAAAACCTTACCTTGTGATTCAACAAGAGAAAACAGTGTGCACCATAACACAAGGCACTTGCAGCTTCTAGTTTTAGTGTCTGACTGTCTGGTACTTTAATTCTGATACAAATGTAAACTCCAAGATCATATGAAAACAAATGAACAAACGAAATTGCCAGCAGATAAAAGCCTTATGGTCTATCACGTCTGTTCGATTGTGCAGCTAGCAGCCCTTATACTGCAGCTGCCCCTCCCACCATTCTCCCCCTCCAGCGGCCTTCCCCCTTACCCTGTCCTATCCCCTTTTGAAGCAGCCCATTATTCTAGAGGATACCACTTCCTCTGGCAATGCATTCCACCCAGACACCACACTCTCCGTAAAAAAGTGTCTCCTCATTTCCTTCCTGAACCTTCCCCCTTCCAATCTCAGACCGTGCCCTCGAGTGACACTCCCCCCTCCTTAATCTGAAAAGGCCCTCCCTTCCCATCTTATTTATTCCCTTCATTTACTTAAAGGTTTCAATCATGTTCCCCCCTATCCTTCCTCTCCTCCAGGGAGTACATGTTCAACTCCCTCAGCCTGCTCTTGTAGGACAAGTCCCCTAGCCCAAGGATCATTTTTGTTGCCCTGCGCTGCACCCTCTCCAGTAACCTAATGTCCTTCTTCAGGTACGGTTGCCAGAACTGCACACAGTACTCCAGGTGAGGTCTAACCAGTGACCTGTACAGCAGCAGGATCACCTCCCCCCTCCTGGAGGATATGCCCCAGGCAATACAACCCAGCATCCTGTTGGCCCTTTGCAGCAGCCTTTCCACACTGTGCCGAGTTGTTCATTGCTGCTGTAATGATCGCCCCCAGATCCTTCTCCTCTTCCATCTTGGCTAGATGAATTCCCCCTAGTTGGTAACTCCTCCTTGGTGTTTTTGCGTCGAAATGTAGCGCCTTGCATTTCTTGGCATTGAACCCCAGCTGACAAGTGTCCGACCAGGCCTCCAAATTTGCCAGATCATCCTGCAATCCCTGCCACCCTTCTAAGTCATCCACTACTGCTCCCATCTTGGTGTCGTCTTCAAACAGACTGATCTTGCTCTTGATGTCTAATGAGATGTCTGCTATGAAGATCCCAAACAACACTGTGCCCCTGTGGCACCTCACTGGTCACTAGCCAGAGAGATGAGAGCTCCTCTCCCATCACCACCCTCTGCTGTCTGCCTTGCAACCAGTACACTACCCATCCCACCATTTTCACCCCCGCCCCTGTGCCTTCCAACTTACTTCTTAGCCTCCCATGCGGCACCGAATCGAATGCCTTACTGAAGTCCAGGTACCGGACATCCACTGCAATGGCCCCTAACTGCCTGGTTACCCAGTCACAGTACTCCACCAGGATGGTCTGACAGGATCTGCCAGAGACAAACCCATGCTGTCTGCTGTCCTGCAGCCCATCAGCCTCTCCTTTAGGATTGTCTCCATCAGCTTTACCACGATGGATGTGAGGCTTACCAGTCTGTAGTTTCCTGGCTCATCCCTGGGGCAGCACTTGTGGAGGGGCACCACGTGCTCCATCGTCCAGTACACTCCCAGAGTCCAGGAAAACATTAAACAGGTCTGCCAAGGATTCAGCGATGTAGCGCTTGACTTGCGGGCACAGCTGTCACTGAGTTGTGGTTCTTACTGTATGGCTGATGAAAGTGCATCCCAGTCCGCTTGTGTCGATATACTCACTAAACAGGAACTCTTGACACACATAGTTTTGTAGTTCTATGTGGGCATTTTACATTTGCACAGAAATGTATGCTGCATCACCAACGTTTCCAAAGGAACTGTGCCACTAAGGTCATTATTTCAAGCCCTGTCATATTCTAGCACCTTGCTCCCCCAATTGAAATTGTGGAATTAATGCTTTCTGATTTACAATACAGTTAGGTGTACAGTGAAGATTATGCGACCACAGCTGTTCAGATTTTCTCTACTGATTTAACTTTCCTTCATGGTCATGCAACCTACCGTTTTGTAACTTCACTCTTGCACATCGGACACTGTCCGGTACCTTTTCTCTTCTTTTTGTCAAGAAGCTTCAACATACAAAATCTGAAATAAAGTAACGGAAATAATGCATTCAAAATAAACTGAAACATGGCCATCCCATCAGAAAGTATCCAGATGCCCTACATATTTACTCTGTGCACTCATTCTTCGCACTTACAAATCATAAAACACAGTATTTATTCATTTGTTTTTGGTAATGGAGTAAGCCCTCTGAGAATTAGTCCCTCTTACAAGGGTGACCCAAGTAAGCAAACAGCACATAACAAAAAAATAAGAATGAGGCCGACTGTCATGTCGAACTACACTGAAATGTATAGAAGAGATTTCTTCATACTTACCGTAATTTCCTTTTCTGTTAGCTCCTGCATTGTCGATGAGATTCATTACTACTGGGTGATGTGCACTCCTACTACGTCTCTCTACTACGCCTACGTCTCTGACATAAGGACAGGTATCAGAAGTGAGATGAGTCTCTTTGCGGATGACTCAAAACTGGGGGCGGTGGTAGATGGGGAGGGTGGCCCTACAGGGGGACCTGGAGGCTCTGGAAAGATGGTCTAGAAAGTGGAAGCTGAGGTTCAATGCAGGGAAATGCAAGGTACTGCACCAGGGGGCCAGAAACCCAGGCCAAGTGTACACCCTCGGGGGGCAAATGCTACAAGTCTCGATGGCTGAGAGGGACCTGGGGTGGTGGTGGATGTCAAGTTGAGCAACTCTGAGACTTGTAGGAGGGCAGCAGCCAAGGCCAACAGGATGCTGGGATGCATCGCTAGGGGGATCACCTCCAGAAGGAGGGAAGTGATACTCCCTCTGTATAACTGCTTGGTGAGGCCGCACCTCGAGTACTACGTGCAGTTTTGGAGGCCACACTTAAAGAGGGACATTAAACTCCTGGAGAGGGTCCAGAGGAGGGTAACCAAAATGATTTGGGGCTTGGGGACAGGACCTATGAGGAGAGGCTCAAGAGCTAAATATGTACGCATTGGAAGAGAGAAGGGACCGGGGGGACATGATAGAGGTCTTCAGGTACATGAAGGGGGTAAATAGGGGAGGAACAGTCAGGGTGCTTCGAAGGAAGGAGGAGGGGGCCACTAGAGGGCATGGGTGGAAGCTGGAGGGGGGAAGATTCAGGGGAAAAAGGAGGAGGTGCTACTTCACTGAGAGGGTGGTGGAGCTATGGAATGTGCTGCCTAGGGGGCTGGTGGAGGCAGAGATGGTGGAGGGGTTCAAGAGGGTGGGACAGGTACAGGGGAAGGGTTCTGGAAGCAAAATCCAATGCAGCGAGAATATCCGGAACTGGGAAGGGAGAAGCCAGAGAAGGAGAGGGGGGCAGCAAGGTCAGCTCCCAGGGTGGGGGCTGACCAAACGAGCAGACGCGAAAGACCGCTAGGCCTATTCTGCTGGCATTTTAGTATGTTAGTACTAGGGGAAACAGCACAGCCCAAGGCTACAACCAGCATAGAATCCTGGACACCAGAACATTCAGGATGGCAGCAACTCTCCAGTCACTTTTCATACTAAGGTGTAAGAAGCAGGAAAAGACAATGAGCCCATGTTAGCTCCTCTCTTCTTACCCATGATAAGCTAGTTTGTTTCCTTCTCCAATATAAGCATCAAATCTATTCTGAAATTGATACTTATTCTTACTCATTATGATTTGTAATGGTGGTTTGTTCCAAGGAGACCTTCCTCTTATTAGTGTTACATTTCTTTGGTCTGAACTGTAGGGGATGCCCCCTAGTGCTTGCTCTATCGTTTTTGAATTCCATATCCAATTTATTTAGCAGGTAGGTGTCTTGCATTATATCGCAGCATAGTAGTAAGTCTCCCCTTATTCTTCTAGTTGCAAAAGTCATAAGGTTTAATGCTTGTATGTGATTGCTATACGGTACAGTCTTTAGATTATATATCATTTTTGTGGCATGTCTTTGTATTCTTTTGATTTCATCAATACAGCCTCTTTTTATTGGACCCCATACCAGGCTACCATAGTCCAGAAGTGGCCTGACACATGGTCTATACAGTGGCATTATGACCTGTTAACTTCTACTTCTGAAGTTTCGTTTTGTGGCCCACACCTTTTTTGCCTTGGTTATTTGTTTTTTTACAGTGTGCATCATATGTGAGATCGTCATTCATTATTATACCCAAGTTCCTTTCTTCATTGGATTCCCCAAGTGGTTGATCATTAAGAAAATATGTTCCTTTCACGTTTCATCTCCCCAGATGTATTACACAACATTTATCAGTATTAAAACTCATCCCTCTGTGTGTGGCCTATTCGTGGATGTTGTCCAGATCTTCTTGTATAGTGGCTATGTTGTTTCTGTTACTAGTTATACCCGCTAGTTTAGTATCAGCATATTTACTTAGCCAATTTGTTGCTAGTTGTCCCATACTAGACATAACAATTTGGAATAATACAGGTCCTAAGACTGACCCCTGTGGCACCCCACTCGTAACCGGCACTGGGGTGTAGTAGCAGTTTATGTACACCCTCTGCGCTCTCCTTCCCAGCCACCCTGCAATCCATCCCACGATTCTATGATCTATTTGTATATCATATAGACTTTGTGCAATGTCAACATGTGGGACCTTGTCAAAGGTCTTTACAAAATTCAGGTATATACAATCCACCAGCTCTCCCCTATCCAGTGCCGTAGATATTTTTTCATAGAAACACAGCAGGACTTCCAGTGATGTCACAGACATGGTGGGTAGCTAACTCTAAGGACTCCCCAACCACCTCACCTTATCATGAGAATTCAGCACGAAAAACACTCCAATACAACTTTTTTAACAGCGAGGTTAATACTATACATGGCAGGGAAGTCACAGAAGGCAAAAGGAAACTGATCACCTTCGTCCTCGCCAAGTAAAATGAAGCAAACAACCTTCAGCAGGCTGCAGGAGAGCCTAACGGCTTTAGCACAACGTAGCAGGCCCCCCTCAGAATCTTCGGCAGACTGGGATCAAGATGATACAGAACCATCGGAAAGCAACCAAACCTTGAAAAAGATCCTAGCTACAGTAAACAAAATTGACTCAACACTGGCTGACCTGAGACAATATGTGAAAGCTCTAGATAGGAAAGTTTCATCGTCAGAAGCCAGAATTGGAGACCTGTCTGAGGCGCATGAAACTACAGAGCGACTGCTGCTATTCTTACTTCAGAGAGACACCAATAAACCCAAGCAAAATTAGAAGATTTAGAAAACCGTTCCCGTAGTAACAACTTCAGAATTCATGGCATCCCCGAGGGGGCTGAGGAAGGCTTTCCAATGACAGCAGACTTCGTGCAGCAAGTGCTGCAGGCAGTGCTCTCTCCACCTACCGACCTGAGTTTAGAGGTTGACCGGGCCCATAGATCGCTAATCCTGAAACCAACGGATCCCAATGCAAGGCCCCGCTTTCTGATAGTTCGAATATTACATTTTCAAACTAAAGAATGGATCATTCGTGAGGCCTGGAGGCTTAAAGACTTAAAATATCAAGAAGCAACAATTTTCTTTGACCAGGACTTTTCTTCCGCCCTGCAAGCCGAAAGGCAAAAAGTAAGAGGGGTTGTAAGGGAGCTTAGGCTGCAGAAAGAAATAAAGGCACAGTTGCTTTCCCCTTCGAGGCTGAGAATTCACCAGGAATCAGGAATCAAGACCTTCCCATCCCTGGTCGAGGCGAGTGCCACCTTAAAAGAGCTTCAAGTTGCAGTGCCAGATTTGGAACAGGAGATCTTAGAGAAAAAAATAAGAGGGGGAGCCTGGAACGTAGTATCTCGCAACCAGACGAGGAAACGAGGCCTGCCAGGATCCATCGCGATGGCAAGTGTGAGGCACATTGCTAAGCTGCTGCTTCGTGCTGAGAAGAGGAACAGGACCCAGAATGATGAGAGAACGACCTCACCATCCTCAAAAGACTGAGTTTACTAGCATACGGAGAGTGTTCTGTGGAATGAATGTTGGCGCTTGAAGGGGAATCGGTGGATGTCTATGCGAATGTACCAGTGGTTCCACAAGTTGATCATTAATATGGGGTGATCAAGGAGATCTAAGGACAGTGGTTTCACACAGACCATTTGTCCTTGGTCCATGAATACATCCTTCTCTCATGGGGACACTGAGCTTGGGGGGGGTCTCCTCTATATTTTTTACATACTTAGCCCTATTAGGTACTGACACTGAATAGGTAATGATATGTTGGAGCCAACAGAGGGTGGTAAAGGGCCATACAGAATATAAATGTTTGATGGGGGCTCTGATTTGGGCAGCGACTTCCACCTATGGAGGTGGCTTTGGGAGGGGACCTCTCTCTTTCTACTCTTTCCCTTTCCCCTTTTTTCTTGCTCCTCTCCCCCGCTTTTTGGGGGGGTGGGGGGAGGAAATGACTGGTGAGTTACAGAGGATCTTTATTGGAGGACTGAAAGCATAAGAGGGTGGGGGTGGTTGGGGCTTGGGCGGCTCTTTCCATATACACAGAGTGACGTCTATTAGACTAACCGTTGTCAGCCCGGGAAGTCACGTAGCTGGCCAAGGCGACAACACCCCTAAACATCAGAGCAAGGAGCACATCAAAAACATACCGTTGAGGTTGCTACCCTGGGTTGCCACACACTCGGATCTTAAACTAATCAATAACAGATGGACTAAACATACCCTTAAAATATGGCTGGAGGTACGGCTACACTGGGGGGTGGTGACCCCGGTCTGGAAGTATATTCCCCTTTGCTCTCTGCCGGGATTTCCGGCCCCCTCAGGGGACCCTTGTTTCAGGAGGTGGCAAGAAAAATGATTGTTGTTCCTTACTCAATTCTTTCAAAGGGACACACTGAAATCCTTTTTGGAAATGCAGGGTGAATATAACCTTCCAAGACAGGATTTTAATAGATACCTACAATGCCGACACTACATCTTAAACGTGGGAGTGGGGGAGATTCTTGCAGACCCTCCAGTCCCAGTAAGAACCACCTTCTTCAAAAGTAAGGGGACAGACTCGAGGGGCGCTATATATCGTTTATTTACAAGTCACTTCCAGATGAGGTGGGTAAAGTACTGACTCAACAAACTGAACAAAAATGAGGAGGAGGAGCTAGGTTTGCATCTTGCAGAAGGGGACTGGGTAAGAGTTTGGGCAGGGATCCCCAGCACTTCTAACTCTCCAAGTTGGGGGGGGAATTTAGGTGGAGAGTGGTTACCAGGTACTTTATTCCCCTAGTGGTTTCAGCACATTATTCAAAGGGTAAATCCCAGAAATGTTGGAGGAGATGCGGAGGAGTTGGTTCTTATGCCCACATATTTTGGGACTGCCCTCAGATAAATAATTACTGGGAACAGGTGGCTCAGGCATTAAAGAGCATCCTTCAATGAAGTTGTGTGCTAACTAGCTCCCATCTGATCCTGGGTCTTCTATCTAGTGAGGGGAGGACCAAAAACCAGAGATATTTATACTACATATTAGTGGCAGCTGCACTAAAAGTGATTACCCAACACTGGTTAATTTCGGACCAGTTATCTCTTTCAATGTGGAGGGCCAATATTAACAGAATTAGAGATGGAAGCCATAACGGCCCAGTTAAGAATACAAACAGATCAATTTAATGTTAGATGGCTTCCATTTTATGAATACATAGAGAATCTGGAGGGCACTCCCATACTAGATCAATATCTGCTACCTTGAGACATTTTGCACCCATGTCGACCAGAAAGCAAAAAAAAAAATGTTCTATTATTTTTTCTTCCTTTGTTCTTCCTATTTCGGTTTCGGCTTTATTGTTTCTGTGAGAATGTGATTAGAGCACTTATGGAGAAATCAAATAATTAAGATTTGATTATTATAAGTATGGTTAATCAAGTAGAGTTTAAGTAACTGTTATATAGTTTAAAACAGTTTATACAAAGAAGGATTTAAAGGGCAGGGGTAATGGGAATGTATTTCCCCATGGTACTGTTTGAGAGCTACTGAGATAGTTGTACCTTTATTTATGGTAGTGACAAAGGGGAAATACTCCTTGGAGTCATATTGAAAGTCGTACACTTGCAGAGAGTTCGAAGTGCTTTTTAAATAATGACCGCTGGATGTATAGTAATCCTTCAATGGAATGTACATTGTACACTGAATTCATGGAAGTTCTTTTAAACTCCTAATAAAAATTATGCAAGTTCAAAAAAAAGAAACACAGCAGATTAGTAACACGTGACGTACCAGACACAAATCCATGCTGTTCAGTATCTCGATGGCTTCTACAGTCTGTGTGAGAATTTATTATGACTTAAAAGTATTGACTCCAGTAACTTTCCTGGTACGGACGTTAGACGTATAGGCCTGTAGTTTGTATGGTCTGCCCTATTCCCCTTTTTGTGAATTGGCATTACATTTGCTAATAACCAGTCTGGTGGGATTTCTTTCTCCAATAAGGATTTTTGGAATAGTATTTCCAGTGGGGTGGCGATATTTGCCGTTAGTAGCTTCAACATTTTGTCCACACAGTGCCTCAAAATATGAAACAATGAAAAAAGAGATCTGTATAGATCATACCATTCATCTTGTAACATAAGCACACATATAAGCTGCCTACGTAGATATAACTAACCAGATTAAGATATAGTAAACAGCTGCCAATCTCGTCAAATGGGTGGAGTTAAGAAATCAAGACTCATCTTCCAATTCTCTAATGGCATGGAAGATCCTTGCAGCACCAAGCCAACTGAAAAAGACTTGTCAAAGGAATTAATGCAAACAAATAACACTGGGAAAAGACTGCAAACAATGTAAGCACTCACCTGTAACAAAGCACCCTTATTTATCATCAAATTCAAACCTGCTAAATCTGCGTGCTAGTAACCATCATTTTTTTAATGTGGAGCTACTTTTTTGCATATCTACATGTACACAAGCACAGCAGATAAACTATAGAGCAATGTCCAGACAGACTTACAATCAGAGGTTTACTGCCAAACAGAACATCCCAGTGCTTGCGTACCAGACAACATTCTCCCGCAAGAGCAAGGCTCCTGGGTGGGCCCCAATGACAACAGAAAAGGAAATTACAATAAATATGAAGAAATTACTTCTTTCTGTAGCGCTCTACATTGTCAATGGGATTCATTGCTAATGGGCACTAAGAATCAATACCCATGAAAAAGCTGGGTGGGGGAGAATATTGTCCCACGTGTCAAATGCAAATGGGAAACAAATTTACCTGTTAACTGCTGGTATCCTTACAAGGTCCTGACACCCAAAAGCCCAACACTGCCAATTTTGGCACCAAAATCCCAACGGTATGGCAGACCTCCTGACAGCCACATTCTCCATGGTATGGCAACCCGTAGTGTGTCTATTTATATTTACTAACTCCCACGGAACCGTTAGGAGTGTGGCCATCTACCGTCAGGATTCTGGTGCCAGGACTGGCAGCGTTGTGATCTTGTAATACTGTATATCCTAACTGCTGCCGGCAAAACTCTGTGGCCAAAGGTTGCATTTGAAAATCTAATCTGTAGAGCTTGGCGAATGTGTGGACGGAGGACCATGTAGTTGCCTTGCACAACTCTAAGACAGATGCCTCGCCCTTCTCTTCCCAGGAAGTAGCCATAACTCTGGTGGAGTGAGCCTTGATAAGAGATGGAGGCCTCTTTTCTATGACATAAGCCTTGGCAATGCATGTCCTCACTCACCAAGCCAGGGTGGCCTTGGAGGCTTTTTGTCCTTTTTTGACTGCTCTGAAAAGGACGAACAACCTATCTGATTTCCGGTACTCAGTCCATGTAAAGTATGTTCTAACCACCCGTCGCAAATCTAACTTGTGAAACTTCTCCTTTGGGTGAGTAGATTGTGGACAGAAAGATGGGAGACTCCCTAGTTCACATGGAAGGCCACAGGGACCGTTGAAGTGAAAGATGAAACTGTTCTGAGCACCATCTTATCCTTATGCGAGACGAGATAAGATTCTTTGTGGAACAAAGTCTACAGCTCACCAATCCTCCTTGCTGAACACACAGCAACTAAAAAAATACACCTTGTAAGACAACACGTCCAACAGCACTGACGAAAATGGTTCGAAAAGGCTCTTTACAAAGAGCATTCAGAACCAGATTCAGATCCCATGGAGGAACAGGTGATCAGAACAGAGGTTGACTCCTGCTGACAGCCCGCAGAAAACGAATAACCTCCCGATTAGTCCCTAAGGACGAGCCCAAGGAGGCTCCAAAGGCAGACACCTGACATCTCAAGGAGCTCAAGGCCAAACTTTCTCCACTGCTTCCTGTAGAAAATCCAAAATCTGTGGAACAGTCGCTTCACAAGCCCGGATATTTTTTCCTCTGGCACAAGCCAAAAAGGTGGTCCATACACGAGCATAAGTTGCCGACGTGGAATTTTTTCTGGCAGCCATTAGGGTGTCCACTACCTTCTTAGAGAAACCCTGTTTTAGGAGTCTCCTCCCTTCAGGAGCCAGGCCGCAAGCTGCATTACTCCAGGACATGGATGCAGAATGGGGACTTAGGAGAGAAGGTCCTTCCGCATTGGAAGGCGAAACCGTGCATGCTGAACTACTGTAGGTTCACCAAGTCCGAGAACCATGGTCTTCTGGGCCTCTCCAGGGCTATTAGAACAAAGCTTCCTCTCAAGTGCCTTATTTTGCAAATGACCTTGGGGAGGAGCGGCAGGGGAGGGAAGGCATACTTTCTGCTAAAATTCCATGCTTGTGACAAAGCATCCACTGCCTCCGCCTGTGGACACTGATAGCAGCTGAAGAACCGCTGTACTTGAGCATTCTGGCTAGAGGCAAACAGGTCGATCTGTGGACGACCGAATCTTTGACACAGGAGGTTGAACAACTCCAGGTTCAACATCCTCTACCCTGGGTGGAAATTCTCACGGCTTAGCCAATCAGCCTGAATGTTAAACCCCACCGCCAAGTGAACTGCTGACAGTGAGAGATGGTTCTCCTCTGCCCTCACCAGGAGATCGGTGGATTTTGTTTTTAGCATCTCTCTCTGCTTTTCATGCCCCCTTGACTGATTATGTATGTCACCTTGACAGCGTTATGCAACCTTATTTTCATGACTTTTGACTGCATACAACTTTGAAAATGAAGGAGAGCAAAGCAAACAGCCCTCATCTCAAAAACGTTTATGCGCAGATGCTGTTCTTGCAATGACCAAGTCCTCTGAATGGGAATGTGGTCCAGCAATGCCCTCAACCTGACAGGCTGGCTTCGTTGTCAGAATGAACTCGGGACTTCTTGCTCTGGTTCTCCAAACTCACCCACCAACTCAAGGACTGCCAGAGGAGTGTGGTGAACTGGGATTCTGCCCTAGTCCCTCAGAGGTCAGATCCCAGGCCAACAGCAACTCATATGTAGGGGGCCCCATGTTAAGGCGAGCCCACAAACCCGTCATGAGGCTCAGAATTCACAGAAGGCTGTGAGCTGAAGCAGACGATTGGCTCCTCAGCCACTTAACCTCTCTCAATAGGGTCTCCTTCCTGGCTGGCGAGAAAAAGGCCTTGCCTTCATCCATTTTTAAACACCGCTCCTATGTGCGCCAGGGTCTGTGACAGCTCGAGAGAGCTTTTCTCCCAATTCATCACCCAGCCGTGGGACTCCAAAACCTCCAGAGTCCTGATCACTGATTTCTTTGCCTGTGGAGCATACGTTCGACTGAGCAAGTTGTCCAGGTAAGGATAAACATGATGTCTTTCCTGTCAGAGCTGAACCACCAGGACTATGAGCACTTTCAAGAAAACCCTGGAGGCTGTTGCTACCCAAAATGGGAGCACCCTGTACTGGAAGTGCTGCCCCAGGACTGTGAACCTAAGGAACCTCTGATGAGACTGTTAGATGGGAATGTGGAGATGTGCATCC
Organism: Neoceratodus forsteri; assembly: GCA_016271365.2. Taxonomy (NCBI): domain Eukaryota; kingdom Metazoa; phylum Chordata; order Ceratodontiformes; family Ceratodontidae; genus Neoceratodus; species Neoceratodus forsteri. The sequence goes on along the minus strand of JADMNL010000032.1, from coordinate 3,182,772 downwards.
AGGGCTAGAAATTATTTTTTTGAGATACCTGTCCGAGGGACAGGTGGGTTGTAAATTTTGCCTGTCCGGCCAAGGTTTTGCCTGTCCCCATGGTAGTGAGGTGAAATCTGAAATATGTGTCCCTGCCTAATCCCTTCTTCTTTTCTCTCTTTAATTTATTATATATCTCAATTCAATCCCTCTCCCTCTTCACCAGAGAGCCTAGTACACACCAGCCCTCAAGGCAGATGTAGGTGGATGTTCCCTTAATTTTTTTTTTATATAGTCCCTTTGATTAAGTGTGATTAAGTGAGACTCAGGGCTCTTTCTTGGTGGATGTTCCCTTAATTTTTCCCCAAATTCAGAGTTAGAATATTGTTTTATATGTTCCCTCTGACTGAGAGATCGTTCTTAATTCAGTCCCGGACAGGGCACTTTCCCCCTCCTCAACCATGTGGAGAGAACAACCTGCCTAATAAATCAGATTTCAAGGCAGCCCTACCTCTACTCTGTGTTTTTTCATCAACAACGTTATTTTTGTTAACAGCCCTGCTATTTGTAGGCTTTCCCCCCTTTTATAAGTGTAGAGGTAAAGGTAGTAAGTTCAAGCTCTCAGACTCAGACTAACAGTGCTATTCCCCCTCCTTCGGCCCTCTGCTAGCCCGTGAGAGCCAATTCTTTTTTCTTGTACAGTCGCTTGTGGACAGTATCTGTATCAGGCTCACTGGCTCAGTCAAATGCCTTTTTTTTGCCTGGTAGAATGGCAGTGAATTACAGCGTTGGCTGGCCCTAGCTAAACACTCGCTCTGCTCTCCATCCGTCTCCTACGAGATCTGTACTGAAAATAAGCAGAGCGAGTAGCTCTTCCCGCCGGCACCACTCCAACGACCACCAGAACAGAGAGACAGACGTCAGGTGACTGAGGCAATGGTAAGTCACCTGACATTGGCATTGATGGGCAGGGCGGGTGGTTGGGCACACTATGCACGCTGCTCCTCCTCGGCTCTGATCTCCATTGGGCCCTAGTGCCCAGCACATCCCCTTGCTGCAGTAAAGACGGAGATTTGGGGATTCAGTGATTCAGCGCTAGTAAAGCGCTTGCCAGTAAAGCGCCTGTCCCAGGGACAGGCATGAGACCACAATCAGCTGTCCCAAGTGAAAACCGGCTGTCCCAGACGGGCAGACAGCTGGTTATTTTGAGCCCTGTATGCATCCTTCAGATCTATGGATGCTAGGTAATCCCCAGGCTGGACAGCTCGGATAATTGAACATAAGGACTCCACCTTGAAGGTCAGTGGTGAACAAACTTGTTTAGGTTTTTCAGATCCATAATAGGCCTGAACCCCCGACTTATTGGGAACTACAAAACAAACAGAGTAGAATCCTGACCTTGCTCACTGGGAAGCACCAGAACTATTGCCCTGATCTATGTGAAGTGGTCCTGTGTCTGCAATACCACTTGCCTCTTTACGGGGTCCTTCGGTACTGGGGATGGCAGAAAACACCCCTTTGAGGGAATGGTTGAAAACTCTGTTGCATAACCTAAAGCCAGAATTTCCACAAGCCAAGCATCCGATGTTATCTGGGCCCATCTTGTGTAAAAATTGTGCAGTCTTCTACCAAGAGAAGGGAGAAGAGAAGATCCCGCATGCCCTCATTGTGAGGTGCTCGCTTTTCGACCAGGGTCTCTGCTGCACCTTCAGCAAGGGCTCCTCTGCTACTATTGCTCTTGAAACCAAAATAGGATCCTTTACTCCTCTGGCTCCCAAAGTTCCGAAAGGGATGAAAGCCCCCTCAATACTGCCTCTGTTGGCTGCCTCCTTGACCTTTTGGAGTCAAACCGGCGTTTTGCTGTTTTGACACTGGAAGGTGTCCTTTTTTATCCTGGATAAGCTTCAAAATATCATCCAAGCCGGAACCAAACAACAAGCCTCCCTGAAAGGTTAAGTTAAACAGCCTGGTCTTCGAAACCTGATCAGCAACCCAATGCCAAAGCCACACGCCTCACACAGTGGACAAAACATGATAAGAGGAGCAAGCCGACATGCGTAAGTTCTCCACTGTGACATCCCCTAAGAAGATGGAGACCACAAATACCAACTGCAAAATGCTCACCCTCTTCAAATCTGGGGGAACAAAGCTGCCAAGGGTCGTCACCCACAAGTTAAAGGCTCTGCCAACAATAAAGGAGGCATAGGAGGTGCGGAAGTTTGCACCGCTGGAGGTGAAGACTTTTCTACATCAAGCATCCACTCACTTGTACAAATCTACTAGGGCCATGGACCCTTCAATAGGAGTAGTAGTGTGTCTGACAGAATTATATACAGCCTTACCCGCCACAGAAGGTGTTTCCCATTTGAGGGTATTTTCTTCCAAGAAAGGGAAACACCATACTTTAGGTTTCGGCAGATATTTTCTTTGGTCTGCAACTGCCCATTCTTGTTCAATAATCTGGTCACAGTGAATAAAGTTTAGAAAACACTTTGGAGCGTAGGAGGACATGGACCAGACAGGATTTACATTAAATACATCTATGGATTGCACCTCCTTCAGCTGTAATGTCCTGCAAGCCTCAGTTATCAGATAGGACAAGGATTTGGTATCAAACAGGGGAGGGAATAGGAATTCTCCTCTCCAGCTTCATCCACTCCCCCCCCCCCAAAGGGTTCGTGCTCATCAAGTAACTTCTTCGGGTCAGGATTTTCCCCAAGATTCCCAGATATCCTCATCCAGACCCTCTGTATGGTCAGGGCTGGGGTCTGCCTGCAGATCCATACCAGCAGCCTTGTCCTGCTCCAGTACACCTAGACGTGCCTGTGTGGGATCTAGTGCGTTTAATGGGATGTCCTGTGGAACATCAGAGCCCAAAAGCTCTCCTAAGAGCAACAACTAAGATTTACGTAATTATGCTTTGCCATTGCCAGCTGGTACATGAAGTGCACCCCCCCCCCCAAACTCAGAGTTCCGAATGGGGGGTAGGGAACTGTAAAAGACATATTAGCTTGAGTAACACAATGGGGGTGACACAGGGTTAGTCCCTGCCACTAAATAAAAGTACCAATCCTTTATTTCTTTCTCTGGTTGCAACCACTTTCCTCCCCTCTTCTAAGGCTATCCCTGTATTTTCTGTATGGAGGCAGGCCACCTCCTTACACAGCCCCCCCCCCCACCTGTTACCTTCTTCATGCTTTATTTCTCTTTTTCCTTGGGTACTCTTAAATATCAAGTTATTGAAATAATAGATTAATTGCCTGCAGTAATGGGTAAATACAGACTCCATTTCCCTGGAATATTTGTTTGATTCCAGTATTATTTACTGGTTCTGTTCAAGAAAAGGACAGAATAATATTCATTTGCAGTCTGGAAAATGGACAGGAGACTATATGTTATAAATTGTCATTTGAAAGTCTCACTAAAAGAAAGAGTTTGTTTTCGTTTGAACAGGGTTTTTGTGGTAAGCACATTCCCTGCTGCAAGCATTAACCCTGCAGTACAGAATGCTGTTTTGTTTTAGTCCTGCTGCACTGACACTTGTTGCTTCTGTGCATCAGCTGCATTCTTACCAGGACTATAGGAAAAGCAAGGCTTGTCCCCTGTTCTGAAGAGCTCTTGTAAAAAAAGAACCAAATACGATTTAAATTTGTTTTAAATGTCCCTTCATTTAAAACACACATTATGGTAGACCTAAAAAGAGGTTAGGTACAGAATTCCCACAAGCCAACGTGGGTTGCACCTTAATTACCGAGTCCTATGTCCATCTGTAGAACCCACACCGTAACATAGGGCAACAGGAACCCAGAGCAGAGGGTTGCATTACCCTTTTATAGGCCTTACACCATCGATAAACCATGGTGCCAAACACACACACACACACACACACACACACACACACACAATACTAGTCTTGCAGATGCCTAAACAGCAGAATTAAGTTTACACAATACTGGATAAAGAAAAATACTGCCATGATCCCCACCTCCGACTGTGGGGATAAAGGACAGAAACAGAGTAAAACACTGCTACCAACCGAGCCAGCTGAAAGTAGATTGATTGTGCTCGGTCAGCCAGGCTGAAAATACAAAGAAAACAGAGGTGCCGTGCCTATCAATAGAAAAGTGCAGGCACACGTGTGCTCTTGTGGAGATACGTGTGACACGTCATGACGCTGTGCGTGATGGCACGTTGGGGGGCACGCCCAAGCACAGGCACGTGAAAAGTGCGCCGAAGCTATAGAAAGCCTCTGACAAGAAAAACTGAGCACCTGGGAAATGGCGTGTACTTACCTCCAGGTAACAGCCCTGCAGATTTCCTGGACATGGATGTCCCTGGAAGCAGTCACTGATGCAGCGGTATGACGGGTGGAATGAGCCCTTAGCTATATGGGGCTGGCAGTATAGCCTATAGGTTAGAATAATGAGCTGTGAATGAGCTTTATACATCCAGCAGGCAGACCTGGGTTTGATTCCCAAGCATACTGTGCAACTCTGGGCAAGTTAGTTAACCTCCCCAGTGCTCCCGGGTCGCCCCTGAAAACAAGCACTTATGCCTAGTGGGCCATACCCGGTTAACAAAGAATAAAATAAAAAATATGGGAGACTCCCTACCTGCCACCCTATAGCACAGAGCAATGAAGGATACAATCCACATGCCAATCGTCCGCTTGGCTGCAGGTCTGCCAGGTGCAGCTTCAGCATAGATGACAAACCGCTGGCGAACCTCTCCCCGAACTTCAGCCATGCGCTCTTTGTAATAAAGCGAGAGCTCGCCTCAGGCCCCGAGTATGGAGCCTGAGCTCAGCCTCCGAGGTGTGGCTGGTAAAATAACCAGGTGATTAATCTGCCAGTGTAAGGTGAAAATTCAACACTACCTTCAGAAGGAACTTCGGGTTGGGGCACACGACAGCCTTGTCCCTGTGGAAGACAAGGTAAGGAGACTCCAGCGAAAGTGCCTGGAGCTGACTGATCCTTCTGGCTGATGTGATAGCCACCAAGAAGGCGGTCTTCCACGACAGGTGAGATGTTTCACACCCGTGCATAGGTGTAAATGGCTTGCCCATGAGTTTTGCCAAAACCAGCAGCAAATCCCAAGGTGGTGGTGGTTCACACACCGGCAAGGAAATATGGTCAATGCGAACAGGTCCACTTGAGGGGTGCCCCACTGGGAGAACAGACTGTGTACTACCTCAGGGTGGAGAGACCACACGTAAGACGCCTCGCCCATACAGCTGAGGGCGTCCGCAAGCCGGTTGGAGGTTCCTGCCACATGGATGGCAAGGAGATCGGCCTCCAGGCTGCGCACAAAGGTCCACACACGGAGCGCTTCCTCGTACAGAGGCTGGGACTGTGTCCCATCCTGTTTGTTGACGTAGTACATGGTCATGGTGTTGTCTGTCTGGACCTGAACCACCTGACCCCAGATGTGAGGAGTCAGCGCCAGCCGAACTGCTCGGAGCTCCAGCAGGTTGATGTGGTATCGGGACACCTCGGAGGACCAGAGCCTGTGGACTCTGTGTTCCCCAGGTGAGCATCCCAGCCCATGAGAGGCATCTGTCGTCAGGATGACCATCGGCTCTGGGCGGAGAAACGGGATCCCTTGCTGCAGAGGCTCTGGGACTAACCACGACTGGAGGGCACCCCACATCCACTGGATCACAGTGACCAGCTGGTCAAAGTGACTCTTGTGCTGAGACCACTGACTGGCCAGCTGCCACTGCAGAGAGTGCATTCTCCAGTGGGTCCATCGGACCACAACGGTGCAGCCACCATATAACCCAGCAGGCGCAGGAAGTCCAGGGTATGGCGCAATTGCCCAACCCGAAATGATTGGGTAAAGGAAGAAAGAGCCTCCACCCTGTCTGCTGGGAGCCAGGCCCTGCCTCTGGCAAGAGTCGAGCTCTGCCCAGATGATCATCTGCAAAGACAAGAGTTCCGACTTGGCCTCGTTGACCAGGAGGCCGAGGTCAACACAGGTCTGGAGGGCCAGGTCCCTGGACCGCTCCACCTCCCACCTGGAGGGACCTGTGATCAGCCAGTCGTCCAGGTAGGGGTAAACCTGGACCACTTGGAGCCTCAAGTAAGCTGCAACCACTGCAATGCAATTGGTGAAGATCCTGGGGGCAAAGGACAGGCCAAATGGCATGGTCTGGAACTCGTAGAGGGTTTCTTCGGCTTGAAAGCAGGGGAACCTTCGGTGTGACAGACGGATCGGGACGTGAAGAATGTGTCCTGAAGATCCAGGGAGCAAAACCACATGTTCTGCTCTAGAGATGGTAGGATCTGAGACAGTTACCATCCGGAAGGTGCACAACTTGAGAAACTTGCTCAGGTTGTGCAGACGAAAACGAGTCACCAGCCCCGTCCACCGTTTCGGCACTAGGAAATACCTGGAGACAAACCCTGGGTGTTCCGGAGGATCCGCAACAGGAACAACAACCTCCTTGCGGAGGAGCTGTGCTATGTCATCTCCGAGAGCTGACAAAATGTCTGCAGATACCAAGTTCTCCTGTGGGGCGTGGGCTTGGCATGGAGGGTACTGCTCGAATTAAAGAGGCAAATCCTGACTCACCACTTCCAAAACCCACCTGTCCGTTGTAACAGCGAACCAGGCAGAAAGGAAGTGGTGGAGCCGGACCCCCACGGGAGGACCTAGGGGAGGAGTGACGGGCAAGAGGGGCCACCAGAGCCTCTCCCTCCAGGCTTATGGACAACAAAGGCCACTGATTTCAGCCAAAGTCGCCATGCCTGGGCCAGCTGACCAGCCTGGGACTGGGCTGGTTTGGCCACAGCATCTCATCTAGACGAGCTCGACTGGGGAAGACCAAGCGAGGAAGCAGCTTAGACCTTCTTAGCCACGTGGTCCAATTTTTTTATTCTTGTCAGGTGGCTTTTCGATATCCCCAGTATTGCCCGAGTGTCTGAACACTGAATCTGCCACCAGAACCTCAGCCGAGGGGTGTTCAGTAAATCCTGAGAGGGAACCAGTAGATGACGCATACTTGCAGGCCACCCAGGAGGAGGGGGCAGAGTAGGAAGCTGGGCACTCTCAGAGCTCCTGAGCAGGGCCAAGAATGGCCTCTGCTACCGGGAAGGCCTCCATCAGAGAATGGCCCCGGTCGAGAATCTCGGTCAGCAGGCAACAGGCCCGTTTCTGGACAGGCTCCATTTTCATCCCCGTGGACTCAAATCAGTCGAAGAAGGCCTAGAAAGGAAGTAGGACCTTCTTCGGTCGAGAGATACCCCACCAACTCCTCGTCGACTGGACGGGAGTGCACGGAGAAACCCTCAGACTCCGAAGAGTCATTGAAAAGTCGTCAACCACCGGAGTCCCCACTGACATGCTTAGGATGGTCAGGGGAAACTGTGACCGACAGTCGATGAGGAAGCCCCTTGACCCGCTGAGCCTCCTTAGTCAGAGCACCGGAGGTCGGCTGTTTAGGTGTCAGCTACACCGGAACTGGTGGAGATACCGTGGTTGGTCGAGTCCGGACAGTCTTGGTCAGCTCCTTATGCGGAGAAGGCATCGGCCGGTCGGGTCAAAGCCAGGTAATGGCCAGTGTAAGAGCAGGGGTCGACTTCATACCGGTGAACACCAGCAGTTGCCACATTCGGTCCTCATAGCAGACACAATTTGCGCCAAAGCCTCCCATTTGAGGATGAAGAAGAGCAGCAGCGATGCTGCTTCCCATGGTGTTGAGAGCAGGAGTGCCGTCAGCGGGGGCCACTCGACCCTCGGGAATGGGACCAAGACCTCGACCTCTGAGGGGACCGACAGCGAACACAGAGGCTTCTCCGGGTCTTGGTTGTCAACTAGAGGCAGCGGATGAGTGGACTGATCAGTTCCTCCGATGGTCTGAATCAGGACCAAAGTGTCAGCCTCTTCAGTCAACAACTGGTTGGTCGGTTCAAGAAAAATCTCGGCCAGGACTTCAACCAGCATCTCAGCCAACTGGCCCAACGAGGTTACCATGGAGCAGGCAGCCTGGGCCAAGGATGCAACCGAAGTTGGATCTGAAGAAGTGCGGGAATCCGAAGCTCTTGACCGAGAGCGCTCTCAATCCCATGAATGACGGTGTCTCCTTTATTTTTCCTTTTCGGACTATTTTTTTTATTTCAATTTGTGCCCAAAGGCTTCCTAGCCAAGGGTCGGCAGAGACTGGCACAACTCCTTGAACGGTCGGATGGAATGAGTGACAAAGGTCGCAACCCTGGGGATCGTGCTCATGTCTCAGGCAGTAGGCGCATGTGGAGTGCAGGTCGGTTTGGGACATCGTCTGCCTGGAAGGGCACCGGTGGAACCCAGGAGAGGACTTGTCCATCGCAGTCGCAATCGGAGACCGAGCTGAAGACAAAAAGTTTTATAAATTTGGAAGTAAATCCAAAGATTTACGCATGAGGGCCTACTCAAAGTGGGAGCAGTAAGGAGGGAACCAGCTTCTTCCAGTGGAAAGAAAGATCTGACATCATGGGGTGCAGCAGAGGGAGTTACCACCCGGCTGGGTGGGAGGAGCCCGCATGAAGACGTTTCCGGCAAGATTTAAAGGGGAATGGCAACTGCCAGAAGTGTGGTTAGAACATCATATCCACATCCCTAGAACAAGTACTTAGCCTGAGGCACCTTGGTGTTTTTGTATTTTTTTTCTCAATGAAGAAAATCTGAGCCCTGCTAAAAAAACAAACACACACACACACCTGAAAGAATGTGGCAGACATGGCCCCCAATCCAAGCACATGCAGTGGAAATGGGGGGAAAAAAAGGGCAGGTTAACCAATTCCAAAAGGCACAGCTTAACAGGCATTATTTTAATTTAGGGGTGCTCCCTGTCACCAGGTAGCCCCTATCTCCTATGCAGAACTGGAGCCCCAAAAGTTAGAAAGTCACGTTCCTCTTCAGAGAAATTTCTAAGTTGTTTCCCCTTTGATAGCACAGCAAAGACTGGAGAGTTGCTACTGTCCAGAATTTTCAGGTGCCCGCGATTCTATGCTGGTTGCAGCCTTGGGCTGTGCCATTTCCCCTAGTAGGGGTGCACATCACCCATTAGTAATGAATCTCATTGACAATGTGGAGCGCTACAGAAACAGTTTTGTACATTTACAATGATCATAGAGGTGCTTACATTCTACAGAAAGGTGGAGTGTATATTTGCCGATCTCAGTGAATCAGGAATAGGATTCCAAAACTGAGATGCAACTAAGTCATAGGATCACTGGCCAAAGTTGGTCTTACAGAAGGAGAGAGAGAAGGAATAAAAGTTAGCTTTATTAGACCACAGGCACAAAGGTTTGGTGACTGCAATAGATTAGACAGGCGGTGAGCCGGGCTGCCGGCACAGCAGTACTGCTACCGCCTGTGACACCAGCGGCCAGGGTTTGGGAACGAGCCTAGGATGCTACTGGGCTAGCTGAGGGAGGATGAAAACAACACAGCTGGGGGAGGATAGTTGCGACTCTGATGGGTGACCATAGGTGGTAGTGCTGCAGAGCTAGTGCACAGGGAAGGGAGCATCTGCATTTTAACAGCTTGATGTCAGAAAACATCCTTGCACCACTCAGGGAAAAAAAGAAGAAAAATGCAAACTCTCTGACTGCGCAGGATGCCGTTCGCTGCTCTGTCACACATCCTACACTGCCGACTGAAGCTCTGTCTTAAGTGACACTTCAACTCCACTCAGCAGTAGGGGAAGGTCCCCGAGCAGCCCTTCCCATTGGGGGAGGGTCATCTACAGCGGAACACAGGAGAAAGTAAGTCCCAGAGAAGCAGGTGCTGGGGCTGGGCAGGGCAGAGGGGCTGAAGGAGGTCAATCGGTGCCAGGGGGCCAAAAGCACAATAAATAATCATAAAAGATTAGATAGCTGGACTGGCAAGCCAAAGACTAATATTTTGCAGATGATATTGTTTAAAGGAAAAATACTTATCCCCTCGGCACCCTACCCCCAGTGTTCATTTCAGGGTGGGGGACTGGGACAATTGCCACATACTCTTCTTTCAGGGTTTTTTTCTATTATCTTTTTATCCCTCCTGGGAGCCTGGCAGGCAGCTCCGGCCCCTCCTTCAGAGAGGACTCTGTCTCCGGCCCTACCATTCTCCATATGACACCACCTACAATCCCCCAGGCCCCCTCCCCCCCCGTGACAGGGCTGAGGTGAAGGGGTGCCGGCTTTCCCCACCTCCAGTGAGAAATCCAGACATCAGGGAGCTGGAACAGGCGCTGGTATGGCCATCACAGAACCTGCCAGCTCCATTTTCCGCCGTCACCCCCCCAGCGACAGCATATGTCAGCAACACGCCTCCCAACTCTTATCTCCCTCCAGCCATCGCTAAAGGGCGATCAACGAGCAGGATGGCAAACCCTCCCTCCCCGAGAGAGGAGAGCAGACCTCAGGACACTCGATCTTCTCTCTCTCTCTCTCTCTCCCCTGCCGACCCCTGGCAGCCTGGGCTCATTCCCAAACCCGGGTCACTGGCCTGACGCAACCTGTGGCGTCCAGCGCCTCAACCCTCAGCGCCACCGGACTGCCTTTTTTTTCCTCCAGTTCTGACCCACCTTTTTTCCTCCCTTGGGGACAACCTGCTCACTTCACAAATATTTAATGCTTTACAAACATTTAATTTATTTATGTATATATTTGAATTCATTCGGAAAGTACCATTGAATACAGGTGCTCCTTTACAAAACGTTTCATGTCAGTCATGAAGTAAGGTTACAAACAATAAAAATAGCAACTCCGGAGGAATATTATCAGTAACAAACAACAGAATACATACATATAAAAGTGGAACCGTGATACTGCAATATCAATAAGAAAAAATTACTCACCGTAGTAATCTTTCTTCCAAGGGGTCCTTTAACAACAGTAACTTTTTGCACTTAGCTGGCTAGTGTGCCTTTAAGAGATATTTAAAGGAGCATAGGGCCAAGCCAATCAAAAGACAGGAGGGGGTGTGAGCTCAGTGAGAGCTGTTGAATGCTTTAGAATTTTTTCAAGGAAAAATTAGGGCAAATGCCCTGAAAAATAATAACAGGATTCAAAAAAATATGCAAATGTCCACTTCAACAGCAACACGAGCTAAACACTCAGCAATGAGAACTCCAAATTTGGAAAAAGGTGACGCAAGAGCCCTTCTCCAACAGGTGTACTGGAGAGGAAGAGTGGGAGCTTACTGATGCTGAAGGACCCCTTGGAAGAAAGAAGATTACTGTGGTGAGTAATTTTTTCTTCTTACCCCAGGAGTCCTTTAGCATCAGTAACTTTTTGCAGACTCCCTAGCAGTACCAAGTAGGAGGCGGGCAGAGAACCTACTTAGGAAAGAGGCTCTTCAGAACTGCCCTGCCAAATTTGGCATCAGATCTGGTTTGCACATCCAAACTGTAGTGTTTCACAAAGGTGTGCACAGATTTCCAGGTAGCTGCTTTGCAGACATCCAGTAGGGGACTGTCCCTTGCTGATGCACGCGAGGCTGCAGTGCCCCTGGTGGAATGGGCCCTGAGCCCCACTGGAGGTTGCTGACCAGCTTTCTCATAGCAGAATCTAATAAAAGACACCAACCAATGAGAAACAGTTTTCTTGGTAGCTGGTCTTCCTCTGCCTACATTCCTGTAGGTGAGGAACTACTAAGTGGAAGAGCCTCTGGACTGTCTAGTATGCTCTGGGTACTGAAAGATGGCTCTTTTGACATCCAAGCTGTGGAGCGTTTGCTCGCCAGGAGTGGATGGCTCAGTAAAAAAAACAGGCACAGTAATGGACTTGTTCAAGAGAAACTCTGAAACCACCTTTGGCAGAAATTTCCTATTTGTCCTGAGCTCAACTTTGTTGTTGTGAGGGATGATGTAATTCGGCTCAGTGCACAGGGCCTGTAGCTCCGAACATCCTACTGGGAGATGTAATGGCTACCAGGAAGACAGTCTTCCAAGTTACAAACTTGATGTGGGCCGTGGACATGGGCTCGAAAGGTGGATTCATGAGCCCATCTATGCAAAGGTTCAGGCTCCAAAGAGGGAAAGGCTCCCTGGTCAGAGGCTGGAGGTGCACGAGGCCTTTGAAAAACTGTTTAAAAATGTAACGGGGAAAAAAATGATTTCGTCTTTCACACAGAACGGTAGGCTGAAACCGCCGCCAGGTGTAGCTTGAGTGAAGATGGTTTCAAGCCTGACGCCTGTAGGTGTACCAGGTAGTCTAGCAACAGAGGGTCTGCAGCTTATAGGAGTTCGACCTTTTCGCTCTTGCACCCGAGGGAAAACCTTTTCCATTTGGCTGCATAAGTCTTCTCAGTGTTCGTGTTTTTAGCCATCTTCGGTATCTTAAGGACCTGTTCAGAGTACTGTGAGGATGGAAACTAACTCCTCAAGAACCAGGTCTTGGGGTACTGCATTTCCGTCTGAGGAAGGGTCAGCAGGGAACAAGTCGAAGGCAGGTGAATGGGCCTGTTGCAGGACATTGAGAGAAGGAGAGGGTACCAGGCTTGCCTGGGCCAGTTCGGAGCCACTAGGATCATAGATGCAGGCTGCTATTCCAGTTTCAGCAAAACCCTGAATATCAGGGAAAGGGAGGAAATGCATATAGGAACCTCCCTGACCAGTCCAGGATGAGGGCATCCAGAGGAAGTGTTCCTGGAACTGGAGGTCTGCAACAGTACTGAGAGAGCTGAAAATTGAGAGGAGAGGCAAACAGATCCACGTCTGGAGTGCCCCACCACCTGAACACTGTGGCTAGTACTTGCTTGTTCAGAGTCCATTCGCTCTGACCTTGACTGATGCGGCTTAGAGCATCCGCCAGAATATTGAGTTTGCCTGGGAGGTGAATAGTTGAGAGGCTGACTCCCAGGGAGAATACTAGAGACCAGAGCTTCCAAACAGAGTATTTCTGATCAGGTACCACCCTGCTTATTTATGTAGAACATTGCAGTGGTGTTGTCCATTCAAATTTGAACCGCCTGCCCTTCTATGCTGGGAGCGAAAGATTTATGTGCAACCGTGACTGTTCGGGAGTCCAGTTGCCACTTACTGAGGCACTGTCTAAATGAGCTCCCCAACCCAAAAGGAAGGCATCTGTGGTGATCACCTTTGTGGAAAGAGGAGCTTGAAAGGGAACCCCTGCCTGCAAATTTGCAGGGTTCTTCTACCACAGCAAGTTTTGGAGAAACTGCTCCATCACAGGTATCAACTTTGAAAATGTGTTGCTTCTCTGAGACCAGTGAGCTCTGAGGTAGGCTTGCAGGAGTCATCCTGCACCTGACCCCTGGGACTACAGCAGTCAGAGAGGCCATATGTCCCAGAAGTTGGAGGAAATATCTGGCTGGTCTAGGCTGTCCCTGGGCGAAAGAATCTGCCACTGAAAGGAAGCTCTGAATTCTTTCCCCGAGAGGGGAAAGCATATCCCTTCTGAGTGTCCAGCTGGGCCCCTATGAAGGTGAACAGCTGGGTGGGTTCCCGGTGATATTTCTTTAGATTTACCAGGAAACCCAGAGACTCCAGAGTGCATTTTGTGAGAGAAAGAGATTCCTTGACTTGGCAAGGAGACTGTGCTACTAAGATTCTTGGGGCCGAGGACAGACCGAAAGGCATTGCAGTGAACTGATAGTGACCCGAAGGAAGTCTGAACCTGAGAAACTTCCTGTGAGATCTCCTTATGGGTATGCGGAAGTAGGCATCCTTTAAGTCGAGGGAGGCTAGCCAGTCTCCCTGCTGTAAGGACTGTATGACCAGTGACAAAGTGACCATTCTGAATTTGGGTTTTTTCAGATGTTTGTTTAAATATCTGAGATCTAAGATCGGTTGCCACTCCCCAGTTTTCTTTTGTGTCACAAAATACCTGGAATAGAGTCCCTTGCCCTTCTTGTGGGTGGGGAACCTCTTCGATGCTCATAAAGTCAGAAGGTTTTGTACCTCCATTTCCAACAGCAGTATCTGTGTTGGGGACCAATGTCTTGACACCAGGGTAAGCTTGAGGTCTGGCAGCTGCTTGAACTGTAATGACAGAGCCTTCTCCACCATCTCCAGCACCCACCTGTCCGACATGATGAGGGACCAGTGCTGAAGACAGTGACAGAGTCTGCCTCCAACCGGAAACGGGGAGGCGACCTGGACACTCACATCAGGACTTAGATTGAGAGGCAGATGGCTGGGTAGAGGTGGCTCTTCATTGGCCCCTTCTGTCCCTGCCTCTGAAAGACCCCCTGTACTAGCTAAAGTCAGACTGGGGATAGGGATTGTAAGGCCTGGGAACTTAACTTCTGCCCCTGGGATGGGATCTCTGAGGGGTGGCGGGTTTAGGCTTGGATGAGTGCCTCTGCCAGGAGGCCTTGTACTCAGACTTTTTTCATGTAGTCAGTGGTTCTGTAGCAAACATCATATTTTGATCACAGGGAAAATCCATGGCCTTGTTCTGAGTGTCTGTGGTCAGACTGGTTGTTCTAAGCCAGGCAAAGCGTCTCAGAGAGATGGCATGGCCCATCGTCCTAGAGGCTGCATCATTGTTGTCATCTGCCATGAGGAATTGGTACATAGTAGCTTCCAGGGCAGCTTTTGACGTATCCACCAGCTCCTGCACCATAGAATCTGATCCGTTGAGGGCAACAGCCTCGACAGATTTCCAAAGGGCTTTCTGACAATTCGCTGTGAATGCCATGTAAGAAGAAAGCCTGAGAAGCAGGGAAGCTGTGGCATACATTTTCTTTGCTATAAAGTCAATTTTCTTGGAATCCTTGTCAGGGGGAGAGGGGGACAAGGAGACTCCAGCTTTCTCACAAGCTGCCTGCTGCACTATACTTTCGTGGCTAGAGGGTGCAGACAGGAACTCTGTACCATTTTTAGACAATTTATATTTTCTCTCAAGCTGCTTATCAACCCCTGATATTAAAGTGGGGTGTTGAAGCACCTTCATGGTATTTTTTTCTAAATGCATTGTAGATAGGGACGACCAGGGTCTTTGACTATGAAAGACCCTTCATCTCCCTATAATCTTCATCAACATCCTTGTTGGGTCCGGCGTAGGGAGGTCCAGGGTATTCAGCATATTTTGTATAAATGTAAACATAGAGGAAGGATCCTCGTGGTCACCTGGGAGATCCCCAAGGTGAGGGTCCGGGGACTCCTAGGGCTCACAGCCCTCAAAATCCATGTCAGGGGCATCATAAAATTGATCATCATCTGCATCACCCTCACAGTCTACAGAAGAGAGAACTATGGAAGAGTGCTTGACAGCCCCAGTAAATTGAGGACCCATCTTTTGAAGGGTCTGAAACAGTTGCCATACTTTTTCCATATCTTGCATGGACGGAAGAACCTGAGCAGTTTGTGTTTTTTTTCTGCATGCTTTAAGCTGCCTGTTGTCCCACTATTGGCTTTCCCAGGAGCAATGGGAGCATATCTGTTTTGACAAAGTTTCTTTTTAGCCACTTCATCAGAGGCTTGATCAAACTTCTTTTTTTCGTCATTCTTATTATTTTTCAATTTGTGAGGAACTTCATCTTTGGAAGCTTTTTTTTTGGCTGGGATCTGGAGGGTTCCTCAGCACCTCTGCTTTTGGTATTAGTACTTTTGAATGGCCCCTCATCAGAAGCCTTTGATTTATCCTCAACCATAATAATCAAAGGTTTGTCTGCTATGTTTGCCAATTTAAGCAAAGCAAACCAAACCAGTTCTGGACCTACGGACTGAGTGCAGATTTCTGTGAAAATGCCACTGGCCAGTCCTGCCCCAGTTAATAAACTCTATTACTAGTGTCCTTTTTTTTTGGTTGTAAAACTGGGATCTATACCAGTGCCAATCTTAATAGAAACCCAGTAATACTCAACTGCGCACAGGTGGCTGCTGGACCCCTATGGACAGTCCTGACACACAGATGATACCAAGGTCCAGTAATATGAAAAAAAAGGTTTCCTCATAATTGCCAATCTAGAGAGAAAAGCCGAGGCACTGTTTAAATTTGAAATCTACTGCAGATGCCTCGAGGTAAACCCCGCGAGGTCTGAGGTAAAAAAAACAAGGCAACTGTCCCTAATTTGACGGTTCCCACAAGAATTTGTCAAAAATGAAGGAAACCCTCGTAAATAAGCACCCGCGATAAAATTAGGCTTTAAACTAAATAGTCGAGGTAAAAATGAAGTTCAAATAGCGCCATTGTGCTAAAAATAAAAAATGTACGCAACGCTAATGAAAAATTAAAACTTTCACTCAGCACAATAAAATAAATAATTTATGAAGAAAACTTTACCCAGATAAGCACTAGGAGGCTGTCAACAAGGAAGGTTGGGAGACACCTCAGAGGCAATATTGCTCAGTCCAGCGGAGAAAAAATTTGACGGCTCTCACTGAGCTCACACCCCCTCTTGTCTTTTGATTGGCTTGGCCCTACGATCATTTAAATATCTCTTAAAGGCACACCTCTGGGGCAGCTGCACCTAGCCAGCTAAGTGCAAAAAGTTACTGATGCTAAAGGACTTCTGGGGTAAGAAAAAGTGTTACAGTGTGAGTTGGGTGTGCACATTTACTGAAGCAGGTACATTTGGAACTTGAGTTGAGGTCTAGTCACAAAGTTTTTTTTTTGTTTTGTTTTGAAGTGGGTAATTTCTGGGGGACTTATTAGGGATTCAGGTAATCTGTTCAGCCACGAGGATACCCGGATGGCAAATGAGCATTCTCCCAGGTTAGTTCTAACGGGTAATTCTACAACTAGGCTTGTTTCAACAGTGTGCCTTTTTTTTTTTTTATTTGATTCTTCCTTTTTATACCCAGTTGGTCAGTATCCCAAATAGATAAATATCTGACATAAACCCTGCACCCCAAACCAGAACCCTCCCCGATTAGGCGAGCCCCCAAATTATTCTTACCTGTGTTGCTTAATAATTGATGCAATCTCTGAAACATAATGTAACCCCCCCCCCCAAAGCTGCACAGTGCTACGCACTGTATAAAGTGGTACAGTGAGCGGCACCACACTGAGAATGTGAAATGGCACAGCGCAGCTCTGGGGGGGTTACATTACAGCTCAGAAATCATACATATTAAGCAACACACGTGATTACAAATTATTTGGGGGATTTAAAGGCTTAATTGGGGAATTCTGATTTGGGAGTGGGGTACTTGGGGGGATAGGAGTTGTCCTTTAAGAGGTGTTTTCGTCTTGCTTCTCAAAACAACCAATATAGGCCTGGGGTCTTCCTTGGGGTTATCAACCCTAACGTTACCCCCATTCCATCAGCAAATAAGCCGAGATGTGCAGACTATATGAGAATGGGGTGTTAGGATAGATAACCCCAAGGAAGACCCCAGACCTGGATCACAAACGCTTCTGTCCTCCCTGACACTCTCAGCGACCACTCCCCTGTCAGCTGCATCTGGTCTAATAAATTCACCAAACCACCCCCCAAAACCACTGTCAGCAGAATTCTACCCCGTGGTCAGCTAATGCACTTCAAATCATACCTCCTCTATCAAGACTGGTCACCTATCTTCAATGCAATCAATGTGAATACTGTGCTGGATCACTTCATTAAATTTTTTTTTTTTTTTTTTTTTTAAAACAGATGCCTATAACTTGTATGCCCCCTTAAAGAAAGCGCAAAGTCAAGGCACTCTGTAACCCTTGGGTCACTGGCGACCTCCTTAAGAAACTAAAAACAAGGGACCACCTCTGGGAACTAACCAGAAACTCTGGTAGGCAAAAAGACATCTCAAACTACAAACGTGCACGGAATGACTGCACCAAAACCATTCGACAAATGAAATCAGCCTATTATAAGAATGCCCTTACCAACTCCTGGGGGAATGGTAGAGACTCTTGGAAAAACTTAAACGAAGTCACTGGGAAACAGTCCAAATCCCCCCCCCCCATCCATGCTCAACATTAATGGTAACACCACACTTGACCCAAAAACCACTGCAGACTCATTTAAAAACACAGCATTCACTGACCTCAGCTCAGTTCTACCTACTGATTTCTTCATTGGAGAGGAAGTTCCTATGTCCCAATCGACCACTACCTCAAATAAGCCACGTTTCTACTTTAAAGAGGTCAAAACCCACCAGGCTCGCAAGTATGTCACCAAAGCTATTAGCAAATCAAGATTCAGCAATGACTCCCTTGCTCTCAAACTCCTGTCTCTCACTCTAGAAGAGGTGCTAGGGCCTCTGACCAAGATCCTAAACCTCTCTCTCAGCCTAAACCAATTCCCAGATAAGTGGAAATCTGCCACCGTTAACCCCATCCACAAAGGTGGTGACAAAACTGCCCTTGAGAATTTCAGACCCATTTCAAATTCTTCCTCCCTTCTCCAAGGTGCTGGAACGTATTGTCTCAGACCAGTTTACTGACTTTCTAGATAAACACAATGTACTGTGCAGGCAACAACATGGTTTCAGGAAAGGGCACATCACCTCTTCTGCTCTTCTCTAATTCACCAGTGCTATTCATAACTCACTGGACAAAGGCCAACTAACTGGCTCTATTTTTATCGATTTGACAAAAGCCTTCGACACCATTAACCACCACCTCCTGCTGGTCCAGCTACATAATGCTGGGCTCTCACTTGACTCTATTAGCTGGTTCAGAAGTTACCTGGACAGTCGGACCCAGAGAGTAAGAATTGCTGATACCCTCCCTGATCCAAGACCCGTCCGCTCGGGGGTCCCCCAGGATTCCATCCTGGGACCCCTCCTCTTCAGCCTGTTCCTAAACGCACTACCGGATTCCTGCCCAGAGCAAATCTTACTCTACGCTGATGACACGGTTATCCTAGCCTCTCACCATGACCCTAAGCCACTGCAAGAAAAACCAACAGGCCTTCTCATCTGTCGAGGCCTGGTTCTCTTCCCATAAACTGATCCTCAATCAGAAGACGATAAAATCCATGATGTTCTGCAGCCACCACAACAAAAACAAGCACTACCAACTCTCCATCAGAACTAAACAAGGAGTCACACTGGAACAAACGCAATCTTTCAAGTACCTTGGCATCACCCTTGACTCCCATCTCACCTATACTGTCCACATTAACAACATGACGAAGGCCGTTCATACCCGACTGGGCCTACTGTTCCAGCATAGGAAACACCTAACTTCGGATGCCCTGTCTATTGTCGTCCAAAGCTCAGTCGTAAGTATTACTGACTACGGTATTATCTATGGCTCTGCCACCGCCACCTCCCTCACACGTGTAACTATCTCCCTACATAAAGCCTGTCGACTCATCACTGGATCGCACCGTCTCACTCACACTTTTGAACTCTACTCCCAGACCAAGTGACTGCAACTTCACAGTAGAATAAAATACCAAACCTGCATTACGGCCAAGGAAATAACGATGGGTCTTGCTCCGCCTGGAGTCTGTGCTCTTCTCACACCCAGATCCAGCAACTCCTATACAAGGAGGTCCAAGCAACACTCCCTACAAATCCCGAAGTGCCATACTATTCAAGGTCAAAGATCATTTGCCTACAGGGCACCCAACTGGCTTAACTCTCTTAGTAGTGACATCTCTGCTGCACTGACGCTTGGAGTTTTCAAGTTCAGACTTTGACTCTCACTACTTGCCTCCAGCTCCAGTGACTGCTCACCCAATTAGTCCACCGTCCTCCTGCCTATGCTGCCGCAAATGGAAATTATGTATTTACCGTAATTATTGATCTTCTTGGACAGTCGCCACCACTCATTCACAGTAGTGGGATAGCGCCAGAGGCGCTAGGACCAAGCGGGAGCCAAATATTTTCTGAAGGGTCAGCGCCTGTGTAGGCTATCTCGGCGTCGACCCTCCAACCGCCTCAGTACTTTTTCGACCAAAGAGGTGCAGCGTAACTAATGAGAATAACTCATTCTGAGTTTCTGGGCCTGAGAGGGCCCAGATGGCATTTGTAAGAAAGGTCAAAGAACAAAGTCTTCACAGTCCGAACCATAGGCCATGAAGACCAGGAAAGAAAAACGAGTGTACCCAGGGGATGGTGGGTGGGCGTGTGAATGTGTGATGGAGACTGTCTAAGAAAATCAGTAATTACGGTAAGTACGTAATTTCCATATCTTCCTGGACTAAGTCTCCATCACTCATTCACAGTAGTGGGAGAGTACCAAGCTAAAACCCACAACCCTGAGTAGGGTGGTAGGAGATAGGGTTCACCCAGAAAGGACGGCCAAGGACTGTCCTGCTAATAAAAAGAGCAATCTTGTAAACAGCATCCAGAACATGATGCTTACAAGATAAGCGCTCGAGTTGTAACGCACCACTTTGCAGACGACTGCAATGGGCACAAAATGAAACTCTGCCAGGAAGCTGCAACCACTCAGAGAGAGGCAAAAACCCGGACTCACAATTTGGTATAGGACCAAAACTAATAGTGTCAAAGACATGTACTAATCTAATGTAAAGGACCTCAGGAACTGCAAGAGCCGGAGATAAAGTCTACAGGTTCAGGGTAGACCGAAAAGCGGAGACGGAACCCCCACTACTAAGTATGGCTGACCTGCAAACAACAGGTCCAGCAGCACTTGAACCCCTTACTTAGTGAGCAAAAGAAGGTCCACGTGGGGTTAGCTCATCAAGGAAAATGGTTTTCACTAAGTCACTGAAAACTTCCTCCTCTTGTGGTGGTCTAGTAGAATCAAATCCTAGTCACTGCATATTCCAAAAGGGAATCATCCTGCCCCTGTGTGTATAACTGTAGCAGCAGTCTCTGAACTCAGAGAAGAAAGGAAAAAGTGTACAGGAGAACATGTCCACTGTGGAAAAAAACATTTCAACAGAAAAAAAACAGGGGCTGGATTTGTAAGGCAAATAGAGGCAGATATGCGTCAAGGAGGGACACAGCAGGACCAAGTTAGGGCTAACCCATTCGTTGAAGTGACTGAATAGCGGCAGAAGTGGCTCAATGCGGTGAGACACTACTTACTCCGGCCTCCCTGAAGGGAGTAGGAAGGACTCTAGTTTGCTTTGTTGAAAAAAATAAACATCACCGTCCCGTTACGTAGTCGGAGAGGATAGCTTTGAGTGCTACTGGCACGGAACCAGTGCACAGAAACTGAAGATGTGAATATTTGAGAAGCTACCTCAGAAAAGACCTACTTGACCTATGGTCAAGAAAGGAGCATGTCATCTGTTAAGTTGAAGCAAGCATGGAAGTAGGAATCTAAGCTCCGACTCGCTGAAGAGTCACTTCTGTTGCTGCGAGGCTCTGATCAAGAGAAGAAAACCTGATTAAAAAACAAAAAGGGACTAACAGACTGGTTAGACACCTAGGTTTTGGAAATATCTCGGAATAAGAGAAAATTCTCTAGAGAAAAAAGGTGAGCTATACCACCGCTGGATCGGACTGCCCCAAGGGGTAGAAGAAATCAGGTACTCTTTACTGAAGTTTAGAGACAACCGTCTCAGGGTTGAGGTGGAACCTGACCAGATCCAAAGTGTGGTATTGGGAAATTCCAACTAGGCCCTGTGCTGTGAAAATTCTGACCCTTTTTTTTTTGTATTAATTATCATTAGTCCGAGCTTGACAAGGTTGCTGGCTGCTATTTGGCAAGGATTGCCTGATACAGAAATGACAAGGATATCATTCCTCTGAGGAGCAGGAGGAGCCTGAGGATCCATAACTGAACTCTTGAGTGGACTAATAATAGCTAGACAGATGTTAACCACCTGTGCCGAAGCAGCCACCAGAGGGGCAGCATCAAAAGAGGGCTGTATACCACTATCAAAGGAGCGGAACAGTCTGTGCAGCTCCCGACCATTGAATTAGAATGTTCCACAGAGTGTAACTGTCTTGACGACTGAAAGAGTCTAGACACAGAGGTATATGGTCCACAGATCCAGTCTGAACGCTATGGTGGACTCCATAAATGAGGAACTACTGAAAACAGCTTCCATCACAGACTCTGATGATAGAGAGGGTGTGTCTTTCAGTATATAAAATGAGTCATCCGCTGTATCACTGACCAGAAGGACAGAGAAAGACTCATCTAGATGCTCTTCTACCACAGAAGGACTCCCAAAAGAGGTCTAGGTCAAAGCCACTAGAGACTCCGCCACCAGGAAGGGTGTCGAGAAGCTTGGCACCATGTAGGGAGCTGAAAAAGTGCTGAGCGGAATGAGAAATTCCGCTGACAGAACAGAACAGGAGAGTCCCATCAGCGGAAAGCCGCTGAATGATGAGACCCGACGCAGACTGCCACCCACTAAGATGTGTGGAAAAATGATCCGCAGAATAGGACTTCATTCCGCGGAAACATCCTGCCACAAGTCCTGCGGAAGAGAGGTCTACAAGCGGAGATCTTTCCCTAGTTCTGTCAGACAGCACCAACTGGCACCCCTGTGGCACCAGCATCACTCGTGGCACAGGAAGGCACCAAGCAGTACCTATGCCAACCTGGGAGACACCTGAGGGCACCCACGGCAGAACCCGCAGGTATGCTCGGCACCAATGGCAGCAGTGGCACGCAAGGGCACCCCGACGCCCATGGTACCATGGCACCCAAGAAACCCATGGTACCTAAGAAACCATGGCACCCATGGGCGGGCACTCATGGCACCCATGCCACCTGTTGGTGCCCGGCACCACCCATGGCACCTGCGGGTGCCAGGCACCGCCCGCAGCACCCACAGGTGCCGGAGCCACCCGCAGGTGCCCGCAACACCCACGAGCATCCATGGCACTATGAGACACCCACAGCACCGCTAGTGGCACCGGCAATGAAGGTAACAATGACAGCACCCACGGCGCCGCACAGAGCCCATGGCACCGATCCACGACGCAGAGTTCTGGCACTGACCCAAACACCAGCGGCGCCGCCTATGGCACCAATGCCAAACCAGTGGCACGGCGCCGGACCTGCGGTGCCACCAAGGTGTCGGGCACAGCGCCAGGAAAAACACCGTGGAAAAGCCAATGAGAAAGGAGGAGAAAGGTGGTGCCCGTGCTGGCCCCAGCATGGAAAAGGAAAAGGGGAGTAGGCACGAGGGGTTGACACGATGGCGAAGGCACCAAGAGGGCACCGCGCTCATTCTGATCCAATTGACCTGGCTCCGGTACAACGGCTCCGAGGCCCGGAGGCCCCGGAAACAGGAACACAACCAGGAAAAAAGGAAAGTCAAACCCCCTGCTCCACAGGAGCGGCCCAGAGGTGAAATTGCTCACCAGAACTCCAACGAGGACAGGGATGGAGTCCGGAGTCGAGTATGCGGCCGTTAGGAGCGGGGCCAAGGGGAACCCACGAAAGTCGGTTCAGGCCTATTGCCCCTACAAACGAACAATCCTCGTGCAGACGTACCAACAGGCAACCTCGAGCGGCACCGATTCTTCTTCCCCAAACGAGGAACAAGAGCTCGAGGCTAAGCGGAGCCGGATCCCCGGCACCGCCAGATTCGTGCTCCGGTGGACTGTCCTCCCCTTCCCTGAGCACAGGACTATCCGTAGTCAGACCCTCCCCGTTATTAAGGGTGGCAGACCGGCACAGCCCTCTGCCACACAACAACTTTCAAACTAAGTCTTCTCATCGTCACCACTACCATCTAAGGACGACCCATTGATGGCAGGAAAGAATTTCTTTTTCTTCATAATCTCTTTCTTGTTCGTAAAATAAAAATTACTACTAAATAGTTAAATCAAACACTAAAGCTGTTGTTACATGAGCGAAAACTTTGACTCCGGCGGGCGACGACATAGCATCCTGCGGCCTTTTCGGCGAGAGAGAAAGGAAGTGAAGCGGTTGGAGGGTCGACGAGATAGCCTACACAGTAGCCGAGTTAGTCTTGCGGTGCCGCGCATGCGCAGTCCTACTTTGACGCCGACCCTTCAGAAAATTTTTGGCTCCCACTTGGCCCCAACGCCTCGGGCACTGTCCCACTAGTGTGAATGAGCGAAGGAGACTTAGTCTAGGAAGATCAAGCACTTTGGCCTAAATGCTGCCACCCTAACCTAGCACTTTAACTGTCTGTCCTTGGCAAGGCCCACTGGCTGCCTGTCTTCTTCCTCCTGCCTCCCTCCAAACTACTCCTACCCAATTTTCTCCTGCCCTTAGTTTCAAACTCTCTGATCTCCCTCCCCCTCACCCCTACACCTTCTTACCTCGCTCCCTCTTACTCCAAAATCCTTTACTCCCTAACTGTATTTGCACGTTTGTCAAATGCTTAATGATCATTTACTGTCTCATAATGTTTACTGTTCCATCCGACATGAAACCTTTGTAAAAGAGCCTCGGCTCAAAGGTATAGTGCTAATCCTAGACATAAATAAATAAATAAGACCTGATTTGCGAATACTCAGGACAGGCAAAACCATAATGTTTTTTTTTCCTTTTGCTACTTGCAGGGTGGGAGTGGGGTGTTAGGGCTGGAAACCCTAACACCACATTTCCCTACTTTTTCCTTTTTTGGTTTAATCTGAACCCTAACTGGTGCTCGAGCAAAGTTTTTTTTCAAAGAATTTCCTTACTTTTTGAGATAGGATAATTGTATCTTCATTCACACAGGTCTCTTTAGGACCTGGATAAACACATCTATTTGTGTAGGGAAGTGTGCGTCCATCCCTCCATAGATGCATACATCCATCTATCTGGCTATGGAACCTTCAAAAAAGCAATTTATGTGCTTGATTGTAATATTTTTTTCTAGGGCTCACTTCCAATGGAAAAATGTATCAAGTGTGCCTCAACTCCCAGTGTTTGCTTGTACATGGGCAAACAAAATGTATTTTGTTTTTACCCATAATTCTGTACATTTTTGATGATTTGCTCCGCAATTTGGTATGGTTGTAGTGGAAGACTAGTAGACGTTCACTGTGGATTTAGCAGCATAGTGAACATTGGAGATAATTTTGTTGTGCACTGTGTACCCCATGAATATATGAAGGAATCTTTGTGAAATTGTGTTATACTCACGTAAAAAGACGACTTCATACGAAAAAAGGAATGTGAAAAAAAAAAAAGTCAAAATTCTTTTCTCATTTGAAGGCAATCTTGTTTCATATGGACGATTTCTTGTTTCGTATGGCCACATGAAAAAAGAAAATCATCTCATGATAAATGATATTAAAACGTGTTATACACACATTTCTGGGTCATTTTTCCGAAAAGTAATTGCAGAATCTACCTAAAGGGGCCCCCAATTAGCAAGATACATGTGTTGGGTGTGTTTCCATAGTACTATTTTTGTGGGGTCTGAATTTTGTTTGGGGGGGGGGCGGGGGAGTGGTGGACTGGCCATACAAAAAAAAAAAAAAATAATTTTAACCCATCCCCATATGAAACAGAATCTTTTTTTCTTATGGGCCAAATTATTTTTTCGTTTGAAACAGCTATCCAAAAGATCACACTGAGCATGCTCAGAACTGAAATTTCAGATGCTTACAACTCTGTAATGGATCAATATTTTTGAACAAACCAGCAAAAGGCACCACCCTGGCCCAAGCCCTTTCTGCCCTAAAAATTTCAGAGCAAAATTCTAAACTGTGGACACGTGGAAGCTGAGAGCCTACAGACAGCCAAGGTGCACATTTTCACAAGTTTGAAGTTTCAGAATTACATATTATTAAGGTTCAAAAACTGGGGTTTAACCTAGAAGTGCTTACTCAGCTCTAATATACAGGAGCCTGTACGATTTACAATAACTAGTGTAGGAGGTTTCCTCTACTTAACACACCTCCAGACGTCCACTAGCTTTTCTTGCACTTGTCTCATTATCTTCACACCTGATCTCTATTCATTCTTTTCCTTCCCTTTTTTTCTCTCACCATTTTATAATGTTCATTATCGTCTTAGAAATTACAGTGGTGCAGTAACACCACTATAGCTAAGGTTGGGTAGGCAGTTTAATGTTAAACTCCTAAATTTGCACTTTAATAGCCTTGCCACCGTTCCAACAGATTTTTTTTTTGTAGTTAAAATTTTTTATTGTATCACAACATGAAAGGAAATTCATTGCAAACAGCTACATAGACTTTGACGGCAGATAAGGACCGCTTGGCCCACCTAGTCTGCCCATTCCCCTACCTATTGGATAAGCTACAGATTCTAGTTAGCCAACAGCCTACTTCCTCCTACCCCCCACTATAACTGCCTTATGTCTGTCCCACGCATTCTTGAATTCCCCCACAGTTAATGCAAACATTAGAGTTGAAGAATGCAAAGTAATGAAAAACATTAGGGTTTGGAGTCTTAGCGAATTGGTGGTGTGGTGTTCTTTAGGGTTGTCAACCCTAATGCCCACCCCCTCCCAAAGCAAACAAGCACGATCTCTTGCTTCACACAGGGCCCTGCATGAAGAAAGCTACGACCCGATTCCTGGCAGACCATACTCCTCTATCTCCAAAGAGTATATACCTATAAGGCACTGGCTTGGAGTTTTAGCTCTTGCTTTGGATAGGACGCTATTTGATTGGTGGGGTGGGGGTGGGTATTAGGCTGACAGCCCCAAGGAACACCACAGATCTGCCAAGACCCAGAGATTCCAAACCCTAATTTTTTTCAATTTCCTTACTTTGTCTGCGTTGTGTTATTCAACCACAATACATACATTAACATCACTGTTTGCAATGAATTAATAAATTATATATGATTTACCATTTAGTAGGGAAACCTTTCAGTTACTTCATAAATATTACTATCTGAAAAAGTAGTAAACACACCAGACATGGTGCAGCAGGGTAGCACATCGCACTCCCACGTGGGGAACCTGTGTCTGCACTGTGGCTCCGACTACTCCGCTCTGGGAGTTTGGGAGCTAAAGTGTGAAAGCAATGCACTCAGGTTCCAGGGTTGGGGGATGGGATGAAGGGGATGTAGGATGGCAGGAAGTAGGCTGTTGGTTAACTAGAATCTGCAGCTTATCCAGTAGGTACGGAAATGGGCAGACTGGGTGGGCCAAGTGGTCCTTATCTGCCGTCAAAGTCTATGTTTCTATGTAGATGACCGCCCCACTGGTTGCGTACCTTTGGTTGTTAGTGAGAAGCCATGCACAGCGGGTGAACATGTGATCCTGGCCATCTCTCCCTCCCTCACACACAAGTGTCATCAAGCAATACGCATCATGTAACAAGGTGGCAGGTGGGACAAATGGTGCATCCATGATGGCGCCTTGGGACTCTGTCACCAGGCAAGGCACAGCTCCCAGACCCTCCACTACACACACAATGAACGTGTCACCCACCCAATTCCCACCTCGCAGTCTGGGCCCTGCCCTGTGTATGCTGGGGGAGCGGGTCCAAAGGTGCCAGGTTTGGACAACAATCTGCATGTGGCTTAGAGGGTATATATGGTTGGAGACGCATGACAACCACCCTGTGTTTCAGCCGGGGCGCCACAAGTAGAACATATGCACCAGAAAGGAGGGGGGGAGAAGAGTAAATACAAAAAAATACATTCACAAGCTACGAACATGCAGAATACTTTTTCAAAACTAATTTAAAATAATTCTATAATTAAAAACTAGTGGAAGCTACCATTGACTGAATGCTGAGGAGTTTTAAGTAAGGCAAGTTTTATTTGCATACTACCCATCCTCAAAGGCTCAGGGTGCTTCACAAACAATAAAAGCATTAATTAATACAGATAATTAGTATTAAAAAAGGGAATAAGGTTTGTAATTCCGCTCTCTCAATAAATAAATAAATACAAAAGTGAATATAGAACAGCAGAATGCACAAACTAGGTGATTTGATACCTTTTATTGGACCAACAGAGATTACAGAAACACCTTAAGCTTTTGACCTCAAACAGAGATCTTCTTCAGAAGAAATGGCCACAGCAGCAGCAGGTAATATGAACTACCGTATGCCAGATGGACTCAGAGGGAGTCCTCCCAAGTCAACTGAAAAAAAATAAACTTTAGGCCCTTTTTTAAACACCTCCACTGAAGTGGACTGCTGCAGGTAAGCAAGCAAAGTATTCTAGAAATGAGGGGTGGCAACTGCGAAAGCCGTGTCCCATGACTGTTTTAGCTGCAATCGAGGGGCTGTCAACAGACCTTCCCTAGTGAAGCAGAGAGGGTGGAAAGGATCATACAAGGTCAGGTGATCTTACAGGTAGACTGAACCAAAACCATGTAGGGCCTTGTATGTTAGCAAGTTAATCCTGAAGGTGACACACCACTACATTGACAGCCAGTACAACTTGTGCAAGACCAGCGTGACAGCCTCAGAACAAGGTTTCCAGTAATCAGCGAGGCTGCCACATTTTGTATTAGCTGTAATTGGTGCAACTCCCAGACAGCAAGAGTGTTTAAGTATTCAAGGCTGGATGTTACAAAGGCATGAGGGCAAGTGGCTGGAAAAATACACTGTCCCCATAGACAGACCACTGACCCACCCACTGTAATTTCTTCTGATAAAAGCCAGAAGAATTAAAGTCAAATTTTACTGGCACAATACCAAATTTCCCAGCATTTAACCAATGGGCCAGTGCTAACTTCTGTTCCCTAGCTTTCCCTCGAGCCCACTGTCAATATGTACACATTAAAGGCTATACGTTGCTCTCGTTTCCTTTTCTCTTATCTTCATATCACTTAATTCTTTAAAATGCTTCGTTTCCTTCCTTACGTCGCCAGGCCTCTCTTTTTTGTACAGTATTTTAGTCATTCTTCCTAGATCAGCTGGTAAGGACGATAGAGGTATAAAGTCATGTTCTTCAGGATTAAGGCCTGTAGCTTGTGTGGATAAAGCGTCAATACCTACCTGCAAAACTGGTGATCACACTTTGTGGAAACGGGTTCCTTCATTAACTCCAAACTGGGAAAACAAATTCAGAGAAGTTATTTAGATCAAGAAGTTTGTTTTTTTATTTTGGGAGTCTAACAACAGAGTTAAAGGAAAGAGAAAAATGCTGTCCATCTTTTCACTGACAAATTCACTACTCACTATCAATTTTATTTTATTTCTATTATATCCAAACACTATATTTTTAAAGATGGTACCATAGCTGTCAATATTATCAAGCACTGAACAATGCAATTATACGTGCCATTGCGTTTTTGTAGTTTAAGAGTTAGGTTTAGTAGGGTTTCAGTTGCTTGGGATATAAAATCCTTGTTTATCACTTAAATATTATTTTTTGTTTTTTTATTTTGTAGCACCTTGCCCCATTTATACCCCCTCCTATACTCCCTCAGTTCTCCACTCCTTCAGGCATTGCTCATGTCCCTCCTAAGTCCGCTACCACAGCGTCTGTCTCTAGAGTGCCTGGTTACTCCTTACCTCCTCCTCCTACTCGTGGAGCACCTGCACAGCGGAGATCTGCCCGTGGGTTCTGGACCTGGATGGCTGTTGGAGCTGCCGTCATCTAGGCTCACTGAGGCTTTTTATGTTTTTCTGTGGTTCCCAGTCCCCAGGGAACACTGGCGCAAGGACGTACATCCAGAGAGGCGACGTGCTGATGCACGCCTTCTCCCAAGCGCCTGACAGCATCCCCCCTTCCCGACTCCAGTGAATGGAGCCGCGAGAACCCTGGAGAGCCCATGCTTCCACCAGCTCTCTCGGGATGCGGGTGCACAAGGCACCCCTGGTAACCCTCTCCAGAGGGAGGAAAGCATCCGTTGGGACGCTCAATCCTCCCTTCCCCAGCCGACCTGAGTCCGTTCCCGAACCCGGGTTGCTGGTGCAGTGCGAGGTGTGGCGTCTTATTTACTATTTTCGAAATTATGCAATCAACAAAAACACAGTGGCAAAATCCCAGCTGCCACTTCATACTGTAAGTAGTGGTGAAAATGATCCACATACACAATTAGCATTGCAACATTACACACAAAAAAAATCATAGCAGTGCTTAAGGCTGCCCTTTTTCTGTAATAATGGAAAAACTGGGATTAAACACAGAATTTGCCAGTTTTAAGCACCTCTTAAAAAGTACATTTTTCATATAAAAACCTGCTTGCACCGAATTTACAACCTCTCATGGTGCCAAATATTATTTTAGTGCAATAACATGGTGATTTGTACTTCATCTGTTTTGTTTTTGGGGATTGACAGATTAACATTTTGTAAAATGGATAGTCCTGTTTGAAAACAAAATTATCAGTGGCCTTAAGTGGTGCTAAACCACATACACAAAAAGGACAAAGGTATTTACTAAAGTACCATACAGCATAATTTTTTATATTTAAATTGGTTACTGTTTGTTATACAACATATTATATTGTGTGTGTATATATATATATATATACACACACACACATTTTTTATATATATATATATATATATATATATATATATATATATATATATATATATATATATATATATATATATATATATACATATATATATATATATATATATATATATATATATATATATATATACATATATGAAAAAGTGCAATGTGAAACTAGCCAAAGTTTGCAAAAGCTGTCCTACACACCATCCAGTCAGGGATACCTCCTTGTCACATAAAAAAAAAAGCTCTTTTGTGTACCCCAAAGAACTCAACTTCAAGGCACACAGCTGCAAAGCAGACAGCATCTGATAAACTGCAGCCCATCGGGGCCTCAGAAACACTAATCATGGTGACCTCACTATGTGTTAGGCCTACCTTGAGATTACCTTTGACATCTAGATATAGCTTCTGAATCATGTCCACCTATTCATGACCCTTAGGACAGTGGCCAAAGCCCTTAAGGATGACAGCTGCCTCTGTCTCACCTCAGGTGGGGTTGGTTTTTTTTTTTTTTAAATCCCTCTTTTACCCCTTTTTCCCCATTCCCTACCATGACAATCAGGATCTCCACAGTGGTATCCTTCCTTCAGTCAAGAGGGTGAGCAAGTATCTGCCTCCACAGCTGACACCAATGCTGCTCTGTAGTCATTCGCCAGAAGGACCACAAATGCAGGGAAGCCTTTATCATTTTTACTGAGAGTCAAAAGACTCCCCTCCATGATGCACCTTGCCACTAATCAGCCTCAGAGTGAGACTATGGGCCTGATTTTAAAATGATCAGGACTGCTGCAAGGGGCTTGTATCACGGAGAAATGCTGCAAAGGGCTCCTTGCGCCAAACCTTACACCAATCTCGAGTCTGTAAACACAGTCTGCGCCACTGGGGGGACTGCCTGTGCCAACTGGGCTTGCGTCATCCTTATGACGAGTGCTGGTGCGCCATGGCAGAAGGGTTCTTGCACCACGGTGGGACTGCCATATCCCTTCATTTGGGATTTTGGAAGCCCCTCCAATGGGCTCACGGACCCTGCCATTCAACCAGCCCACAGCTCATCTAGCCTGCCATGTGCCACTGCTGCAGCCCTCGCTGGGTAGGGGGTGACCATGTGCCCCCCCCCCCGGGGAAGGCGCTCATACAGCCCTTGACACCCGCCAGACCACCGCTGGAGCAGCCAGTGGTCTATGGCAGGTGAGAGCCTGCACCCCCTCTCCCGTGGTGGTGCTGGCATGTCCACTCCCCCCTCGCCCCACAGACCTGCACTGTCCCTGCCACTGCCCAGTGAGGCAGTTTTCACCCCCTGCCTGCCCCCCCGCAAGCCAGGGCATGCCAGACAACCTGCCAGCCACCAGGGTGACCAGTCAGTGGGTCGCCATCTCTGGCTGCTGTTGCCGCAAGCCCATCCTGCAGCTTGCGGCATTCCCCTCGGATGCGCCGCTTTGTCAGCGCAGCTTTTGGCTTGTGGCAAACCCAGGGATTCTGGCACCGGGACCCTGCTTTTTCTAAAATTAAGCACAGGGTCCCTCGTGCACCCAGGTTTGCCATAGGTGGCAGCTCAGCATGCGCCAATGTAATGTTGCCTTCTAAAATCAAGCCCTACGTGTCTTGTATGCAAACCTTGACCTCCAGGGGCAGCACAGTGTGACTAGGGAAATCCACTAGCCCACAGACTATTCTACTAACCCAACTGGTATATTTATTAGCATATTACCTTTTCTAATACATGTCAGCAGGGCTAGTTAAATGAAAATGTTACTAGCACCAAGTAAAATCTATAGTATTTTGCTAGTAAGCCAGTACCAATTTCAATTTCTGCTCCTGTGGACATCAATTCAGAAAGAATATTAAGTGTTCTCAACAGAATTTTTTATAGTCTTTCTATAAGTCTATTGCAAGTTTGGGTGTGGGGGGGGGATGTAGCAACCCCCAGCAGAAAAAAGAACCGTCATGTCTGATATTGTGTAATCTCACCTGGCAGTAAACATCAGCAAATTTCATACTTGGTGGTGTCATCAAGTTTAAACTGCTTGGGGATAACACTTTGAATGAGAACAAACAAAAAAATGATGTAAAGAGTATCTGCGAATGCATTTTCTTTCCTGGCCAATGACTCACCATATTGGGCATTCCAAATTCTTATGCATCAGAGAAAGCACGCGCTGCACCTCTTCAATTTTACAATGCGACAATGCCATGTTTTCTTTATTGTTCAACAACTGCAGTGTCAAAAAAGAAATGCTGTCACAGTAAAGCAATCAGACCATCTTCTGTACGTTCGCTTTATTTAAAGTGACACCCCCTGCCGCCATGTACACATACTAACAGACCGATTCTGGCTGTAATGATTGTTATTATTTTATAATAACTGGTGACCCCCTATAATGGCTTTATATCCAATCCTGATAGGTGTGCGAAACATCCTCATAATACACACCTGCACAGACATTAATACATGGCTAGCATGCTTTTTTCCAGTGGCTTCTAAAAGTTGATTTTCATATACATTAAGAACTACTTTCAGAGAATGTTGAGAACAAGACTCTCATCCGCCATAGTACTTCTGCTGCAAGGTGTCCACCACGACACCTGCAGCAGAAAGTGCATGCGAGCCCATATGAGGAGAGAGAGACTAAAGAACCTCACTATGTACTCACTGGAGGAGTGGAGGGACGGGGGGGGGGCCCATGATAGAAACATTCAAGTACCTTAAGGGCATAAATAAGGTGTGGGGGGGGGACATCTTCCAATATAAGACATGTACAAGAATAAGGGGGCATGATATGAAATTGGAAGGTGGCAGGCTGAGGGAAAATGTGAGGAAGTTTTCCTTCACGGAGACAGTGGTGGACATATGGAATAGACTACCATAGGAGGTAGTGGGGCGAGCACATTGGAGGGTTTTAGACGTGCACAGGACAGGCATAAGGGTGTGACACTTGGACAGCTAGTTCTGATTAACCTATGTTTTTTGTAATATAAAAATGTGTTATTGAATGTCTCATGAGAGATGTCGACAGTCTGTGGAATGACAACCCCCCTCCCAGGTTTTAGCTAATAGGCGTTACCTGGAAGGCCAACAGGCTAGAAGAGACTAAATTTAGGATCTCCTTTTTATGTGACTAATTGTAGCTTGCAACTACCAAGATAGTAACTTTTATAACGCTCAGAGGAAACACAGTTAAAATTCACATGGTGATACAAAGCATGTTGCACCTCTGTGAGATCTGGCAAAGAGAAATAACAAGTCCTTTGATGTCCTGGAAAGGGGGAGCTGCTCATAAGATCAAAGAAATGTCATTTGAAAAAAATGAGTTATGCTGAGATCACAGAATATTAATTTACATTTTAGAAAAAGCATCCTGTTTTTGTATAGATTTTTTTTTTTTTATATATTCTGACAGGGAGGAGCTAGCTGACCTCACGCAAAGAAGTTGGCAAAGCCAGTTTTTAAACAGTATTCTGTTTTCCATTTACACACAAATGTTTGGACTCTGAAACAGAACCATCTACAGCACTGGGAGATAAATACAATCAATTGATTGAATATGTGGATTCCTTGGGTCTGTTGTCTCAGAACCAGCATGGCTTCCACAAAGGTAGAAGCACGGAGACTGCCTTGGTCGAGTTCAAGAACACGGTACTGGATGGTATAGATAAAGGTAGTTTGACTGGGGTCGTGTTTGTGGACTTGACCAAGGCATTCGATTCAGTAGACCATCAATTGTTAATTTCTAGACTAGGGTCTTTGGGAGCAGGACAGTCTTTTTTGGCTTGGATAGGGGATTATTTAAGTGATCGGTTTCAAAGGGTTAAATATGGAGGTGTCATTTCTGAATCTGCAATGGTAAAGTGTGGGGTCCCTCAAGGCTCCATACTAGGACCACTTTTATTTTGTTTTTTGATCAGCAAGTGAAAGTAATTAACAATGCTTTTTTAACTCTTTATGCAGATGATGCAGTAAACTATATGCAGGGCTCTTCTGTTGGTGATCTAAGTGATTCCCTAACAAAAGAAATGTTCAATTTTCAATTGTCCCTTATTTCTAGTAGAATGGTTTTAAATAAACCGAAAACAAAGGTGATGATTTTTGGAACCACGGTGAGATTAAGAACTATGGGCCAGTGTCTGCAGGTCAGATCTCTTGATGGATCACTATTTGAGCAAGTGGATACATTTCAGTATCTTGGGGTCTTGTTAGATTCTAACTGAAGTTATGGACCTCATTTTATGAGGGTAACTTCGAGAATTCACTGTAGAATGGTCCCTTTATACAGAATTCGTTAATTTCTTATTATGGAGTCTACGTTAGCTATTTCTAATCATTGTTTAGCTCCTATTGTGAATGATGCTGCCATTGTAACTGATACTGCTTCTGCGACAATAATTTCTAAGAAATCTACTTTACTTCAATTGATTGCTAAATTTGCTTTAAATTATCCTGAATTGTCTCATCATTGCGAAATTTTGAAAGAGATAGGTTGGCTTTCCGTTTCATTGAACTTCCATTATTATGTAGCTAAATTTACACATAGAATTATTAATTCTGGAGTCCCATAAAGGGTTACTTTTCCAGACATAGGACAGATGGTTTGGTTATCAAAATACCATTTATGAGAACTAAATGTAGACGGAGAGCCTTTGCTTATATTGCTCCATCTATCTGGAATGAAATTCCTTGTGATATAAGACACTTGCGTTCTTCTAAAGTGTTTGCAGATACATAGATACATAGACAGTGTCGGCAGATAAGGGCCTATGGCCCACCTAGTCTGCCCATTTAAGTTTGTAAGTTCAGTTTATGTTTTCCAGGAAGTCTGTTGCCCCTTACCCCTGACCTCCAGAATTCCTTTATGTCTATCCCATGCATTCTTAAATCCCGTGATTGTTTCAGCCCCCACCACTTCCTCTGGCAGGGTGTTCCACTTGTCCACCACCTGCTCTGTGAAGAAATTCTTCCTCACGCTTCTCTGAATCGCCCCTCCTCCAACT
The DNA here is from genome assembly GCA_016271365.2 of Neoceratodus forsteri. Classification (NCBI taxonomy): domain Eukaryota; kingdom Metazoa; phylum Chordata; order Ceratodontiformes; family Ceratodontidae; genus Neoceratodus; species Neoceratodus forsteri. Next base: position 3,147,691 of record JADMNL010000032.1, on the reverse strand, counting down.
TCATCCCATGCCCTCTAGTCCTGGAACATCTTTCACTTAAAATAGTGCATTCCTGCACCCTGTTCCTCCCTGTAAGATACTTGTATGTCTCTATCATATCCCTCTCTCCTCCTCTCCTCCAGGGAGTACATGTTCAGTGCCTTCAACCTGTCCTCATAGGACTTGTGATGCAATCCATGCACCATCTTTGTTGCCCTCCTCTGAACCTTCTCTACCCTGTCTATGTCCTTACGTAGGTAAGGTCTCCAGAACTGCACAGTGTACTCCAGGTGCGGCCTCACTAGTGTCTTGTATAGTGGAATTATGACCTCCTTTTCCTGCTGGTGATGCCCCTGCCTATGCATCCCAGCATCCTATTTGCTTCACCTGCTGCCTTGTCACACTGTTTCCTGCCTTGAGGTCATCAGAGATGATAACTGCAAGATCCCTTTCCTGCTTGGTATGCTATATACTCACCCCAACTGATATATTGTGCTAGGTTTTTGTGCCCCATATGCATTATCTTCCACTTCCTTGCATTGAATTTCAACTGCCAAACCCCTGACCATTCTTCAAGTTTCTGCAGGTCCCTTCTCATTCTGTCTACACCCTCTGGTGTGTCTACTCTGTTACAGAGCTTTGTGTCATCAGATGAATTGCGGATGTTTTTTTAATTACAATTGTAAATGTTTTTTATGATTATTTTCTTTTGTAACAAAGACATTTTTGGTCTGCTACATTTGCACTGCATATGCATGTCTTTTGTATTGTATATGTATGTTTTTTATGTGGGTCACACCTGTAAAAGTAACTAGTTTTCCAGTGTGCTTACCCATTAAGCAAATAAACAAATACCTTAGAACAAGCAAGTCTGAGTGTATTAGTGGTAGGAATCTGCACTTTAAAACCTGCTTTAGGTGATTTACATGTTTTGTGATATATGATTCTGTATTTACATTTTTTTAATCTATTTTGAAGTAAACCTCTACTTTACAGATTACTTGGTATGCCTTTGCATTTCTTTTTCTTGACAAGTGAAGCATACATGGTTAAAGCTGACACTGCACAAAGCTTACTGGTTTTACCAAACTGGGAAAAGGTAAGAATTTATTCTGAGATCTTTAATAGAGTTTTAAGTGTTCATTTTGTACGCCTGGTTAGGTGCCCGAAGGCGAAAGATATCTGCCCCCCGCCACAGCAGAATTATCTGAGCCTGTACATTGGGTACGCTAACAAGAGGTTCACAGTTTGAATCCCTCCAAGACTTGAGATCAAAGGTTGATTCGAACCCACAAAACAGACAGAAGGATTACCCTGTTTCTGTTAACTGTTCACAAGACTGCACTTGGAGATTTGTACTCTGGGAGTAGAGGGATTACCTGCTAAGTGGGTTTGTGACAAAGGGTACCTTAGATGTACAAAGGTGGGGTGAAAAGCCATTGACCATTTAGGGTCAAAGGCCAAAAACTACTGTAGGGCTTTCGGGCAGACTGGATGGGCCTGGCGATCCTTATCTGCCGACAATTTCTATGGACAAATGTGGACTGGCAAGTACAGCCTGACAGGTCCCAACTTGCTCAAATACTGCTGGTCTGACTACTATGTATTCTGTACACATTGTCCGCCCGTTACGCTGGCCTATGATGCCCACGATGCAATGCATTTTTCTATATTTATTTTAGTTATTTTGTGCACGTAAGTTGTTTAGTTCGTTAGCAGGCCTATGATGTGGTAGTGGGATGCCTCCGATGTGCCGTAATTATCCTTGAGCGCAAGAGGGATCCTTAATCATCCGGTATCGTCCTACTATGGTTGGATGAGCAGGTCCTGCTTCAACCTACCTTATCTGGGCCAGTTCTCACCTAGCCCTAGGCAGGGATGAAAGCAGGACCTGCCAATCTGACCACAGTGGCATGACCAGTTATCTACAAACACTGGCTCGGTCAAGTCCCGATTTAACTATCGGGTCGAACCAGGTCAAGTGTTCACCTATAATCAGGGCCTCTGGTGTTCTGAGGCAGAATTTTCTGATTTCTGTGGCAGGGCTCCTTGACTTCTGCGGCATGATTTATTCATTTATCTGGCAGAATGCAGTTCTGTCATTGGCTAAATATGATGTGATGTCATCGATGACATCATATGCTTAGCATAGAGGAGGGGACTTCAGGATAAATGAGGTGGGAAAGAAAGTCTGACACTATGGAAAAACAGTATATTTCTATGAAAAGTCACCAAAAAAATGAATTCTGCGACACTATATATATATTCTGCGGCATGATGCAAATTCCACACCCGCAGAACTGCAAAATTCCAGGGGCCTTGCCTATAATGTACAAAGGAAAAGGGGGGATTGTTTAACCAGGAAAGGCACACTAAGACAAAGCTTGTTTTGACTTGCTCAGGGTCACGCAGTGTGCAAGTGGGGTATGTGGGACCCAAACCCAGGTTTACAGCCCAGAGCCATACCTCTCAACCCTTACCTCATGAATCAGGGACAAGGATTAAAGAAATCAGGGACAAACAATGAAAATCAGGGACATATCCTAAGAAATGGTACCATTCATGCAGAAAGCTGATAGAATAAGGGAATTTGCTTTAAGATGCATTTTCTAAAGAACAAGAAGTCTGTAACTTTAATGTTTGACATTATTATGTGTTTATAATTCTCACTGTTCTGTCAAAACAACACAGATTTTACAAGGAAAATTCTGAGGCAAAATCAGGGACAGTTGAGAGGTATGCCCAGAGCCCCAAACCACTGCGCTATACTGCCAAAAAGCTCCTGGAGCTCATAGTTTTTTTTACCAGATAAGTGTCCGAAACTTGATCATTTGCTTCCTGCCCCTGCCCCCAACCCCTCCCTCCTCCTCCTCCTCTTTTTAAGCAGTACAGTTCCTGGGTTTGGAGGCAGAAGGCTACAAGGAATGCCCTAACGTATTCAGTCAAAAATTACCAACGCCACATATGTCATTCCAGCACTTACTGCAACCTCCGTCCCGAAGAACCACGCCAGTTACAGCCGAATTTAATGTCCAGCCCATGCGATCTCATCTGCAGACTGCAAGTCGGAGCCCCACAACCATGAACCCCTACCGGGGAACACCTCTTCCTTCTGCCTGGCCCAAGTCCAACTCCCAGCGGTTCCAGGCCGCGGTTCTTCAGAACCCGCGGCGTTCCGCGCTCTCGGTCCCCACGGGGCTCCCAGCTCACCGCGGGTAAGGATTAGCTCTCCCCGACGCGACAGTAGGAGGGGTCGATAGTCCCTTCGAATCTGCTATTACTTATTTACCTCAGACAGGCTGCCCTCTCCCCGAACAGCACACATTCACATTTTCCCGCACTCGCGCTGCACCGATCACGTGACGCGACGCTTACATAACAAACAGACAAGAGAGGCCGCTGCTCCGCACGAGGGGGTGGGGCAACGTGTGACTGAAGTTCCGAGCTGTCGGGTTGCCATGGTTGCGGGGCCGGGCTTCTTTCGATTGCTGCGGGCTACTCGGTACGGAAGACGTCGTTCTTCGCCTGACGTCACATCTGGTCACATGAGCGCTGTGTTTACAGCTGGTGTAAACAGGAGCTGGGGGTTACGGAGCGACAGTGTGAGCTGGCCCCAAAGTCGAGGCAAGGTGTGCGGAGTACGTCGGTGCGCAGAGGTCCGACACCCACCGGCAGCATGGAGGCGCAGGTGAACCTGACTGTGCAGTTTCGCGGAGAGACGCAGTCCTTCCTGGTTTCGGATCCGCGGATGACGACCTGGGCGGACGTGGAAGCCATGGTGAGTTCGACAGCCAGCTCGGGGGGAAGGGGCGCCGTCGGCCTGTAATTAATTGGTGTTTTGCTTTTATCTTTCCACATTATTTAATTCTTTCTTCTGACTGAGGACATCTGCACTAAAATAGGATCTATACGTGTCTGATTTTGTCACCTCACCCTACTTCTCTGCTGAAGTTGTAATTCCCTGTGTATAACACCATAGTCGGTTACGGGGGAGGGCTCTGGCTCTGATCCTGATCTCCCAACCAGTGGATTATGACCAGCGGGGGAGGCGAGAACATTGCGTGAAGTCTGAAAGATCCTGCCAACGAGTAGACACTGTGATGATGAAACATTTTCGGAATGAAAATCAGTTGTGGCCAAATATAGCTTACAGTGTTTTAGTGACTTTAGAATCTTCAGTGTAATGCCGGACAGCCAGGGAGAGACGATGGCTTTGTCAGGGGGGTAAAGCTCCCTCCCCGGGGGATACAGACTGCGGCTTTAGTTAAGTGTGTCCAAGGAAAAGAACATTTACATACGAAGAACCAGCAGAAGAAGGCCATTTGGTCTATCCAGTCTGCTCCTATTGCAGGGTCCACAGCTTGAGCTAATGTTCCTGCCCTCTCTCTCCACTCCTCCCATCCTCCCTACCCATGACCCTTACCCTCCCCTATCCCAGCCTCTCTTAAAGCTGCCCATTGTCTTCAACGGGATGACCTCTTCCGGCAGCGCATTCCAAGTGTTCACCACCCTTGCTGTGAAGAAATGCTTCCTTGACCTCCCTCCTAAACCTCCCACCCTCCAGCTTAAGACTGTGCTCCCTCACGTTATGGTTTTACCACTCAGTTTGAAGAGACTCTTTTTATCAACCTTATTTATCCTTTTCAGGTATTTGAAGGTTCCAATCATGTCCCCTCTCTCTCCTGTCTTCCAGGGAGTACATGTTCAGTGCCCTCAACCTCTCCTCATATGCCTTACCCTGCTGACCCGCTATCATCTTTGTAGCCCTCCTCTGGACCTTCTCCAGTAGGTTAATGTTCTTTTTGAGGTGTGGGCACCAGTACTGAACTCCATACTATAGATGCGGCCTTACCAGTGACCTGTACAAAGGCAGTATAACCTCCTCTCTCCTACTACTGATCCCCCTAGATATGCATCCCAGCATCTTGTTTGCCTTTGCTGCTGCTTTCTTGTACTGCGTGGAGTGCTTCAGGTCACTAGGGATCATCACTAGCAGGTCCTTCTTCTCCTCCTCCTCCTCCTCCTCCTCCTCTGATACAAATACTCAGACTCCACCCAGATAGTACTCTGTCTTGGGATTCTTGGCTCCAGTATGCATAACTTTGCATTTCTTGGCATTGAAGCCAAGCTGCCAGATTCTGAACCACCCCCCAGCTTTTTCAGATTTCCAGACATTTGAAGAGTTAGTGTACAGCCTGAAATCAATATTCACTTTAAAAAGTAGTGTGATATTACTTCTTATATCTGAAGTTTTTTTTTGTACTGTTCCTTTTTACTAATTACATTTTCTATTACTATCAAGTCTGTTTTCTACTGTTTGTTTTGTTTTACTGCTTTGTACTGACATGACAGTGATGTGGAACATGTGAAAATGAGCACTTATACGCAAAGGTACTTCTTAACAATTTCTATCGGACAGTACTTGCTGTGTTGTGGGGAACAGTACTCTGCCTGGAGGCTACAGAGCTAGTTCCATTCCTCCACTTACATAATCGGCCCTGTGACATCACACCTGACCAAAATGTGAAAATCCCCTGGTCACTTATTTATTTATTTTTTATTTATATTTATTCTTTTATGCCCCCTTACTCACCACATTAAGCTCCTATCTTCGGAGAAGCCTTGACCGTGTGCGCTCCCATAGTTCCACCCCAGGTAACTCCCTTGGAGTGCCGGTTAGCCTTTCCCCATCCTGCCTCAGTTTACCCCCCCCAAGCGGGGAGGAGAGGGACCCCCTGTGGTCCCTTCCAGTCCTTAAGTGTGCATCGTGAGGCCTCACCGACCCCCTCTGTGGAGCCAAGTTCCTTCTTGCCCGGTTGCTCAGTTTGGGAGGACGGCCTGCTCTAGGAAGAGTATGGGTGGTTCCGTAATCTTTCCATTTCCTAGTGACGGAATTGACTGTGCTCCTGGGAACTTTCAACACCCTAGAAATGTTTTTATACACCTCCCCAGATCTATGCCTCCTCATAATTCTATCACGGAGTTCTACAGACAGCTCCTGGGTCTTCATGGTAGAGTTTCTGCTCTGACATGCACTGTCAACAGTGGGACCTTATATAGATAGGTGTATTTCCTCTGAAATCATGTCAACCATTTGAACTGACCACAGGTGGACTCCATTCAAGTTTTAGAGTGATCTCACAAGGAAATTGGATGCACCTCAGCTCAATTTGGAGTGTCATAGCAAAGGGGGTGAATACTTATCAAATCAAGACATTTCAGGTTTTTATTTTAATCACATGTACAAAAATTCCAGAAGTTTCATTCCACTTTGACATTACAGAGTAATTTGTAGATACGTACAAAAAATCCCATATAAATGTATTTTAATTTGAGTTTGCAACATCACAAAATGTGACAAAATCCAGGGGGGTGAATATTCTGAAGGCACTGTGTGTGTGTGTGTGTGTGTGTGTGTAAAAAAAAAAAAAAAAAAAAAAAAAAAAAATATATATATGCATATGTATATGCATATGTATGTGTTCTTTTCATTCTTCATATGTGGATCTGCCTGGATGGTGGAAAATATACCTGTGAACTCTAAAATGGCTAACACTAGCCTTTAACATATGGAACAGATGGTCGTAGTATGTGGCATATTCATAATTAAAGGAGCAGAAAGTTTAGAGCAGGTGGGTACCATCTGTTTAGTTTTAAGAAACTCTTCTGAAATGTTACATTTTGATGTAAAACATGTAGTGCTACACCTGGTATGAAGATCATAAAAGGTTTGATTGAAAAGCGCACCTTGAAGGAGTGCATTATGAATTATGACAGCAGCACTATTTGCAGTATAACACATTTAGCACTTCACCCCCTTTGAATTATGTGTTTCGATGTAAATCAGTGATCTTCTTGGCCACTGTGGAAATAGTGAAATGTGCAGAAAGAATGTGTATTTTGTCAGTCTTCATATGATTCAATATAATTGTTTTAGGGGAAGTCTTGCAGAATTTTCTCTGTGCAGTCTCCCAGAGAATATTTATTTGCTATTTTTTCTGTGTCTAAACAGTGTTAGATATTTTTTAATAAAACAACTGATTTTCTTCGTAAGCAAAAACCTACGACTGGGCATGGGGTTGTGTAAAGAATAAATATTCCATGATCGGGTACGTAGTAATATTGCAGTAACCAAGTGCCCTGGGTGGGTTGTGAAGCACAGCCAGGGACCATCGTCCACCCAGGGATTGAGGTTACTGCTGCATTGGCACATACACTCAGTGTGGGTGTTACACTTTTAACATGCGTAAAAAGGTGTGTGACCAGTTTTAACCAATCAGAATGCTTGCCTGAGCTAATCCATTTTATATACTTGAACACTCTGACAATCAGTATGTATTGCTGTCTCTAAACATACAAAAGAAACCGCTGTGGTACTTTCAATAAAGCAGTGGGGAAGACAAAGTGTTAGGATGCATAGGTAGGAGTCCATTAGTAGGAAGAAAGAGGTTGTCTTATCCCTGGTGAGGCCTTATCCTGAATACTGTGTGCAGTTTCAGAGCATTCATCTAAAGAAGGGCATTAATACTTTGACTTTGTGGACCACCAGCTGCTGCTTCACAGGTTAAGAGGCCTAGGGCTGTCCCCTGACTCAGTCCAGTGGTTCTCCAGCTATTAATCTGGGTGATCTCGAAAAGTCCGAATTAACGGTGCTACCTCCAACACCTGTGAGGTGTCAGCAGGTGTACCCCAGGGGTCTATACTGGGCCCTCTCCTATTCAGCATCTTTATGAACCACCTCCCTAATGCCTGCTCCACATCTGAGATCCTGCTGTATGCAGACAACACAGTGCTATTCTCACGAAACTCCTGCCAGGAAGCACTGACTAAGGAGTTGTAGAACAGCTTTAACCTACTACAGGAATGGATCGCGGACAGCATGCTGGTGCTCAGTAGTAAAAAAAAAACCAAAAACAAAACGCAGTGCTCTTTGCTGAACAACAAAAGAAGAGGTCCACCACACCTCTCTCAATTACCTGCAGCTCTCACACCACCCTGGAGCAGGTAACTTCCTTCCGGTATCTTGGTCTCACCATAGATGACTCTCTATCATTCGGCGAACATATACGCAATAGTACCACGGCGGTCAGTAGGAAACTAGGGGCTCTGTACAGACATTGGTTCTGTCTTACTCCCAAGGCCAGGACACAGGCAGTCAGAGGCACAATCCTTCCAATCCTGGACTATGGGAATGTAGTCTGTGGGGCCGCCACTGAAACTAGCCTGCTCAAAGTGCACGCCTCCTTAAATAAAACATGTAGGTTTGCGTTGGGGGCACACTGCCTGTTGCATACATGTGAACTGTACATACGGACTGAATGACTCCCACTTATGGACCGCATTAAGCTCCATGCCTGCGTCTTGGGACAGAAGACCCTACTCAGACTTGCACCTCCCTCTATACAAGCCTTATTCTGTCCTGCTCCAGCTGAACATGCTGCAAGAAGTGTTACCAAACATGCATTAGCTGGTCCATTCAGAAGGACTGCACACGCCTTTGCCGTCAGGGCTCCTGCTTGGATGAATGAGCTACCAACCTTCACCACAAGCCTTACCCAGCTTGGGACTTTCAAGTCCGCGCTAAGGAAGTCTATCCACCCTCCTGTACATTGCTATTGCCACTCTTAATCCACAAGCCAGCATGCCTCTGTTCGCCAAAGCCATGCTCCTAAAGACTGTTTCCCGTCTTGTACACTGCCACAGCCTCTCTTAGCCTAGCAGATACCAGAACCCTAGGCTTGCCAAGGTTCTTCTTTCACTTCTACAATTTGATGCAAAACTCCCTGCTCCCCACCTGCCCGTGTCTGCCCACCTGCCTGCTCACCTTTCTCCTCTCACGCTGTCCTTGACAAACCTTCACCTGCTGATCTCCTTGCACTACCCACCTTAAGCCTACCATCATCCCCCTCCTGTGATTCCTCTACACTTTCTGACTACTATGCTTAGGCTGACTCCTCTGGCTATAGCCTATAGCCTAGTAGTCTTTAGGTATTAGTTTTGATGAACAGCTCCATCTCTTGTTTCCTCCCAATACAAGATCCTGCCTAGCTTCCACCTCTGAATTTTTTTTTTTTTTCCTCAAACTAGCACCTAACTCTGACTCAAGCACTTAATTGTGTGGCATGACGTGTGACCCCAACCCCAATGACTACGTACCCTTGTTTTGGTTATGTGTTGTTATTTGCCTGTGTTATCCTGTATTGTTATGCTGTTGCCAGTGTTTACTGATTTTTTCTGTTCACATTTTTCCTACTATTAGATGTTCTTGACAATGCCTATTAACTGCTGACACCAAACTTATGTACCCTGTTCTACTCTTGTGACGATGCTCCTTTGTAAATGAGTGTTTAGCTCAAAGGTTATAATTCTGATTACTAAATAAATAAAAAATACAATTCATAGATTGGAATCAGTGCAGAGGACAGCAAATAAGATGATTCAGGGAGGGTCTACAGGGAAGACATATGAGCAGAGACTAAAGACCCTCAACATGTTCTCTCTGGAGACCAGGAGGAAGGGGGGGCGTGACTGAAACATCTAAATACACGAGGAGTATTAAAGTGGAGTCAAACAAGCTATGTCATATAAGTAACAACAAGGATACTAGGGATAAACAGTAGCAAACTGGTGGGAGTTAATTCAAGAACAACGGTAGGAAATACTTTTTTACAGAAAGGGTAGTGGAGGGTTGGAACAAGCTTCCAGAGATGCTTATCAGTTCAAAGAATGTGGCATGTTTTTAAGAGAAGGTGGGACAACCGTATGGGCCTGATAAGGGGTGCAAGGCTGGGTACATGAATCTCTAAGGGCATGTGCACCACACAGGGAAGACTGGATAGACAATAAGACCTTATTCTGAGGCCGGCCCGGGTGGTGCTGAGGGTTGAAACACTGGATGACACACCTTGCACTACACTGGTGACACAGGTTAAGGAATGGGCCCAGGTCATCAGGGGTTGGCCGCGGAAGGAGGAGTTGGATCGAGCTGCCTTTAGGCAGCTCTCCTCTCCTGGGGAAGGTGGGGCGCTGCTCCGACTAGCAGGTGGCAGGAGGGGAGGACGCCAGTGGGTGTTTGGTGGAAGCCATATCTCAGCACCGCTTCCTTCCTGGATGTCAGTCCTTCACGCCAGTGTCCTCCGGGGTGGGGTTAGGGACCACATAGTTACCTGTGCAACCCCGTGGAAAACCCACCCCTCTGCCATGCAGCGTGGTCCCTGTTACGGGAGGATGGGCGTCATGGATCGGCAGTACGCCACCACTGAGCCTGGGCCAGCAAGTGGGCAAAAATATGCAGTTAAAAAAAAAAAAGAGACCTTACTCTGTTAGCTCATTTCTGTGGTACCATGTTCTTAAAAGTAGTGCAAGAATCAGACGTGTCCCAGATATTCAAAATTAATCTCCTGTTTGGTTTCTCAAAGTCATCCTTTAGAATGAGTTACTGTTATTTCATGGGGCCATTTTGGCACCAGTTTTGATGCAGATTTCAAATAAATAATCCCTCAGCAACTGAGCCCTGTCTGTTTAAATGTGGTCAGTACAGTTGATGTGTCTGAAATGTTGATGTGGGATATTTGCTGTGTTTAATTTTTGTGCTCGCTGTTAACACAGATTGCATTTCTTGCCCCAGGAGTCCTTTAGCATCAGTAACTTTTTTGCACTTAGCTGGCTAGGTACAACTGCCCCAGAGATGTGCCTTTAAGAGATATTTAAATGAGCATAGGGCCAAGCCAATCAAAAGACAGGAGGGGCTGTGAGCTGAGTTAGAGCTGTTGAATGAATCATAATTTTTTTCTTCGCTTGCCTGAGCAATATTGCCTCTGAGGTGCCTCCCAACTTTCCTTGTCGACAGTCTCCTGGTGCTTACCTGGGTAAAGTTTTCCTCATAAATTATTTCCTTTAGTGTGCTGAGTGAAAGTTTTACTTTTTCATTAGCGCTGTGCATATTTTTTATTTTTAGCGCAATGGCGCTATTTTAACTTTATTTTTACCGCAACTATTTAGTTTAAAGCCTGATTTTTATCGTGGATGCTTATTTTCGACGGTTTCCTTCATTTTTGGGACAAATTCTTCTGGGAACTTTTGAATTAGAGACAGTTGCCTTGTTTTTTTACCTCAGACCTCGTGGGGTTTACCGCAAGGCACCTGCAGTAGATTTCAAATTTAAGCAGTGCCTGGGGGTTTTCTCTCTCGATTTGGCAATTACGAGGAAACCTTTTTTGTTGTATTAATGGACCTTGGTATCAGCTGTGTCAGGACTGTCTGTAAGGGTCCAGCAGCCACCTGTGCACAGTTGAGTATTACTGGGTTTCTGTTAAGACTGGCACTGGTATAGCTCCCAGTTTTACAACCCAAAAAAAAAAAAAGACACTAGTAATAGACAGTTTATTAACTGGGGCAGGACTGACCGGTGGCATTTTCACAGAAACCTGCACTTACTTCGTAGGTCCAGAACTTGCTTAAATTGGCAAATATAGCAGACAAACCTTTGATTGTCATGGATGAGGATAAATCAAAGGCTTCTGACAAGGGGCCATTCAAAAGTACTAATACCAAAAGCAGAGGTGCTGAGGAACCCTCCAGATCCCAGCCAAAAAATAAAGCTTCCAAAGATGAAATTCCTCACAAATTGAAAAATAATAAGAGTGACGATAAAAAGAAGCTTGATCAAGCCTATGATGAAGTGGCTAAAAAGAAATTCTGTCAAGACAGATATGCTCCTGTTGCTCCTGGGAAAGCTAATAGCAAGACAACAGGCAGCTTAAAGCATACAGAAAAAACGAAACACTTACAAACTGCGCAGGTTCTTCCGTCGGTGCAAGATATGGAAAAAGTATGGCAACTGTTTCAGACCCTTCAAAAGATGGGTCCTCTATTTACTGGGGCTGGCAAGCACTCTTCCACAGTAATCTGTTCTATAGACTGTGAGGGTGACGCAGATGATGATCAATTTTATGATGCCCCTGACATGGATTTTGAGGGCCTTGAGCCCCAGGAGTTCCCAGACCCTCACCTTGGGGATCCCCCGGGTGACCACGAGGATCCTTCCTCTGTGTTTACATTTACAAATATGCTGGATACCCTCAACCTCCCTACGCAGAAGCCTAACCAGGATGTCAATGAATACGAAGACTATAGGCAGATGAAGGGTCTTTAATTGTCAAAGACCCTGGTTGTCTCTATCTATAACGCATTTAGAAAAAATACCATGAAGGTGCTTCAACACCTCACTTCAGTATCAGGGGTTGATAAGTGGCTTGAGAGAAAATATAAATTGTCTAAAAATGGTACCGAGTTCCTGTCTGCACACCCTAGCTATGAAAGTATAGTGCAGCAGGCAGCTTGTGAGAAAGCTGGAGTCTCCTTGTCGCCCTCTCCTCCTGGCAAGGATTGCAAGAAAATTGACTTTATACCAAAGAAAATGTATGCCACAGCTTCCCTGCTTCTCAGGCTTTCTTCTTACATGGCATTCACAGCCAAATATCAGAAAGCCCTTTGGAAATCTGTCCAGGCTATCGCTCGCAACGGATCAGATCCTATGGTGCAGGAGCCGGTGCATATGTCAAAAACTGCCTTGGAAGCTACTATGTACCAATTCCACATGGCAGATGACAACAGTGATGCACCCTCTAGGGCGATGGCCCATGCCATCTCTCTGAGATGCTTCTTCTGGCTTAGAACAACCAGTCTGACCACAGACACTCGGAACAAGGTCATGGATTTTCCCTGTGATCAAAATATGTTGTTTGATTATAGAATCAGTGACTACATGAAAAAAGTCAGTAAGTACAAGGCCTTCTGGCAGAGACAGTCATCCAAGCCTAAACCCGGCACCCTTCAGAGGTCCCGTCCCAGGGGCAGTAGGGGCAGAAGTTAATTCTCAGGCCTTACAATCCCTATCCCCAGTCTGACTTTAGCCAGTACAAGGGGGTTTTCAGAGGCAGGGGCAGAAGGGCTCAAGAGCCACCTCTACCCAGCTATCTGCCTCTCAGTCTAAGTCCTGATGTGAGTGTCCAGGTCGTCTCCCCGTTTCCGGTTCGAGGCAGACTCTTTCACTATCTGCAGCACTGGTCCCTCATCACGTCAGACAAGTGGGTACTGGAGATGGTGGAGAAGGGTCTGTCATTACAGTTCAAGCAGCTGCCAGACCTTAAGCGTACCCAGGTGTCAAGACCTCTGTCCCCAACACAGATACCGCTGTTGGAAATGGAGGTTCAAAAACCTGGCTTTACGAGCAGTGTAGGGCCTCTACTCCAGGTATTTTCTGACACAGAAGAAAACTGGGAAGTGACGACCTATGTTAGATCTCAGATATTTAAACAAACATCTTAAAAAAAAATAAATAAATAAATAAATAAAAAAAATAAATATTCAAAATGGTCACTCTGTCACTGGTCATACAATCCTTACAGCAGGGAGACTGGCTAGCCTCCCTCGACTTAAAGAACGCCTACTTCCACATACCCATGAGGAGATCTCTCGGGTTCAAACTTCTTTTGGGTCACTATCAGTTCACCGCAATGCCCTTCGGTCTGTCCTCAGCCCCAAGAGTCTTTACCAAGTGCTTCGCAGTGGTAGCAGCACATCTCAGGAGACTGGGTGTCACTCTCTACCCCATCTGGATGACTGGCTCATAATAGCAAAGTCTCTTTGCCAGGTCAGGGAATCTCTGTCCCTCACAGAACATACTCTGAAGTCTCTGGGTTTCCTGGTAAATCTAAAGAAATCTCACCTGGAACCCACCCAGCTGCTCACCTTCATAGGGGCCCAGCTGGACACTCAGAAGGGATATGCTTTCCTCCCACAGGAAAGAATTCAGAATTTCCTTGCAGTGGCAGATTCTTTTGCCCAGGGACAGCCAAGACCAGCCAGACATTTCCTCAAACTTCTGGGACATATGGCCTCTATGACTGCAGTAGTCCCAGGGGTCAGGTACAGGATGAGACTCTTGCAAGCCTACTTTAGAGCTTGCTGGTCTCAGAGAAGCAACAAATTTGCAAAGTTGATACGTGTGTCGGAGCAGTTCCTCCAAAACTTGCTGTGGTGGAAGAACCCTGCAAATTTGCAGGCAGGGGTTCCCTTTCAAGCTCTTCTTCCAAAAAAGGTGATCACCACAGATGCCTCCCTTTTGGGCTGGGGAGCTCATTTAGACAGTGCCTCAGTAAGCAGCAGCTAGACTCCAGAAGAGTCACAGTTGCACATAAATCTGTAGGAACTCAGAGCAGTCTTACTAGCTCTCAAAGCTTTCACTCCCAGCATAGAAGGGCAGGCAGTTCAAATTTGAATGGACAACACCACTGCAATGTTCTACATAAACAAGCAGGGCGGTACCAGATCAGGAATACTCTGTTAGGAAGCTCTGGTCTCTAGCATTCTCCCTGGGAGTCAGCCTCTCAGCTATTTACCTCCCAGGCAAACTCAGTACTCTGGCGGATGCTCTAAGCCGCATTAGTCAAAGTCAGAGCGAATGGTCACTGAACAAGCAAGTACTAGCCACAGTGTTCAGGTGGTGGGACACACCAGACGTGGATCTCTTTGCCTCTTCTCTCAGTTTTCAGCTTCCTCAGTACTGTTGCTGGCCCCCTGTTCCAGGAACACCTCCTCTGGATGCCGTGATCCTGGACTGGTCAGAGAGGTTCCTATACGCATTTCCTCCCTTTCCTCTGATATTCAGGGTTTTGCTGAAACTCAGACAGCAGTCTGCATCGATGATCCTAGTGGCTCCGGACTGGCCCAGGCAAGCCTTGTACCTTCTTCTTCTCCTCTAAGTGTCCTGCAACAGGCCCATTCGCCTGACTCTGCCTCGCCCCCTGCTGACCCTTCCTCAGACGGGAGTGCAGTACCCAGACATACACTCTCTTCACCTCAAGGCCTGGTTCTTGAGGAGTTAGTGTCCATTCTCACAGTACTCTGAACAGGCCCTTAAGATACTGAGGATGGCTAAAAAAAACGAACTTTAAGAAGACTTATGCAGCCAAATGGAAAAGGTTTTCCCTCGGGTGCAAGAGCGAAAAGGTCGAACCCCTAACTGCTTCAGACACTCAGCTGCTAGACTGCCTGGTACACCTACAGACGTCAGACTTGAAACCATCTTCACTCAAGTTACACCTGGTGGCAATTTCAGCCTGCCTTTTGATGGGAAAGAAGAAATCAGTTTTTTTCCCACATCATTTTTAATCAGTTTTTCAAAGGCCTCTTGCACCTCCAGCCTCCAGCCAGGGAGCCTGAACCTTTGCATAGATGGGCTTATGAATCCACCTTTTGAGCCTATGTCCATGGCCCACATTAAGTCTGTAACTTGGAAGACCGTCTTCTTGGTAGCCATTACGCCTGCCAGGAGGATTTCAGAGCTACAGGCCCTGTGCACTGAGCCGAATTACATCATCCCTCACAACAAGAAAGTTGAGCTCAGGACAAATAGGAAATTTCTGCCAAAAGGTGGTTTCAGAGTTTCACTTGAACCAGTTTATTACTCTGCCTGTCTTCTTTACTGAGCCATCCACTCCTGGCGAGCAAAAGCTCCACAGCTTGGATGTCGGAAGAGCCATCTTTCACTACCTAGAGCATACTAGACAGTCCAGAGGCTCTTCCACTCAGTTGTTCCTCACCTACGGGGATGTAGGCCGAGAAAGACCAGCTACCAAGAGAACTATTTCTCGTTGGTTGGTCTCGTGTATTAGATTCTGCTATGAGAAAGCTGGTCAACAACCTCCAGTGGGGCTCAGGGCCCACTCCACCAGGGGCACTGCACCCTTGCTTGCAGCAGCAAGGGACATTCCCCTACTCAGTGTCTGCAAAGCAGCTACCTGGAAATCTGTGCACACCTTTGAGAAACACTACAGTTTGGATGTGCAGACCAGATCTGATGCCAAATTTGGCAGGGCAGTTCTGCAGAGCCTCTTTCCTAAGTAGGTTCTCTGCCCACCTCCCACTTAGTACTGCTAGGTAGTCTGCAAAAAAGTTACTGATGCTAAAAGGCTCCTGGGGTAAGAAGAAAAAATTACTCACCGCAGTAATCTTCTTTCTTCCAAGGGGTCCTTCAGCATCAGTAAGCTCCCACTCTTCCTCTCCAGTACACCTGACAGAGAAGGGCTCTTATGTCACCTTTACCAAATTTGGAGTTTCTTATTGCTGAGTTTTTAGCTCGTGTTGCTGTTGTTTCTGTTTCCACTTTTGTGGACATTTGCATGTTTTTTTTTTTTTTTTTGAATCCTGTTGATTTTTTTTTTCAGGGCATTTGCCCTTGTTTTTCCTTGAAAAAATCCTAAAGCATTCAACAGCTCTCACTCAGCTCACACCCCCTCCTGTCTTTTGAGTGGCTTGGCCCTACGCTCATTTAAATATCTCTTAAATGCACACGTCCGGGGCAGTTGCACCTAGCCAGCTAAGTGCAAAATTGTTACTGATGCTAAAGGACCTCTTGAAAGAAGGAAGATTATTGTGGTGAGTAATTTTTTCTTCCTGTCTAAGATTTTCTTCTTTTTATTTATATATTAGTGTTGTTGATTCTGTTTATCAACGCCCTGCCTGGAACTCTCTCAAGCATCCACTCTCGCTCTCGATGCATACCGCCCCCTGAAACCACTCTGTTGGGAGAGAGGGGACAGACACTCCCCTGCCCACCTGCCCTGGCGGGGACCCCAGTCATCAGGACTAGGTAGACTCTGGGATCAGGAGAGCCAGCAAGGGTAAGCCCAGCATTGGGTGTGTTGCGGCAGGGCCCTGGAGGTGCCATCGCCTATCTATCGGGCAGGGATTTTTCTCCTTCAGTTTTCTCCATTACGCTGCATAAAATGGCTCCATTGTGTCTGTCTTTCCACACCTCTGCCGCAGGAGCCTGCCGACGTCCTTCCTCTTCTACGTGCCATGGGTTTGCGTTGCCACTGGTCTCCACCAGAGGCCACTGCAGTGCCGGGAAATCCCTGAATTCCTCCCTGGGAGAGGAGAGCAGTCCATCAGACGCTCGATCCTCTCCCTCTCTGGCCGACCCGAGTCCGTTCCTGAACCTGGGTCGCCGGCATGTTGTGGCGTCCAGCGCCTCAGCCCTCAGTGCCACCGGGCCGGCCTAGTCTAAGGTATTCTTAAGGGTATAAAAAAACACATTGTTGCTGTTCACCTAAATATTATCAGCTATCACTAAAAATGACTTGAACGTGGCCACAGATAAATAAGTTTTGGGTGCCTATCAAAAACAGTTGCATGAAGTAGCCATGAACACAATTGCCTTAGCTGCTTACAGTGTGTCTAGCGGCCACCAAATCTGTGGGTGGTGTTGTGTTTGTTTTTGTTTCTGTTACTCTCTGGTATCCATATAGACTAAAACATAGTTTTCTGGACCGGTCCATCCGTGCAGAGGCAGGGCTGCCATGTGCTACACCAGTGACCCGGGTTCAGGAACGAGCTTGGCTACTGGAGGAGCAGCAGGATCGACTCTGAAGAGAGGAATGAAGGATTGGGAATCCCAGAGCACACTTTCTTGTGGAGAAGGAGGCTCATTTCATTCACGACAGTACTGCCACCTGGGTGATCACAGATGGTAGTGCATGCAGAGGCAGAGTGGGAGGGAGGAGCCTACTTGGGTTAGTGCATGTGTGCTTGAAACACCATGCGTGTCTGCGTCTGAGGGCTTGGAAGTAACATGGCAAAACCCCATGGCACACTGGATGACTCAGGGTACGCCATGGGTCCCAAAATGATGACCTGTTTCCTCCACCGTGGAGTCTCCCATTGTGGATACATCTCCTGAAGGGCTCCTGCTGATCTAGAAGACACCGCCACAGAGGGTATACCTTGGGGCAAAAGAGGATAAGTGCAGGAGAGGCTGAGTAGAAAATGTAAATAGTAAAATACGTGTGTGTGTGTGTATGATATATGATTTGATTTGATTTAGTGTGGCATACAAACATAGAATTGGTCTGCAGAAAAGGATCACTTGGCCCATCTAGTCTGCCCAGGCGTTCCCTACCTGTTCTATCTCCGCAGACCCTGTCTGGTTTCTGGAAACCCTCCCTCTTCCTTGCCTCTGTTCTAATATGCACTTATGTGTATCCCATGCATGCATGCTTGAAGCCCTCCACTGTTTTAGCCTCCGCCGCTTTGGTTGGAAGTCTGTTCCATGCATCTAGCACTCTTTTTCATTGAAGAAATATTACCTCCCATTCCTCCTGATGGGCCCCCCACACACACATACATACACACACGCGCACCCGCACACACACACACAGAGGCCTGGAGCTTGTCCTCATTCGGAAAAGGTTCCCCTCCTGCACCCTGTTCGCCCCTGTGAGGTACTTGTAGGTCTTGATCTTGTCACTTCACATTCTCCTCTTCTCCAAGGTGTACATGTTAACATCCCTCATTCTCTCCTTGTAGCAGCTTTCTTTGTTTTCTACAAGTCAGTTTTATTGATGGGAAAGTTTGATTTCTTAGTTGGAAAACAGAAACCAAGGTGAAACTTAAGAAACAGCATTTCTGGGATATGTGAATTGCTGTAGGACCCTGTTTTGGGTACGTAGACAGGACTGTCTGAATCGGATGTCAGTCCTGAATGATCAAGGGTTGTGTCATTTATTGCAGAGAGAATTGCGTGACTCATAACTCACTCGCTCCCATTCTTTGTCATGCTGCTATGTTTCTGTAATGAACCTTACCCTTGAAATGCAACAGATTTTTTTTTGCTGAGATCATTAGGTGTGCACAGAAATTGAAGGGTTCAGATGTGCAGTGTTTTCAAAGCTTGTTATATAACACAGTTATCCATTAGAGATGATATGACTTCTGGGGTAGTCTACTATAGTCACAGTTTGAAGCAGAATATTTTTTCTTTCTTTTAGATGCAAATTACTACTGCTTCAGTTCCTGGTGCTGGGTATATAGAGGTGTGGCACACTATCCATCATGGGTTCACCAGGGTTCAACTATGTCAGACAGACTTAACGAGCTTTTTAATATAGTGACACAAGTGGTGGATAGTGGACAGGCTGTGGATGCATTGTACCATGAGTTTAGCAAAACGTTTCACTACGTACCGCAAACGGATTGGTTAGGAAGGTGAGCAAACTAGGACTAGGGGATCGGATACTGGTTGCATGAAAAATTGGTTGATGAGTAGAACCCAGAGACTAGTCCTAACAGTAAATTCCTTGAGTATGGGACAGTGGCTTAATCAGATATCACAGGGGTCGGTCCTGGGACCACTCTTTTTCGGTATGTATGCCTGTGACATAAGCATGGGTATCCAGGACAAGGTAAGTCTGTTTGCAGATGATACAGAGCTCTGTGGGAGAGTTGATAGTAGGGAGTTGTGAGACGGAATCTGAGAAGATGAGAAACATGGTTTAGTTAGTACTTTATATAGCAGTTGAAATTCGGTGCAGAAAAAGTGAAAGGTGATTTACACGGGGAAGAATCGTGGAACCATTTCCTGTAATGATCAGATGCCAGTAGAGAGCACAAGCGAGACCTGGGACATAATGATAAGTAGTAACCTAAAGCAGCTTCTTAGTGCAATCAGGATGTTGAGGTGCATAGAGAGTGGAATTATTAGGAAAAGGAGGGAGGTAATATTTACCACTTCATAGATTATTGCTCAGACCACATCTGCAGTACTGTGTGCAGTTCTGGTTTCCATACCTTAGGAAAGATAGGAATAGGTTAGCAATAGTTGCAGCAAAATGTCCATGGATCACCTCCAGGGCAACAGGGAAGGCATATGAGGCTTAAAGAGCACCTTTACCACAATTTATAGATAACTGTATAACCAGGTTAACCCCCCCTGCTTGTTACTCACACAGGGCAACAAACCACAAGTTAGCAGAAACTAGGCATCACCCGTGGCATTAGGGCAAACGCCTGGCTTGGGCATCTCAGAGGTCCGGGGGGGGTAGGCTACAAAACAACATTTCTATTTTTACCTAGGTCAGAGAGTGGTGCCAGGGCTATGCTGTCTCTCCTATCTGTAGGGCCCAGAAAACATCACACAGGTCACTCAGAGATGGATTGTCCACAACCAGAAATTTGGGATTTTACTGTATGGCTTTTTATTCTTTACACAGTGTTAACAGTGAATAAAGGTGGTGCCCCCAAGGCTTTTAACTGCAAATTACAGATGACACTTTTTGTAGCAGGCAAAAGCATTTCCAGCTTTCTTGCAGGCAAATTGGTTTCTTCCACAAACATTTATCACACGTGTCCAGCCCTATTTCAGGAGTCATGGATGTTTTCGAAATTGCCAGCCCTGTGCAGGGTTCCTGGACTATGTCGAGCACCACTAGGTTACTGTAGTAAACACCTGACAAACATTTTCTCTGCGTGACCATTTAGATCTACTTGTACCTGGAACGAGGGGATAGCTCATTCTGGTCACAGACTAAGATTATCTCTGCCATTACTTTAGGACACAGGATTCTCTGCCACACTGGGGCTACAAGAGACATCCTAATGCACAAACATTGTGCAGGGGTCCCTGGCACCTGTGTCTGACAAGGCACCAGGCAACCCCACTTGAACATTTTACTTTTACGCACTTTGTTCCCCTCAGAACATTTGGAAAGAACCTGAAATCCTCAGATCTTACACAGATCCATTTCTTTAACTTGTACACACACAGTCTCTACATTTTGGGCAGTGTTGATGGTTCTTTCAGTCTGTTGGGGGATTGCCCCAAGTACTCACTGACCCTTCAGTCCCATTCCTTTGTCTCTGTGAAGAATCTTCACCCCTTCTGGGCTTCACAGGATCGTAGCCACCACTTCCCAGGAAACCAGCCTTTGGATTACTGTACTATAGCAGAAACACAAAACAGAGGGTCCTTCCCTCTTGACAAGAGTGCCAGTAGGCAGTTCTTGCCCTTAGAGCTCTGTGAACTCCTCTCCCTTCAACTTCCATCTTCAGAATGCTAACAGACTCTCAAGCCCAGCTGCTGGCCACGTGTGGCTTATGCTGCTGTGAGAGTTCAGAACAGCATTACCTCATCCTCTGTGCAGCAGAGCCAGGCAGATGATGATGTAATGTTTTACAGGGTGCATTAAATCACTGTAACACTGCCCAAGCTATCTGCCTAGTCTAAAACTGATGGGATTCTATCAACTCCGGGAACTGGCCAGTTACAACTGCAAGAAACAGGAAGCTCCCTTACCTGAATGGGAACTCCTTCATTGTGGTTTTAATTTTTCTTAATTATGCCCCCTTTGTCAGGGAAGGGATTGTAGTTTGCCCCTGATTGATCCCTTTTACATCCCCGTCATCGCTTCTCTGTCACGGGCGTTTTTGCGATGCCTGTATAGGGAGAGCACAGGGGTGTGCTTCATTCAGCTCTAGAGCATCCTATTTTAATGCTTCTTTCCTGTGAATTGGATTTTGGTGCGATATCAAGCCATGGTTCAAGTAACGTGGCTCTTGTCTCTGAGGAATAACTTTTGTTTCTGTTTGTAAATGAACTCCTGCTGTAGGATAGTTTCACTGTGACTTTGACACATATGACACATCATGTTTTCAGTTTCGTGTGACTCCGTAGCACTCTTCATCTCTGGGTTAGATGACTACTGGTTCTAGTCCCATGCCAGGACACCGACAGAGGAGATGTTGTAGTTGGGGACACTGATTTTATGTTTTCAAATGGGCAGTTCCATTTTACAAAAATCATGAAATCCGTTTTCTCCCCAAATTGAGTATAAATCACATTTCGAGCTAAAAATGTGCCGCAGATGGTGGTTTTACACAGGTTTGGCACCCAGTGTTGTTGTACATCTGGTGCAGTGTCTTATACGAAAAACAAACTTTTAAGTGGTGTTTAAAAATGGCTATATCCATTTTAAATCCTGTTTCTGTTTTCAGAGAAAAAGAGTGGCCCTTGTTGTAGTGCAGCACAAGTGGGGTAAATTGTATTTAAACACAAGAACCAACTGAAATTCCAGAAATGGAGCATAGCACTTCAGAGTCTTCACTTTAAAATGAAATTCTAAAAACAGTTTCTTTTTTGGTTTATGGGATTTTTTTTGTGTTGCATGAAGTGATCCCCATGACTATTTAAAAAAAAGATAATTCCCTCTTTCACGGAAACAAGTCCTAAAGTTGTCTATGGCAGGGGTAGCTCCAAGGGAGAGCATGCGGGGGTAAAATTCTATTTTTCCCTCAAATTATCCTATTCAGAATCCAAAATTACATTTTCTTTATGACCTCAGCACCCTCTGAGCCTTCTCTGTGGCTGTATCACACCGAACTGGAGCATGTTGCACCCCCAGGAGTCAGTGTAAGAGTGAAACTAATGCAACCGGAGAGCCAGCATTACCTTATTAGTGAGTTTCCCATTCTGCAACAGCAGGGGGGAAATGATATAGTGATGGGAGGAGTGGCTAAAATCTGACCAGTGAATGAAAAGAAAAGGTAACAGAATTCGATAAGGGACAAGAAAGGGCTGATAAAGAGCTGTGCAAAAAGAAAAGGAGCTGCGGAGCACAACACAGGAAGACACGAGGGACAAATAACTGAAACAGAGAGAACAGACGAGAGTTGAAGTGTGGGGACGTGAGGCACGGTTCTGTCGGGTACGTCTGTATGTCATGGGGCATTTGCTTTTCTCATTTACCCACCCAGTTAGCAGGCAGACTAGAATGCCATGCCCTGTTTCATCGGCGTTACCCTCGTTACTCCTTTGACCTTTACAAAACTAACACCATTCACAGGAAAAGAAGCACTGCAGTTGTCATTTTGGTTCATTGCATTTATAAACATTCCTAAGCTGTCCTATTGAGTGTGCAGACTGGTTCTTGCATTACGTTGTCACCTGACTTGGCAGTCATATGCAATTACGTGCAGCACAGTCAACGTCAGCCAGGTATTGCCAATCACGTTTAGGAATGCCTGTAGGGGAAATTTTCCTTTTTTAAACTCTGACTTTCCGCATGTGTCATAAGCTTATGTTATTGTGACTTAGAAACACACACATGCACACAGACACTGGCTGTTTTGTTCCAAAGAGTATTGCAACAGCATTACAGAGACTGTGTTACTATATATTTTGTTTGCATTAAGGAGTGGGCAGGTTTCTTTGATGATAAAACACGTTTCTTTAAGGATCTGGATGCTTTATAAGAAATGTGTGCAAATTAGCTGAACAGTAATACAGTGCATGCGACATATGAAACACAGTAAAACCAACCAACAATAAAAACTGATTCAGAAAAAAATTCTGTAAAACTAATATGTACGGACAGCTGGCCAAATTGAAACATATGGAACCCAAGAAAAAGAAACTAATATCCGCAGACTGTTTGGAGAAAGCTTGGGTGAACTGCCAGCTCCTACTGTTTTTAATGGCTGATCAGAATCTGGAAAGGTTTTTCAGTATAACAATGTGATTTTAATTGTTGTTATAAAATTGGCTATGAAAATCATAGTAGCATAATAAAAGCCATCAGACTAGGCCTCATGGTCTGTCGTGCCTGCTCGGAAGCCATCCCCCTACTGGGAGCTCGCTCCTCCACACCCTCCCCAAACCCAGAGGTGTCTTCCCCGGCTTCAGTAGCCCCCTGTACCTGTCTTGAATCTTTCCACTGTGTTCTCTTCCACCAGACTCCTGGGCAGTGCGTTCCATGGTTCCACCACCCTCTCAGTGAACAGTGTCTCCTGCTCTCCCCCCTGTACCCCCCCCAGCTTCCACTCGTGTCCCCTGGTAGTCCCCCCTCCCCATTTTAAGCCTAAACACCTTCTTGACTCCACCCTTATTTATCCCCTTTACATACCTTAAGACCTCTATCATGTCTCCTCTGTCCCGTCTCTCTTCCAGTGTGTACAGCTTGAGTTCTTCCAGTCCCTCCTTATAGGGCCTATCTTCTCTTCCCTGGATCATCCTGGTTGCCCTCCTCTGGACCCTCTCCTGCAGCACTATGTCTTTCTTAAGGTGGGATCTCCAGAACTGCACCCAGTACTCAAGATGTGGCCTAACCAGGGCATTATACAGAGGGAGGATCACCTCCCCTCCCTCTTCCTGGAGGTAATTCCCCAGGTTATGTGGCCCATTATCTTGTCTGCTTTTGCTGCGGCTCTTCGACAGTTCTCAGTGTTATTCATTTTGCTGTCTACCACTACTCCAGGTCCCTCTCACCCGTTGTGGCTTACAGTGTGACCCCCCCCCCGGGTGTTTGCATGGCCTGGGTTTCTTACCCCCAGATGCAACACCCTACATTTCCCTGCCTTGAACTTCAATCCCCACTTCCTTGACCACCCCCCAGGGTATCCAGATCCCCCGAAGGGCCTCTTTCCCCTCCTCCTGGTCTGCCAGTGCTCCCAGTTTTGAGTCGTCCGCAAAGAGACAGCCTACTCCTAACACCTCTCCCTATGTCAGAGACGTAGGAATTGAATAGGAGTGGCCCCAGGACCAAACCCTGGGGGATCCCACTGGTGACTCCTCTGGGGAAGGAGACTATCCCTCCAACCACCACTCTCTGTATTCGCCCCTTAAGCCAATTTTCCACCCACCTGAGCAACTGCCCCCCCATACCCCCCCCAGCTTTGCTAGCAGGCCATTATGGGGTACTGAATCGAACGCCTTACTGAAATCCAGATAGAGGACATCCACCAGCCTGTGTCGGTCCAGGGCACCTGTCACCCAGTCATAAAACTCCCATCAGGTTGGTCTGGCACGACCACCCTGGAACAAAACCATACTGTCTGTCATCCAGGTGCCCCAACCTTTCCAGCTGCCCCCCCCCCAAGCCTCTCCTTGATAATTCCCTCCATAACCTTGCCTACCACAGACATTAGGCTAACAGGCCTATAATTCCCCATCTCCTGTCTGGACCCCCCTTTGTGGATAGGCACCATATGAGCTACCTTCCAGTCTTGAGGCACTCACCCTGTCCTCAGAGAGAGATGCTGAAGAGCAAGGCCAGTGGAGCTGCCAACACATCCGCCAGTTCCTTCAGTACCCTTGGATGCAGCCCATCTGGCCCCAGTGCCTTCTCAGTCTTTAGCGACCAGAGAGCCTCTCTCACCATATCCACTGTGATTTCGCCATCCCCTCCTTCCTCCTCCTCATGCACCTGCCCCTCCCTCTCTAGCTTTGGCCCATCTCCTACCCTAGCCTCTTCCAGCCTTTCAGTCTGTAACTGACTTCCCGGTTCTGTGGGCTCCCCTTCCCTCCCATCAGGATGGAAGGATCCCCCTCCTCCCTGGTAAAGACCGAGGCAAAGTACTCGTTTAATACTTCTGCTTGTTCCCCTGCTTCCTGTGCCCAATTCTCCCCAGTCCTAATCCTGCTGATCTGTGCCCTCGTTTTTCTTTTCTCCCCTATGTATCTATAGAACACCCCCGTGAATATCCCTGGCCAGGTTTTGCTCCTTCCCCGCCTTGGCCCCCACCACCCTGTTGACCCTCCTGGCCAGTAACTCGTATTCTCCCCTCTCCCTTACCTTAACCCCCCCCATGAACATTTTAAGCAAGCGTGGGCAGCCTTTTTTTTCCTCACTACCTCCTGCACCTCCCAGGTCTACCAACATGGCTTTCTGACCCTACATTGCTTGCGCCTTTCCTTTGCGCTGGCCCTTGTAGCCGCCTGCACCCCCTTCTTAATGGTCTCCCACAAGCTATAAGCATCTATATCTGGCCTTATCTCCTCCAAGCACTCCCCAAGAATCCTTCCCATGCCCACAAAGTCAGCCCCACTGAAATCTATTACCACTGTGTTAAGTGTGATTTTCCTCTCCCTTGTAACCTCATTGGTCAAAACATGTCACATGACCATTTTTTCCCTGACAACTGCACACATCACCTGAACTATATATTTTTTTAACAAATAAAAGATTATTTTTTATATATATTTATTTAAGATCGTTGACCGGGTAGGCCCACTGAGACCAGTACAGGTCCCTTTTTCAGAGGCGACCCAGGATTAGTTACATACAGATGAGGTATTAGAATAACATGACATTCATATTTCATAAAGTGCGGTGACGTAGATTACAGTCATCTTAGTTACAAAAATGTACAGGTGGTCAGATAGACAGGTACTAGGATTCTATGTACAAAACAATATGCAATATATACTCTCAACATGTTGGATACAAGAATTATACAAGTAGTTCAGTGGGCAACTTCTTGTGGGGCATATAGGATATAGAGAATACTTGATGAGCAGCTGTGCCCAAGCAGTGCATTTCTGAGGTGACAGAATATACTAGTTGTGCATAAAATTGCTCATCCTGTATTTTTGATAGTGTACGGTATTACGTGAAATGTGCATGTGGTGGTTCTTTTGCTTTCAGAACAAAACTGACTTGTGCAATCTCTAGAGTTTCAGAATGCTGTTGTACCACAGAAGGGTACAGTCACATTCCATGATTCTTGAACTGTAGTACAACAGCTTTTTTAAAAGGGATGGAATTCTATACAAAACAGTGCTCTACTATACACTAACACACTCCAGGGTGTGCAGTCATAAGGAAATAATGCACATCATGTGTGGTTGTGGCACCCAACTATGCCTCATGCCTAACAACCATTCAAGACATGTATTATACCCTTATGACTGCACACCCTGTCATATGATGTCTTTTGCTTAGCGAAGGCCAGGTCTAATGTCATTACTTATTGACAGAGTAACCCATGCTTAACCATGCCGTTTGAGTCTTGTTTAATTTTATGGAAAGTGTGAAGGTTAGGATTTTGGATCTTTTTAGAAGCAGTTTTTCAAAAATGCCCCCTCATAGCATGAATTTTATGGATAAAAATATTTACTGCTGTTACTCCCTTGTCACTTGCTGTTCCTTTGAGCCTTACTGGACAATCCCAGCCCACACCATAGCCCTGCAAATGTAATCTCCCTTAGAACTGATTTCTTTTTTTTGTAAAGTATGAATTCCCTTTTTGTGTCCGAGACAGGCAACAAACCAGTTCTTATGGCGTCCAGTGAGTGAACACTGGTAAAGGACAGAATGAGTCTACATTCAGTAACCAAAGTAATTAAAACATTATTTTTTTGGGGGTTTTGTTTACTGAAATTGGTGCTTTCCTCGGCTGTATTGTGACCATTGTAGCAGCATAATGGTCATGGCTTCTGTACAAAGACATGTGGTATTGCAGCTGGCTTAGGAGGGATCTATTTTGTGAAATAGTGGGGAAGGGGATCCTATCTCGCGCTTCCCCCACTCCCAGGGTCAGGATGGGGTCATTAGAGTCCTACTGCAGGGGTGAAGCCACAGTGTGTGAAGTACGAAGATGGTAAGCACAAGGGTTGTCGGAGAGTCTGCTGCAAGCGTCCGTATAAAAGAGTGGGGTTGTGGATGGAAGTAAACAGCTGCTGTGGCATGGAATAATCAAAGTGCCAGTGGTACTGAGAGGTGGCATCAAGCTGTCCTAAGCAGGACAACAGTGGAAATCAGATGGGGCGTGTAAGCTGTGCTATCTTGTGTAAATAAGTTGCTTGTAAAGCACTGCAGCGCAAGAACAGTACCACATAAATGGAAGTTTTATACTGTTTTCAGTACAGGCACCACTAGTAGTTAAAGTACCAGTGCCACCGAGATGCAGCAGAGACCATGTCAGTATGCAGACCACACCATAACCACATCACACATCCTTTTAACCACAAGATGCATCTCAAAAGGCTCAGCAGCCACTGTTGCATCAGCTGCCTGATAGGAGATACATCTGAACTTCTGCTTTTACTGTCTTAGTGAGTAGAAAGAAGTGAAGTAATTTAAATGCGGATGAGAAAGAATAACAATATAAAGAAGGCATAATTGATACAAGTAGGCAGATACTATACAGTTCATGTGGTTTCGGTGAACACATGGGTCCCCACATTCAGAGCCAGCTGCAAGCCCAGCCCAGCCCAGCCTGTTTCGCTGCACTTACGATAGCTCACAGTTGGCTATGAGTGATATTGCGCCATCGTGGACCAAGGCTGTAAATGGCCCACAGGAGATAGTGCTGCCTGAATCAGGACAGCGCCAGAGCTCCTGTGGGCCATATTCATTCTGAGCTTGCAGATTATCTCATTGGGAATGCAAGGCACTAAGGGTCCATCTGCATGCCTATTATCAATTTATTTGTGTGGCCGCAGAGGCCCGCTAGTACTGCTGCAGTGGTAACACTGCCCTGGTAGTCCAGTGGTCCCCGCAACCCTCCCATGATCACCGATCCTTTATTATAAAGACATACCCCTGGTAGTCCAGTGGCCTCTTCCAGCCCCCAAGTGAGTGTCACCCCCCCCCCACTGGGGACCCCAGCCCTCTTCCCCTCACCATGATCCTCATTCTCCATTAAGATAGGAGCAAAGTGGCAGATGGCGCAGCCCTCCACTCACCTACTTGGCTGGCCACCTTCTGACACTCGCAGAGAGCAAACATGAACGTATGGACATGATCCTGGTTTGTGATTTTCAGACACTTTCTGGGGGTGTGAGACAAAGGTCCTCAGCAGGTGGACGATCGGTTGGGGAGGATGGAGGGGCCACCAGACTACCAGCGATATCTCTTTACAGTGAAGGATGGGTGGGACGGGGGGTGGATGTGTGATACAGGGATGGGTGGCAGCAGTACAGTTGCCCTGCCATTGAGGAGTATGGTGCAGCATTGCTGCCATGATAAGATGTGGGATTTGGTGGCAGTAAACAGTACTGCTCTGGGGGCCTGTTTAGTGCTGCCACAAACCTTTGACTATACTACTGCGCCATTATGCATAAGGGATCCCCTCATGTGCATAGGCTCAGTGGTATGGATTGCATCTTGGTGCTGCTGGATTTGGGCAGCGCTCCGGGGGTCCTCTGAATATGGTCCCACCCGGAGCACAGGCACTAACCATGTTAGCACTGGTGCTATCTTTTGAATATGGAATCCAGGCACGCCAAAGTCTCAAACCCAGTACAGAGCATCATAGGTGTTCAGATCAGCGTGTGTGTGGTAAATTTGAATAGTAAATGATTCAGCTGGTGCCAGATTCTTTTTGACATGTCACTGCTCAGACCTCAACACAGTAAACACACACTAAGCCTTATAGTTTTTAAAATATGCACTAAAAAGTACATGTTATGACAACAGGAGAAAGCGATGGCTTGCTGCCTAAAAAGAAATTTCAAAGAAAAAATACTGCAAAAAAAAAAAGGTAGGCTATTTATTAGCCATTAAAATAGTATTTTGTCCAGTTTCTGGTGTAGTACTGCCAGATGCACTACTGGGGGGTGCTTCCACCTAGGAAACCCAAGTCAGGGCTCTTAGTAGCATTTGCCTGTTGGAGGTCCAGGACTCCAGGGGAAAAAAAAAAAAAAAAAACTGGGGATCTTTAACCAAAGTCTGGAAGTTCAGGAATGCTTCTTTGGAGCCAGTTTGTCACATACTCCTGCAGTATGGGCAAGCATCAAGCAGCAGCTTGTGCACCCTACAAAAGCAACCCGTGCATCCTAAGAATCCTCCACTCACACAGGTCCTGATAGGCTGATGGTGTGTCGAGGACACAGGGCCCAAAGTCCCCGACAGTGGTGCAAGTGCAAGAGCAGATGTGGGACTCCAGTGCCCTGGGTTGGTGGAGGCTGTGGAAGTGGCATTTTTGCCTAACCGCCATTGAGCAGCATTAGCATTAGCTGTGGGGGCAGTCATTTGCCTACTGTGGCATCTGAGTGATCCTCGCTGCTGCAGCACCACTCCTTGGGAGGGGAGAGGAACCTGTAAGGGGGGAATCTTGGGGAGGGGAGAGGAACCTGTAAGGGGGGAAAGCACGAAAAACAATACAGCACTGCCACCTCTCAAAAGAGCAAAATCTGATTTGTATGAAGAGTTTTATTGGTTTGGCCAAGGGCGCAGAACGTGTGACCCGGGGACCACAAATGGCCCCATAGCAGCTGTCTGTGGCCCCTGAGAACCTAGCAGCTTCCACTTGCAGTCTTTGTTTATTTTTGCTGGTTTTAGTCTCAGTAACATGTTGATAAACAGATAGATGTATGTTTTTTGATTTGTTTTGTGTGTACATTTAATAATGTCTTGCTGGACATTTGTCACCTCGGGCCATTTTACAGTGCCCCTTGGCCCTCGTTCTTGACTCAAGTCTTCAGTCTGGTCCTCCACAAAAAAAAATTGTGTGCCAGTATTGGGATATTAACCCAAGTGCCTGGTGTGGGAATAGAACCCACAGCCTACTGATCTCCTGGCCTCAGAGGCAAGTGCGCTACCTACTGAACCGCTGACTGATTATAATGTTTCCATTTGCTCAAATGATATCCATAAGACTAAATGATCCGTATGGTACGGTACCCTCATAAAAAGTAATGTGAAGCTGTATTTTGCATTGTTTTGTTTTTATGGCAGCATTCTGTTACAGTTCTCTTCACAGTACCAGTAATCTGAGTTTAAAAATAAGTCACAGTTTGTGTACAAAACTCTACGCATGGTTCTGATAGGACAGTACCTCATGTTTAGCATTCTGTACACAAACCATGACATAGTAAAACTCCAAATTACTGGTTCCATGAAGAGAACGGTACAGAATGTTGTCCATAAACAGAAAACAATTGAAAACATTTTTTTTTCATATCTTATGTTTATTAAGGCACTGTTAAATCTGGCTCATTTGGAGGCCAGTCTTTTATTTCTTTTAGTAGGAACATTAACTAACTGCTACCAATTAGCACAGATTTCCTGTCCCCCTTTAAAGAAGGGCCAGAAGTGGAATTGGATGATAGTTGCCAGATTTTTAGGATTAGATATATGTTTATTTAATTTTGATAATCGTGTGGATCCACTGGGACCACTAGAGTCCCTTTTTCAGGGGCAACCCAGAATTAATTACGGATAACACGTGGAGTCTACTTAAAACAATGGAGTCTTCGTACAGTGACAATTTGTAAGTTACAGTGGGTAAAGTGACAGTTGTAGAACAGTTGACAAAAGGGACATAGTAAGTTACAATGGGTGCGGTGACATAATTTAGGTGAATAAAACAGTGATGATGACAGACAAAACACTTTAAACAATGGCAGAAAAAAACTTTTATATCAGAAGTAAAATCTAAGTTAAAGTGCATAACAGAAGAGGTTACATTTTCTAAGGGGGATGCTGTTGATCAACATGAGTTCACAGTACCTCAGTTTTCTTGGTGTTCCTTCAGCAGACCTGATTTTGTGGATGTCATGAGGATTATCCATGGTGTACAACTTACGAGCTGTAGTTTGGATCCTGGACCGACCTCCGTAATATTAGGTTGTAGTGACATCATTGGTCCAGTCTTTGTGCAAACAGTCTGGTGCTCCCTGGAATCTGGTGAGTTTCCTAGCTTCCTGAAAGAGGCGGTGGTAACACCTCTCTTGAGGAAAGCTACCTTGGACCCAGACTGTTTCACAAACTACCGACCCATCTCAAACCTACCCTTTATTGGGAAGGTGATTTGAGAAGGTAGTGGCTGTCCAATTGGAGAACCATTTAACCATCCATGACATCTACGAACCCTTCCAATCCGGTTTTCATAAAAGAGACAGCACCGAGACTGCGCTGGTTTGGGTGCTTAATGATCTCCTGAGAGCGAGAGACCAGAAGAGATGTTCCATTCTAGTTCTTCTTGCTCTTTCATCAGTTTTTGGCACTGTGGATCATGTGGTGTTAGCACACCTGAGGCAGATTTGTGGAATATCGGGAATCATCCTTCGATGGTTCATCTCATTCCTCACTGGGAGATCACAAAGAGTTGTCTGGGTTTTTTCCTCAGGCCCAACCCCTTTTTTGTGTACGGTGCCTCAGGGTTCTGTGCTATCTCCCATGTTAATGGCAGTGTATATGCTGTCCCTAGGAGACATTATAAGACAGTATGAGGTGAGGTTTCATTGCTATGCAGTTGATACCCAGCTGTACCTGTCTTTTGCACCTGACCAGGATGGAGCTCTCTCGGTGTTTAACAACTGTCTGAAAGAAATCCAGGATTGGATGGATTCTAGTTGGCTGAAGTTGAACTCAGAAAAGACAGAGGTTTTGGTTGTGGACTCGGGCTTTTGGATAGAGGGTCCGCCTGCTGATACACCCTCAGGAATTTTTCTTGGTGGCGTCACTTCTGACCTCTGAACGGGTGCGTAACCTAGGGGTTATCTTGGATGACAAGCTGACACTGCAGTCACAGGTGTCAGCAGTCGTCAAGACTTCCTTCTGCCATCTTGGAAATATCGCTAGAGTGAAACACCTTGTTCCGTCTGACATGTTACCTACGTTGGTCCACGCCTTTGTGTCCTCACGTTTGGACTACTGCAACTCCCTGTATTTTGGGCTTTCTGGGGTTGAAATCCACCACCTTCAGCTAGTGCAAAACGCAGCAGCCCGGGTTTTGACTGGGACAGGTAGGTCCTGTCGTATTACCCTGGTGCTGCGCTGGCTTCCTGTTCGGTGGCGGATCACCTTTAAAGTCTGTTTACTGACTTTCAAAGCCCTACATGATCAGGGTCTGGCCTATCTGAAAGACCTTCTGGCTTTTTACTGCCCGGGCCGATCGCTCTGCTTGGCCGACGAGGGGTTGCTAAAGATTCCAAGAGTGAGTCTAAAATCATCCGGTTGTAGCGCTTTTTCCTTTGCTGCTCCCACTTTGTGGAATTCTCTGCCTCGCCGATTATGGGAGTGCACCTCCCTGGAGGAATTTAAGAGGGGCCTAAAAACTTATTGTTATCAGATTGCTTTTTGGGAATTTTGACTGTGTTTTAGTGGCTGATTAGACTGTAGTTTTATCTGTGTTTTATATTCAATTATAATACTTGATTTGTATTACCTGTTTGTACAGCGCCTTGAAAATTGAAAGGCGCTTTAAAAATAAAATGTATTATTATTATTATTATAACCTAGTGCATTGGGTTAGCCGTTGTAGTAATTAGGAGGTGAGCAGCCAATTGAATCATCCCAGCCTTCGCAAGTGGCAGTACATCAGCGATTACAGTTGCATACACTACGTTCCAACAAGTGAGTCTTTAGTCCTTTCTTAAAGCCCCCAAGTGAAGCGCTGTCTTGGAGGCTACTGGGGAGGGCATTCCACAGGGTCAGAATGAAGGTGGCAAACGAACCATAGCCTAAGGTGGTCCTAACTCTAGGGACATGGAGAAGCAATCGGTCTGAGGCTGTAAGTGATTGCCTATTCGGTTGGCCTTTACCAGGTCTCTTAGGCTAGGGAGAGCATTGCGGAGCCTGAGTTTAAAGGCTAGACACAGGGAGGAATAAGCTAGTTTATCTTTAGTTGATGGCTGGTTTAGTAATTGGAACCTTAACCTTTGCATAGATGGGCTCATGAAACCACCCTTCAAGCCTATGTTCAGGGCTCACATCAAGTCTGTGTCCTGGAAAATGGTCTTTTTTGGTAGCCATTACTTCTGCCAGGAGGATTTCAGAGCTACAGGCCCTGTGCTCTGAGCCAAATTACATCATCCCTCACAACGATAAGCTGAGCTCAAGACAAATAGGAAATTTCTACCAAAGGTGGATTCACAGTTCCATTTGAACCCTTGCATTACTCTGACCATCTTCTTTACTGAGAAATCCACTTCTGGCGAGCAAAAGCTCCACAGCTTGGATGTCAGAAGAGCCATCTACTGCTACCTAGAGCATGCTAGACAGTGGAGAGGCTGTCCCACTCAGTTGTTCCTCACCTATGGGTATGTAGGCAGGGGAAGACCAGCTACCAACAAAACCTTTTCCCGTTGGTTGATTTCTTGTATTGGTTTCTGCTATGAAAAAGCAGGTCTCCGACCTCCAGTGGGGCTCAGGGCCCACTCCACCAGGGGCACTGTAGCCTCGCTTGCAGCAGCAAGGGACAATCCTTTTCTGGATGTATGCAAAGCTGCTACCTAGAAATCTGTGCACACGTTTGTGAAACGCTGCTGTTTGGATGTGCATACCAGATCAGATGCCAAATTTGGAAGGGCGGTTCTGCACAACCTCTTTCCTAAGTAGGTTCTCTGCCCACCTCCCACTTGGTACTGCTTGGTAGTCTGTTAATGTTACTGATGCTAAAGGACTCATGGGGTAAGAAGGAAAAATTACTCACTGCAGTAATCTTCTTTCTTCCAAGGGGTCCTTTAGCATTAGTAAGCTCCCACCCTTCCTCCCTGGTTCACCTGTCGGAGAAGGGCGCTTTATCACATCTTTCTGCCAGATTTGGAGTTTCTTATTGATGAGTTTTTTTTTTTTTTTAACTCGCGTTTTTTTCTTTTTCCACTTTTGTGGACATTTGCATGTTTTTTGAATCCTGTTGATTCTTGTTAGGGGCATGTGCCCTTGTTTTTCTTCAAAAAAATTCTGAAGCCTTCAGCAGCTCTCACTCAGCTCACTACCCTTCCTGTTTTCTGATTGGCTATGGCCCTGAGCTCATTTAAATTTTTCTTAAAGGCGCACCTTTGGAGCAGTTACACCTAGTCAGCTAACTGCTAATGTTACTGATGCTAAAGAACCCTTGGAAGAAAGAAGATTACTGCGGTCATTTTTTTCTTACGGTTTACTGGCTTACCTTTGCTTTCTATCCCTAAACCCAGTCTAGCAGTAGGTTGGCATGCCTTCTCCTTCTCGGGTCCCTCTCTTTGGAACTCTCTTCCCTCCACTGTCATGACCTGTACCTCTCCTCACCTGTTCAAGCATTCTCTCAAATCTCACCTTGCCTCCACTCAGCTGTGTACCTGCTCCTGTTAACCGCTCCCCTTATCTCTCATCACTCTCCCCTCTCTTCACTCTTTCTGGGTTCCTTACCTGAGCCTGCTTATCCTCCCTTTATTTACTATGCTGTGCTCTGGTGCCATGCAAGTCACACTTTGATTGTCTGGTTGGTCTCGGTAATAAATCATTTCTCACTGTGCCTGTATACTTTGTGTTCTGTTATACCTAATTGTACATCTGCTTTGCTTAGTTATCGTTCTCTGACTTTTATCCCTACACCTGGGAACCCTAAGATGGCAGCCACGCTGGGCTGACCTGTATACAGCAGAACAAGAGTAGAGCGTATAATTGTCATTTTCATTTAATTTTATTTAGTTGTTTTATTTGAGTGCATTAGCATTTCGTTCGGCGTTTGCAACAGTTTTTACAATGGTTTTAGCTTTTGTTTTAGTGTTAGTGAGATAGGGTTTTCAAGTGAGGTGGTGATTGTTAGGTCGTTGTTTGGGAGTTGGGTGGTAGAGAAATTTGTTCCGGAGTCACTATATTTGAACTGTTGTGTGACTGTGGTTTTAAATAAAGCATTCTCGGTTCTGGTACTGAGGTGGAATAGTAGGCGGCTGCCTTCATGGCCTGTTTGGAGTCATTACGGCTGTACTGTCGGGAGCTGTATGCCTAGGGGAGAGTGGTGAAGGAGTGGATCCTAGTTGGATTGAACCTTGAACCGGAACTGTTCTTCGGGGAGCAGGGTCGGGCATGTGTTGTTGGACTGGTCCAGACGCCGGACTGCTTTGTACCCTGCTGCAGTGCTTCCGTGGACGGATTTATGCCAGTCTTTTTTGGAACTGAGAGCTTTTGCCATTATTGGATTAGCTGAAATTGCATGAACCTCCAGGGTTTTGGGGTTACCTCTTGGTTTGTGACCCTCATGGGGATCGGGAGCGTGGTTTGCTGGAGGGTTAGCCCATCATTTCTGTTACTCCCAGGCTCCCTTGGAGAGTCTGCCAGTGGGCTGATTTGAACGGGAGTCAGGGTGTTGGGACGCTGGTAAATGTAAGGGGCGGTCATCTTCAGAGTATTGGTGGGACCCTGCGGCCTACTTCTCATCTGTTCCTGGTTTCTGGGCCAGAGATCTGGAAGCTGAAAGCCTGTAAGGAAGAACTTGGACTGGAGAACTTGGATTGGTGTATTGCACAGTTTGAGCCTTTATTTCTTTATTTCTTTATTCTTTACTTTGTGCTAGATTATATTTCATGGGTAATGAGAGTGCCCTGTGACTGTTTAAACTTCATAATAATGTTGTGATTTCTTCAGAGCGATATGTGAGAGGTGTCACCCAGAAGATTATTTGGCAGTGAGAGTGCCTAGTAATTGACCAAAACCATATGTAACCTTGCTAATATTGAGAGATATATGATAGAGAGATCATCTGGAATATTGTTTTATACATTATATCTGAGGAGGTGAGAGCTCTTCAGGCTCACTTTGCTAACTTTTTGAGGTTTTAAATTACTGCATTACCTGTTTGTTATTTCTCTGCCGCCATATATATATGTTGGTTGTTTATTAAATTATCTGTGAGGGGATTGTTATCAGTTTGTGAATTTGTAAGTGTCCTTATTTTTGAGTGAGTGCTAGAGTGTGAATTGTTAGGCATTGTTTTGGCTGTCTGGTTTGTGGGTAATAGCTACTGCTGTCTGTGATGTGTCGGTACGGTATAATGACGGTCTGGCAGTATTCCTCCACTAGGCTTAGGGATCTCCGGCCCTTTGACTGTCCCCCATTATCTTTTGCGGCATATAGGAATTGTCAGGCCTTGGGGTTAGTCAGAAGAAGGAAGGGGCAGGGGAGAGCTGGGCCTGGTGGAGGAATAGAAAGGGGTGGTCAGATTGAGGTTGTAGGGACACAGAGATGCCCTGGGGTGAAATGGGACCAGAATAGGGGTCCCCCCTATCTGGTTTCCATACCCAAGGGCTCTGCTGTGTGCAGACAGGTTGCACGGTCTTCCTCGATGGCTTATCCTACTCGGGTGGTGTTGTGCAATGCCAGGTCTATCAATAACAAGACTGCTGTAATAGCAGATCTTGTTGGGATATCGGAACCGACATGCATCGCCGAGACCTGGCTGGATGATAATGCTGGCCCTATACTGGCTTCAGCTATTCCGGCGGGGTACTCGGTGGTACACTGCATGAGGGTGGATTGTAGGGGCGGGGGTGTAGCCATTTGTTTTAACACCGAACTGGACCTTGTGGATGTCCCAGCAGGATCTACTAAATCCTTTGAATATATTGTGGGTGTGGGGTATAGGATTCTGCTCATCTGCTGTCCACCAGGAGATGGGAAAGAATTCCTGCAGGAGATTGCGGATTTCATTGTCGATATGGTGTTGGGATCCCCCAGATGGTTAATTCTTGGGGATTTCAAAGCCTGGGTCGATGATGGACTCTCTCACTTTGGTCAAGATCTCCTCCATCTTATGACTATGCTGGGCCTCACACAGGTTGTTTCGTCTGCAATGCACATTGGTGGTCATTCACTGGATTTAGTGTTCCTCCTGGGGATGGAGATCTCGGACTTGGTGGTGGAACCAGTCAGTTGGTCTGACCATCGCACCATAAGGTTCAGTTTCAGGGCTCCCCTCCCCCCAAAGGGCCTGCCCCTACGGAGATGGTCCAGTACCGTCCTTTCAAGGAAGTAACCCAGATGACCTAATGGAGGTGCTGACCCTATCAGGTTTATCTAGTTAATGCTTTGATCCGGGAGACCTTGTGCTTGCCTATAACAGGGTGGTACCGGGCGCTCTGGATTCCATTGCTCCTGTTCTTGTTCGACCACTCACCCTTTGCCCAAGGTCCCCATGGTTCGATGGGGCCTTGACGGTGTTAAGGAGAGTGGGTCGAAGACTAGAGAAGGCTTGGCGGAAGTCAGGCCTGTAGGCTGACAAGCTTAGATTGATGGACCATTGCTGTCTATCAATCGACAATCACCTATAAGAAGGCAGAATTTCTCTCCTAGGAGATTGCCACTGTGCAGAATCAACCAGATCAGCTCTTCCGGACTGTGGGCAGATTGTGCAATCTAACCTGTCTCCGGTCTGGTGGAGCATTGTCACAAGAGAGATGTGATGAGTTTGCTTGATTCTTCGCAGATAATGTTGTCACCATCAGGGCTGGAATCCATCAAGCCCCCTCTAAGGGGTGCAGCGGAGGTCAGAGGGAGGTTACGAGTACCCGTTCTGTCTGGTCTGACTTTGGCCAACCGGAAATCATGAACGTTGTGAGGATCATTCAGACTTTGCAGGAAACCAGCTGTAGTATGGATCTGGGGCCAACGTGCCTCCTTGTGGGGTGCATTGAGAAGCTCGGCCCGATCCTGGCTGAGATGGTTTGGCAGTCATTGAAGAGGAGGATCTTTCCAGGTCTCCTTAAGAAAGCAGTCATTCGACCACTCCAAAAAAAGCCTCCCTTGATCCAGATAGTCTTGCTAACTACAGACCAGTTTCTAACCTGCCCTTTGTGGGTAAGGTTATTGAGAAGGTGGTTACACAGCAGCTGGATGATCATTTATATTTCCACAATGTCTATGATTCTCTCCAGTCGGGATTTGAGAAGAAGCATAACACCGTGACAGCCCTTGTCCAGGTGCTTAATGATCTAATTGCGAGAGGTCGGAAGACTTGTTCCATCTTGGTCCTCCTTGATCTCTCCGAGGCATTTGACATTGTGGACCATTGTGTGCTATTGGAGCGCATCCGGCTCATCTGCAGATTGTCTGGTACTGTCCTTGGGTGGTTTCGATCTTATCTCAAGGGTAGGACACAAAGAGTGGTCTCCGGAAATTATTCCTCTGATCTTCTCCCCTATCCTGTGGGGTGCCGCAGGGCTCCATTTTGGCATCCATGTTGTTCGTAGTGTATATGCTGCCATTGGGGGACATATTAGGTGGTACGGGCTGAGTTTTCACTGCTATGCGGATGATACTCAGCTGTACATGTCCTTTGCGCCCGAGCAACGAAATGTTCTTACGCTGTTTTAACAACTGCCTGTCCGAGATCCAAGACTGGATGAGTTCTAGTTGGACCCAGATAAGACTGAGGTGTTGGTGGTGGACCCTAATCATCGGAGGGCGAGTGTGTTGGCAGGACAACCCTCTGGTCTTTGGCTCAGGGGTGTCCAGTTAACCACCTCAGACTGAGTGTGGAACCTGGATGTTATTCTTGATGACGGCTTGACCTTGAAATCACAGGTGTTAGCCATTGTCAAGACCTCTTTACCATCTGAGGAATATTGCCTGGGTGAAACACTTGGTTCCTTCTGATGATCTTCCTACATTGGTCCACACCTTCATGACCACTCGCCTTGACTACTGCAGCGCCCTGTACCTAGGGCTCCTGGGGGTTGATGTTGGTCATCTGCAGCTAGTGCAGAATGCAGCTTCCAGGCTGTTGACTGGTATGTCTAGGACCAGTCATATAACGCCTGTGCTTTGTGGACTGCATTGGCTGCCAGTGCAGTGGCATATCACCTTCAAGGTCGGTTTGCTGAGCTATAAAGCCCTACGCGACCAGGGACCCCACTACCTGCAAGATTGCCTTTCTCCTTACTGCCCTTTCTGACCGCTTCAGTCCACCGATGAGGGATTGCTAGAGATTCCCAGGGTGCAACTACAAACATCTGGGGCCCGTTCTTTTGCTTATATGGCCCCGACCCGGTGGAGTTTTCTACCTCATCAGATAAGGGACTGCTTGACTGTCGAAAGCTTTAAAAAAAAAGAACTTAAAACGTATCTGTTCAGCCTGCCATTTATAGATGGAGATTAATATGTTGTTGCCAAAGTTATGGTGTGGATTAATCTGATTATTGTTTTAAATTTATGGTTTAAATGTTTTTATTGTAGAATGATAATTTATGTACAGGTGCCTTGGTTTAAGAAAGGCATCTTTTGAAGAAAGACAGTTTGATTTGATTTCAGTTTTGAAGATGTAACTTAATTTATTGTCTGTGTGACGTTCTATTAATGTATGTTTTTATAAAAGTATCTGCATACATTTACCATGTGCTGCTATTTATTGTATAACTGTATCCTCCGTTTGTAACCCTTTTCCCTGGGTCACCTCTGAAAAAGAGACATTCCGTCTCAGTGGGCCTACCCAGTTACCAAAATTCAAATAAATAAATAAATAAATCTTGTGAGGTGACTCTCTAATACAATAAGAGGGATCTCTCAGAGGCCCTACTAACTTATTATAAAACATTCTAGTTAGAGTGATTTTATAATAAGTATTCTTTTCAGTTCTTTTTTATTTTAGAGAATTTAGTCTGATACTCACCTCTGCTTGTGAAGTGGAACGCTCCGCTTTAACAGTCTCACACAAGATGGCAACTGTACACAGGATGAGGTTCTGCAGTTCTGAGCTCTGGCTCAAATCGCGTAAGTGATTTATAATGTAAATTACAAAAGGTGCTTGTGTAAAGTAAGGATTGTGTAAAGTAAGGATTGTGTAAACACCATATGCAGTACACAGAGAGGACGCATATTTGGGAATTATAGGAAAATAATGAAGGTGACAAGTCAATCCATATAATACACAGTTCTTGTTTTTTCCAGTAGCACTGACTAATGAAGTTGTATAATGATTTGCCAGTGTATTCAGTCAGTTATGGATGCTGCGTAGCTTAGCCCTTCTTAAATGCTGAATTTTTAACTGCAGGTGAAACTGTCATTTGATCTGGATGATGTTCAGCTGAAATACATGGATGAAGATAATGAAGAGGTGAGTTAAACCCATTATTTTATTTTTATTTTTTGGTTTGTGATCTTTTTACCCTCCTTCCCACACTCTGGCATCCACCTCTCCTTCGGACCGCCTAGTACTCCACGACTCGGCAGTCCTCTTCAAACAACATGAAGTCTTGCTGTATTCTGACAATCTGCTGTTGGCTCCAGCCTCCCAGAGAGTATAGGGTTAATTTTCTATGCATTGCATAGAACGTTGAGCTTGAGCTCGGTTGAGGTCTCTGTCTGCAGCCTTTTGAAACCCGGCCGTCAGATTCTTTACTCCGCCTCACTGAACAGTCGCTGCGGAGATTTCTCCTTCAGCTCGGTTCAAAAGTCGGTTAAAGTGTCGGTCTTAAGCTAAAATTATTCTGAAATTGTTCCGCATTGTCGGTTCAGGCTCTGTCTGCGGTACCGTGAGTACTAGATAGTTATTTTTGATTACTTTGTGGAAATTGTAAGTTTGTTCGATCGGTTCAGCTGAACCGATCCTATATACTGAATCCTTGTACGTTGCTTTGTGTGTGGTTACTGGTCCTTATCGGTTCTTAAAAAAAAAAAAAAAAAAAAAAAAAAAAGTGTGTTAAATGTTTTTTCCCCCAATACCTGTGACACGGTTAGGAACCGATAAGGGAGTCTTGCCTGGCGGTTGCTGAAAAAAGTGAGAGTTTGGGTAGGTTGGCCAAGTCTGAGAAACCCAAGAAAAGAAACGGGCCCACTGGGTTTCAACACTGCAGTGAGTGTGGGGAAGTCTTTGCTAAGGCCGATTCCCCACACCACCTGTGCTTATTGTCTGGGGTTTGAACACCTCGATACAGACTGCCAAATTTGTAAAAATTTTCCTAAGTCTGCCCTGGAAAAGAGATTAGGTAGACTTAGAGAAAAGGAGGCCAAGAAGTCCGCTGACCTGGATGGCCAGCCCGGTTGGGTTCCGACTGAACCAGAAGGAGTGCCCTCTGACCAGGGCGATACTACTACGGGCAAGAGGACAGCCGATCCTGAGGGATCGGTTCCTACAGAAAGGAAAGACAAATCAGCCGGTTCAGATCCAGAGGTTCATGTTCCGACTGCTGATGAGATTGCCCAAGTGATTCGGATTGTTGAATTGCTTCGCCCGGTTCCACCCGATCCGGCCCCGTTGGCTAGGGGCTCAGTTCGGTCAGTTCCACCGGTTTAGGATTATGCCCCTGAAGATTTTTATGAACCGGAATTTGAGGAGGAGGGGGATTATGAACAAAATGATGACTATGATGGAGCAGAAAGTCTGGATGTGCCCATTGACCCGGACATCTCCCCAGACAGACCTTCCGGTGTTTCCCCTCCTAGGCTCTCTGAGTCCCCTCCCCACTATATGTTTTACAGGAAAGTGGCTGAAACTCTTCAGCTCCCTATGGAGAAAGCTACAGAGGATCAAGAGGAGCCCGATTTTGTAGAGATGATGGACATCCCAGAGTCCAGGAGGCTGTCTATTCCCTTGCACAAATCTTTTGGGAAACAGACACAAAACATTTTAAAGTCTCCTAATTTTGTATCTCCTGTTGATAGAAGAATGGATAAGAGGTACACTTTATCAGGCTCGGACACAGAGTTTTTCTACCAGCAATGCAGCCGTGCTGGGGTTGTGCAGACTGCAGCCTGTGACAGGACTAATGTCCCCTTGGCTTCACACACCCTAGATAAAGACTCCAGGAGGATGGATGCCTTGGCAAAGAAGCAATACATGGTATCCTCTTTGGGACTCAGACAGGCTAATTATATGGCCTATACAGCCAGGTACCAGAAGTCCAGGTGGGACACTGTACTGGCACTGGCTAAACAGGCCTCCCCCAGCTGGCCAGGGAGCTGACGGAGGTGGCTGCGGATGGGATTGAGGCATCTAAGGTACAGTTCCATGCTGCTGTGGACTCCAGTGATGTGTCAAGAGCCATGGCTACATCTGTGGCTCTTCGGAGAATGGCTTGGCTCAGATGTACTAGCCTCTCACAGAACACCCAGGCTAAGGCCATGGATTTTCCTGTGGAAGGTAATTCTCTGTTTGGGGAGCAGACAGAGAATTACAAGAAGAAGATGGAGGAATATAGGACCACTTATAGGAGTGCACAAGCCAATGAGAGGCAGGCAACTCCTCAAAGGCAGCATTCTAGGGGCAGGGGCAGGCCTTTTCATAGGCCTTTCTACCAAGCACAGGCCTCTTCTCCCTTTTCACAGAGGAGGTTCTTCAGAGGGAGAGGCAGAAGGGGGATGTGCAGGGCTGCATCCACTCCTCAGCCTAAGGCCCCTGCCAAGCAGACACCCTGATGGGCCTGCCCGGGTCAACTCTCCTATCCCTGTAGGGGGCGGGCTGGCTTACTTCATCTGGGACTGAGTGTCTGTTACTTCAGACAAGTGCGTCTTGGAAGTAGTAAGCCAGGGACTGGTTCCCGGCTTCAAAAAATTTCCGAAGATGAGAGCCAGATCTTTTCCACCTGCAAGTCTCTCCGAAACCCTTGCCCTAGAGGCAGAGGTTTCATCTCATCTGGCCTTAGGAGCCATAGAGAGAGTTCCTGCCCTACACTGGGGCAAAGGTCGGTACTCCAGGTACTTCCTTACCCCAAAAAAGACAGGGGAGTGGCGACCCCTCCTAGATCTAAGATACTTGAACAAACATCTTTTAAAACCAAGGTTCAGGATGGTGACTCTGGGAATAATTCTTCTCTCACTAAGGCCAGGGTACTGGCTAGCCTCCCTGGACCTCAAAGATGCCTACTTTCACATTCCCATCAGGGGCTCCCACAGAAAGTACCTCAGGTTCAAGTTGCCCTCAGGCCGTTACCAGTTCAAAGCAATGCCCTTTGGCCTAACGTCAGCTCCAAGGGTTTTTACAAAGTGCCTGGCAGTAGTAGTGGCCTTTTTAAGAAGGCAGAAGAGTTCCATTTTTCCTTATCTGGACGACTGGCTCATAGTGGGTCAGTCTGCAAACCAAGTCAAGTCAGACCTGCAAGTGCTCTCTTCCCTGGGGTTTCTTCTCAAGCTCACCAAGTCAGTCCTCGAACCAGTACAGCTTTTTACCTTTATAGGGGCAAAGCTAGATACTGTCAAAGCAAGAGCCTTTCTTCCCCTGGAAAGGGCAAGAGTTCTTATAGAACTGGCTTCTTCCTTCAGCCTTCAGGTGTCCCGACCAGCAAGGCACTTCCTTCAGCTCTTGGGCCACATGGCAGCTTCTACAGCAGTGGTCCAAGGGGCAAGATTCCAGATGAGGGACATTCAGTTCCATCTGAGGGCCTTTTGGTCCCAAATGAAGGACCCTCTTACCAAGCTGATCCAAGCTCTTCAGTGGTGGCAGGATCAGGACAATTTTAAGGCAAGGGGTCCCATTTGTCACTCAGTCTCATTCGGTGGTCCTTACCATGGATGCTTCCCTTTTAGGGTGGGGAGCTCATCTGGGGGCTCTCACAGCCCAGGGACTGTGGTCCCCTCAGGAGTCCCTTCTTCATATCAATCTCCTAGAACTCAGGGCAGTTTTTCTGGCCCTGCAAGCTTTCTGTCAGTCTGTGCAGAACAAGGTAGTTCAGGTCAGAACAGACAACACCACCATCATGTGGTACATCAGCAAGCAGGGAGGTACTCGGTCTCCGGCCTTGTGCACAGAGGCCATGAAATTGTGGTCTCTGGCTTATTCCCTGCAGACCTCTCTGGTAGCAGTCCACCTTCCAGGAAAGGACAATGTGCTAGCAGATGCACTGAGCAGGATCTCCCAGGGCCATCACGAATGGTCCCTGGACCCCCTAGTGTTTGAAAGTAATTTTCTCAAGGTGGGGCACTCTAGAGATAGATCTTTTTGCAACCTCAGACAGTCATCAGCTTCCTCTGTTTTGTTGCAGACCCCCAGTCCTGGGCTCAGTCCCTCTGGATGCTCTGATT
Source organism: Neoceratodus forsteri (assembly GCA_016271365.2). Lineage (NCBI taxonomy): Eukaryota > Metazoa > Chordata > Ceratodontiformes > Ceratodontidae > Neoceratodus > Neoceratodus forsteri. Next base: position 3,103,442 of record JADMNL010000032.1, on the reverse strand, counting down.
TTGAACTGGGAAGGGAAATTTCTGTATGCCTTCCCTCCTTTTCCCCTATTTTTCAAAATTATAGTCAAGATAAGGTCACAACCTTGCAAAGTGATTCTGGTTGCTCCAGACTGGGCCAGACAGCCTTGGTACGCCCTGTTATTGTCTCTAGCAGTCCATCTTCCCTTGTCTCTTCCCGGGAATTACAACCTGTTAACCTCCTCTAGGGAAGGATTTGGTACCCCAATCTTCAGTCTGTCAATCTCAAGGCTTGGCTCTTGAAGAGTTAGGGTTTGCAGATTTGCATCTGTCTCGGGGTTCTGGATATTCTCAAAGTTTCTCGAAAGCCCTCCACCAGAAAGACTTAAAACTCCAAATGGGAAAGATTCAGCATTTGGTGTTCCAAGAACCATATTTCTCCAGACACTGCTGAATTGCCTACAGTTCTGGATTATATGGTCCATCTTAATGGCCTAGGCCTCAGAGCAGCTACTTTCAAGATACACTTGTCAGCTGTTTCTGCTTTTATGTCGGTGGGGAAGTCTTCCTTACTATCGTCTCATCCTGTGTTGTGTAAATTTTTCAAGGGATTGCTTCATACCAATCCTCCCTTTAGGGATCCTTCCCCTGCCCGGGACATAAATGTTTGCATTGCTCAACTTATGCAACCTCCTTTTGAGCCTATGTCCTTAGCAGAGCTTAAGTACTTGACTTGGAAAACTGTGTTTTTGGTAGCCATTACTTCTGCTAGGCATATCAGTGAATTGCAAGCCCTGTCAGTGGAACCTGATTTTATCTCCTTTCATAAAGATAAGGTGGTCCTTAGAACCAGTAGGAGGTTCTTGCCCAAAGTGGCTTTGGACTTCCACTTGAATCAGTCTGTGTCTCTTCCTGTCTTCTTCACTGATCATTCTTCCTCAGGAGAGAGGAGGCTACACAGTTTAGATGTTAAAAGAGCCCTTAGCTACTACATAGAGCGTACCAAGGGTCACAGGTTTGATTCCCACCAGTTGTTCCTCACTTATGGGGAAGTGGGGAAGGGCAAACCTGCCACCAGGAGAACTATTGCCAGGTGGATTGTGTCTTGTATACAATTCTGCTATGAGAAACTGGGAAGGATTCCACCCTCAGGCCTGAGGGCTCACTCTGCAAGAGATACAGCTGCTTCCCTGGCTGCTGCCAAGGATATCCCTCTGTTAGAAATTTGTCAAGCAGCCACCTGGAAAACAGTCCGTACCTTTACCAAGCATTACTCTCTGGATATCCAGGCTAGGAGTGATGCTCGGTTTGACACAGCAGTACTTCAGAGCCTATTCCCAAAGTAGGTTCTTTCCCTCCACCGTGGAGGTACTGCTTGGTAGTCTGCAGATTGTCAGAATACGGCAAGATTTCATGTTGTTTGAAGAAAAAATTATTCACCTTAGTAATTGTGTTTCTTCTAATGGAGTCTTGCTGTATTCTGACCTCCCTCCCTACCTCCCCTCCCCTCTCAGAACCTGGTTTTTGGGAAGTGGGTGGGCAGGTGCAGTGCTGCACCCCACGGGTGCTTCTTGCACACCTTCCTTTTTATTTTTTTTTTTTTTTTTTTTTGTATTGTTATCCTTATTTGGATTGGTCTTTGGTTTGGGGTTTTCTTACTTGAGTCTTTCTTTGGGAATCCAAAACTTTCTGTTGCCAATTGGCTAGTTAAACATTTTACAATGTCCACATAGTATAGTTAGTGAGTCTTTGCTCATAAGAATCTGATGGTTGGGTTTCAAAGGGCTGCAGACAGAGACCTCAACCGAGCTCAAGCTCAGCATTCTATGCACTGCATAGAAAATTAACCCTATACTCTCCGGTGCAGTTTAAAGGCTGGAGCTAACTGCAGATTGTCAGAATACAGCAAGACTCCATTAGAAGAAACACAGTTACTAAGGTGAGTAATTTTTTCTTCTGGAGCTCTCTCTGCCACATGTGCAGTTGCCAGTTGTCCTAGTATCCCATTGCTGCGGATCCCCTCCGAGGGAAGGTACCGGGGGCAGGAAACCCAGCACACTGTTTTTCCTTCACGGCCCAGGGGCGCTGCTGTGGCGGAGGAGTCTCCCAGAGGTTCCGGGGACATGGAGAATGGAGGCCGTCATCCAGTGGCATTGAAGCTGTTTTCCGGCTTTTTCTTGGTCTCTCCTGCGCCACTATGTGCAGTGCCCCCGGTCTCCACCAGGGACCACTACAGAGTAGAGCTACCCCCACAGCCCCACCCAAGAGAGGAGCAGTCTTCCGGATGCTCGATCCTCTCCTTCCCTGCCAGCCCCCAGCACCTGAGTCCATTTCCAAACCTGGCCACCGCGCGGTCTGGAGATGTGTCCAGCGCTAACCTCTATGCCCCCAGGCCGGCTGAACCCATTATTAACCAGATTGCTAATGCCACTTAATTCAGAGTTTCAGAACTGATTCAGATGCCACCTCAGTAAGAGAAACTCTTGCCAGTATGAGCACTAGGTAAACCAGCTCTGTATGACGAGCATGGCCTAATGTTTGTCATGCTGAAACATGATACCCCTCAATTGCTTCTGTGATGGCATGTCTGCAGTTTGCCTCCAAACAAACTGTACTGGGCTGGCGCACTGGCACAGCACCAATGCTTATTGGTGAGGCCTGGGGCCATGGGCAGAGCTGGGTGTCCCAGACTGGGACTGGCAGGGATCTGGGCATGCTGCAGATGTGAGGAGCTCAGATCGGAAAAAGAAAAATGGCCAGCATTTCCCATGTCCAGCGCTAGATAACGACAGGTGGCCAGCATTTCCATGTCCAGCACTAGATAACGACAGGTGGCCAGCATTTCCATGTCCAGCGTTAGATAACGACAGGTGGCCAGCATTCCCATGTCCAGTGCTAGATAACGACAGTGCAGTATGACACGTGGGGGGAGGCTTAGGAAGAATATCAGGCTAAGCAGAGGGAGGCGGGCAGGAAGGTCAGGCGAGCAAAGGCAGGGATGGAGAACATTGCTAAGGCGGTCAAGAAGGAGGATGAGACCTGCTTTAGGTATATAGGTGAAAGGAGGAAAACAAAGAAAGGGGTACCCAGTCTGAAAAATGGGTCAGGGAAGAAGGTGGTGGAGGACCAGGACAAGGCTGAACTGCTGAACAGTTATTTCTGTTCAGCATTCATGAGGGAAGAGGAATGGAAGGGGGTAGCTCTAGGGAAGCACAGGTGGCAGGGGAAGGGGTGGATGTGAGTCCATTTCAGGAGGAGGAAATCCTGAGGCAGCTTAAGGATTTGAAGGTAGACAAGGCCATGGGGCTGGATGGGGGTGCATCCAAGGGTGTTAAGGGAACAGAAGGATGTACTGGCTGCTCTCTTGACCACCCTATACAAAAACTCCTTAAGATTCGGGGTGGTACCTAATGATTGGAAACGGTTGGATGTAGTTCCTCTTCACAGGGGAAAGGAAGAGGTGAACAACTACAGGCCAATGAGCTTGACATCCGTGGTTGACAAGCTCATGGAAAAACTGCTCAAGAACAGAATCCACAGTTACCTGGAGACAAGCGGTCTTCGGGACCCAAGGCAACACAGGTTCACTGAGGACAGAGCCTGTCAAACAAACCTGATTGAGTTATTTGACTGGGTCACCAAAGTGGTGGAGCAGGGGGGCTCGGTGGATGTGGCCTACCTTGATTTCAGAAAACCATTTCTCTGTGCCGCACATGAGGCTATTGCACAAAATGGGTCACCTGGGCGTGGGGAAGGGGTAATAAGGTGAATCAAGAACTGGTTGGAGGGCAGAACACAGAGGGTACTGGTCAACGGGGCACCCTCGGAGAAGTCTGCAGTCACCAGTGGGGTTCCCCAAGGGTCGGCGTTAGGCCCTCTTCTATTTAATGTCTTTATAGAGGATATAGTGGAGGGTCTGGAAGGGAGTATGAGTCTGTTTGCAGACGACACAAAGGTCTGCAACAGAGTGGACACGCAGGAGACTGTGAAGATGATGCATAGAGATCTGGAGAGGTTGGAGGAATGGTCCAAAGAGTGGCAATTGTTCAGTACAGTAAAATGTAAGATCATGCACTTAGGCAGAAAAAACAGGAAAGCAGAATACCTGATGGGGGGTAGATCCCTGCAGGTTACAGAAGAAGAAAGGGGCCTAGGCATAATCATTTCCCAGGACCCAAAGGTAGGAAAGCAGTGTGAAGGAGCAGTGGCAAGAGCCAGCAGGATATTAGGTTGCATAGGGAGAGGAGTCTCCAGCAGAAGGAGAGAGGTCATAGTTCCCCTGTACACCCAGCTGGTTAGGCCGCATCTGGAGTATGGGGTCCAGTTCTAGGGGCCGTTACCTCAGAAAGATGTAGAGAGAGGGTGGGGAACAAGTTCAGAGGAGGGCAACAAAGATGGTGAGAGGGCTCAATCGCTTGCCATACGAGGGGAGACTGAATGTGACTATTGGGATTTAACCTAAGTGCCTGGTGTGGGGATAGAACCCACAGCTTTCTGATCTCCCGGCCTCAGAGGCAAGTGTGCTACCTGCTGAGCTACTGACACTGCAATTGGCAAACATCCACTTCAGGCTGTTGAGTCTCCCACTGCTGCAGCCGTGCTCTTTAACTTCCACCTGGAGAGTGACCAGAAATGGGCAAAAGGGACCTCGGCTTAACATCTCCTCCAAAGGATGGCACATCAGCAGTGCACGTCCACCCCTCATGCTGCACTACATTGCCAGCTATTGGTATTAACCAAAGTACCTGGTATGGGGCTAGAACCCGCAATCCTGTGATCTTACTGCCAAGAGGTGAGTGTGCTACCTACTGAGCCACAGACACTTGCATAGTAACATATTAATTTAAAGTCGGAAGGGATTCTAGGTCTGTCAGGTCCATGCCCCTGCTTCATAATTAGGTGTGACTAAGTATGCTGTGTAAATATGTACACACGTAAAGGGGTTCCCTACTCACTCTTCTGAAGGGATTTTGGATTTGTAGAGTGTGTCTGTCCTTGCAGTGAAAAGGGCTAGAAATGTGCTTTTTTTGGTTTTTATAATCAAAAGATTAGGTAGTGTAGAATGCAGCCTAACTATTTCTTGGAGTCCACGTATGGCCATGTCCCTGCAACTCGCAAGTTCTCCTTACCAACAGATACCTGTTTGCATCTGTATTTAATTTTCCATCTTCCCTGACCCCGGAGAATGTAGTTTGCAGGAAGGAAGTTAAAACCAGAATAGCAAACCAGTTAACGCAGTACATTCTAGGCATTGCAGTCCATAAAATACTTCTGGTTTAAAGGTCGGGGGGTTGGGAACTCTCAGATAGAAAACTGTGTGTCACATCCAGTCAGGATTCTGGTTGATGCAGTTGCATTCTGGGAATGTTGGTTCATAAGATACTTCCAACTTGAGGGTCAGATTAGAGGACCACCGATGGAGAACATTTCCATGTGTAGCGCACATCAAATCATAGTTGCTTGCCGGTCAGTTTCTGTAAGTCAGCTAATTATTTAAGCAATAAGGCACGACAGGGTGTGGGTTATTGGGGGATTTACCCACGCCAATGTGTAAAATAAATTTGAAATGTGTTTAAGTATGTTTTTTATAAATACTATCTCTCAGCTGTGGGTTATTATAAGGATAATGCTTTCCACTCTCCATATCAAGGTTTGTGACTTGTATTTACCTTTTTTTTTTTTCAGGTGTCTGTGAACAGTCAAGGTAAGTTGCCACTAATACCAAAGCAAAACTCCTTTGGTGGTATGTATATATGTTTCAGTGAAGGCTAACTTTGAGTTTACACAGTTTCCTGGTGATTCCTCCCAGTTGTACAGAACACTACGAATTGGGCATACCCCAAAACTACACAGCCTCTTGACAGTGTATTTTAGATCCTGTTCTACCATAGGCTTTAGGAGGTAATTCACCTTAAGCACCCTCCCCTTTTTAGTTTTCTGAACACAGAGCACAACCTTCCTGAAGTATACCTGTTGTGAGTTTAAATGTGATAAAGGCTAATCATTCAGTTTCAGCAATGCTCATTGACTTAAGATAGTGTTAGTAGGGTAGAGCTGGTCAGAAGTGAGCTTGTATTAATTTCATAACGTAATTCATTTAAAGTCATGGCTTTAAGTATTGGAAGGAAACTTGTCTGACTACATAATGAAAGTTCTATTTAAGAGTTCAGGCATCAGCTGGGACTGGACCCTGTGACTTGACTTATGTTTGCAGATGGTGTCTACCCACAAAACTTCACTGACTCCTACTTTCATTCATTTCAGTGGCCTTAAAAGAGGAACTGCTGCTGTTTAACTAGTGTTGGCCTTAAAATGTAGCCTCCACGGATATTCTACAACTGTACAAGTTGTTGTTTTCCAGCGCACAATGTTGTGGATTTCTTAAACAGTAGTACACCCTCATATCTTGTAACTGTTATTTCTTTCACCAGAAGTCCTTTAGCATCAATAACTTTTTTGCACTTAGCTGGCTAGGTGCAACTGACCTGGAGGTGTGCCTTTAAGAGATATTTAAATAAGCATAGGGCCAAGCCAATCAAAAGACAGGAGGGGGTGTGAGCTGAGTGAGAGCTGTGGAATGCTTCAGAATTTTTTCTCTACTGGCTTGAGCAATATTACCTCTGAGGTGTCTCCCAACTTTCCTTGTTGACAGCCTCCTAGTGCTTATCTGGGTAAAGTTTTCCTCATAAATTATTTCCTTTAGTGTGCTGAGTGATGGTTTTACTTTTTCATTAGCGCTGCGCAAAATTTTTTATTTTTAGCGCGACGGCGCTATTTTGACTTTATTTTTACCACAACTATTTAGTTTAAAGCCTAATTTTATCACGGGTGCTTACTTTCGACGGTTTCCTTCATTTTTGGGGCAGATTCTTGTGGGAATTGTCGAATTAGGGACAGTTTTTTTATTTCCGACCTCGCGGGGTTTACCGCGAGACACCTGCAGTAGATTTCAAATTTAAACAGTGCCTGGGGTTTTCTCTCTAGATTGTCAATTACAAGGAAACCTTTTTTGTTATATTACTGGACCTTGGTATCATCTCTGTCAGGACTGTCGGTAAGGGTCCAGCAGCCACCTGTGCGCAGTTGAGTATTACTGGGTTTCTGTTAAGATTGGCACTGGTATAGATCCCAGTTTTACAACCAAAAAAAAAAAAGGCCACTGGTAATAGAGTTTATTAACTTGGGCAGGACTGGCCAGTGGCATTTTCACAGAAACCTGCACTCAGTTTGTAGGTCCAGATGGGTATTCACCAACCGTCCCCTTAAAATTACTAGTACTACTGTCCTCCCAAATGCCCTTAGCGACCACTTCCCTGTCCTCTGCTACTGGACGTGCAAATCACCCAAATCACCCCCCCCCCCAAAAAAAATAATCCATCAGCGCAAACTTGGCCCAGGCAAACTTGCTCAACTCGAAGCATATCTCAGGACAATGGGCTGGTCCTTCATTACAAAGGCCCCTGACCCTGACAGAGCCCTTGACCTCTTCATTCTCGCCTTTAACACCATATGTGACAAATTTCCCCCAATCACCAAAAGGGTGGCCAAAGGCAATCTGGCACCATGGATCACTGACCATCTCCTGGACCTCATGCGGACCAGAGAGTCCTTATGACACCTCTCCAACGAGACTAGCCTGCTTGGAGCTTTTGCTCGCCAGGAGTGGATGGCTCAGTAAAGAAGACAGGCAGAGTAATGGACTGGTTAAAGTGAAACTCTGAAACCACCTTTGGCAGAAATGTCCTATTTGTCCTGAGCTCAACTTTATCATTGTGAGGGATGATGTAGTTCGGCTCAGTGCACAGGACCTGTAGCTCTGAAATCCTCCTGGCAGACATAATGGCTACCAGGAAGACGGTCTTCCAAGTTACATGGCGGCCTGCACCAGCATGGTACGATGGGACCATTAGCATATGTACTTCCTCCAGTGGGAGCTGGCCAGCCAGTGGTCTCAGCGCAAAGGTCACTTCGGCCAGCTGGTCACTGTGACCCATAGAAACATATAGAATTTGACGGCAGATAAGGACCGCTTGGCCCACCCAGTCTGCCCATTTCCCTACCTACTGGATAAGCTGCAGATCCTAGTTAACCAGCAACCTACTTCTTCCTACCCCCACCCCCTAGAATGGCCTTATGACTGTCCCATGCATGCTTGAATTCCACCACTGATTTTGACTCCACAACCTCCTCCGGAAGGCCGTTCCATGCATCCACAACCCTCTCTGTGAAAAAATACTTCCTTAAATTACCTCTGAGCCGCCCCCATCTTCAAATTGTGCCTCTTGTTCTTGCACACCTCTTTTTTTGAAAGATGCTACCCTCTTGGACTTTGTTGATTCCCTTGAGGTACTTGAACGTTTCTATCATGTCCCCCTCTCCCTCCTTTCCTCGAGGCTATACATATTAAGCTCCTTTCGTCTCTCTTCATATGTCTTCCGGTGCAGACCCTGCACCATTTTAGTTGCCCTCCTCTGGACAGCTTACATCCTGTCTATGTCTTTGCGGAGATTGGGTCACAGAACTGCACACACAGTACTCAGATGGGGTCTCACCAGCTGTCTTGACACAGAGGATAATAACTTCCTGTTTTCTACTGGTGATGCCTCTCCCTATGCATCCCAGTATCCCCCCAGCCCTCCTTGCTGCCCTCTCACATTGCTTGCCCACCTTTAGGTCATCTGATATGACTACCCCCCGGTCCCTTTCCATTTTTGCTGTTGTTAGTATCTCACCCTCCAGTGATGGCTCATCCCGGAACATCTGCAGGAAAGGATCCCGTTTGTCCACCCCAAGCCAGTGGTCATCCTGACGACTGATACCTCTCTCACAGGCTGGGGTGCCCATCTGGGGGAACACAGGGTCCATGGGCTCTGGACCACTCAGGAGTCCTGATGCCATATTAACCTGCTGGAGCTCTGAGCCATTCAGTTAGCCCCGATCACATTCACTCCATTTGTCCGGGGTCAAGTGGTCCAGAGCCAAACGGACAATACCACAACCATGTACTACCTCAACAAGCAGGGTGGGATGCACTCCTTGCCTCTGTGCAAGGAAGCTCTCCACATCTGGACCCTCGTGCACAGCCTGGAAGTAGATCTCCTAGCCATCCATGTGGCAGGAGCCTCAAATCAGCTGGCGGATGCCCTCAGCCGGGTGGGCGAGGCATCTCACAAGTAGTCCCTCCAGCCGGAGATAGTTGACAGTCTGTTCTCCCAGTGGGGCACCCCTCAGGTGGACCTGTTCACCCCCAGGGAGAACGCAAAGCTGAGGCTGTTTTGTGCCCCCCCCCCCAAAGCAGGGCTGGTTCAGTGGTGTAGAGGTCTGAGGTGCCTCTCCTCCTGCCACACCGGCAACCCATGTTCAGAAATAGACGTGGATCACTCGACTGCTGGCGGGGGTCAAGCACCTCTAGAACTGCTGTCTTTTGGGGGAGTGGGAGTTACTGTGTCTTGCTGCTTAACTGCCACGTGGAGGTGACCAGGTGGTAGCACAGGAGAACCACACATGCAAGGGAAGGGACCCCTTATTCAGGTTGCCAGCGGGGCGGCATCTCCGTGGAGGCAGAGCACATACATCGTGCTCACTGCACTTCCTGTGGGCCCAGGTGAAAATCGGAGGATAAACACCCATGGCTACAGGGTGACGGACCAACCCTTCACCGGCCCCACACCGACAACCCCCACCACCACACACACACACACACACTCTCTTCTGTGGCAGAGGACGACAGGAAGGTAAGCCCAGAGAAGCCAGGTGATGGGGCTGGGGGGTCGGGTGGGGAGGCAGCCTAGGACAGCATAGGAGTATACAACCTCTATAGAAAGAGACAGCCCTGGTGTGGAACGTCCTTTCCTATCCGTGGCCAGGTACAGGTAACACCTTGGCAACAGCTGCCTTGCATGTGCCACCTGCTTGGGGCCCCTTCTTCAGTTGTTCCATCCTTTAGCTGCACACATTAGGTCTGAGGTGTGGAGCGCATTCAGCCATCATCAGTCTAGTGGCTGTTGTCTAGGGGGAACCTTGCTGTCTCAGCCTCCGCAGCAGGGTGTCATCTTACTGGGCCTTATCCAGTCCGGTGACAAGGCCGAGTATTTGCCATTATACTGCTGCACTAGGGTTATGTTTGCAGTGGTGGTGCCTCCCTCTATCAGGACATGACTTGTCATGCTTCCCTCAACACAGGAGTCCATCTCCCTGAACACAGGAGTTGTAAGACTGCCTTCACAGTCCACATCAATCACCTGCTGTGGTTCAGCACCAGGGATAGCAACAAAGCCACATATCCCTACCTACATGGCCGCTCACCGTACCCATCCCAAGGCTGAACACATCACTGTGGCCCCTGTACTTTTTGTTTTCCAATTGCAGAAGCTGGCCCAGTGATTTTGTGTTGGAATGTTTTAATGCAGAGTGGAAGTTTCAGAAGCCAACTTGTGTGCCTCATGTATCTGGCACCGAGGACTACACACATCACGGAGGTAACACTGTCATTTGGAGGAAACCTAGCATGCAGCATGGTCAGACTCCTGTGACCCTATTTGAAGAATAACAATGATAATAAAAAAAAAAAAAACTTGTTTTGTGAAGAACACAAAAATGATTTAATCGATAACACTCTTCAAGCCTCAAACCTTAATAGCAAAAAAAAAAAAATGCCCAGTGGTGTGTGGCTGTACCTGCCGTCTGTTAATAGCAGAGTTTGTATTTACAATAAAAAAAAAAGTCATACATGCATTACAAATCATACTCAAATGCATAAAGAAGCCTACAAAGAAACAAAAATAAATAGAAATGCATATCAACGCCTACGGAAACAATACATCAAAACAAAAAGAAGAATTTAGTCTTTATACAGTCAATCGGAGGGTGGGGGACATAACATAAATCCTCTCAGCAGAGATTACAGTATCTCACAAAAAGACATTCCTCAAGTAACATAACGTCTTTGGCCATATATAGGACTGTATTATTGCAGTGAAAGCCACAAACAACCCTTCCACTATTGTTTCAGATTACTCGGGCTTAAAGTCCTTCCTCATGGTTATAGACTTTGAATATAGATTTGGTGACCGTATCGATCCCACCTTTTGTTCCATATATGTTTGCTGAATCTGCAGGACACATCTAGCCTGCCACAGATAATATCTGCAGCAGGCAAAGCAGACCTGCAGGGTAGTTTTATTGCATTTATTCCGCCCTGTGCCATGTAACCCCAGGACTGCTGTCTGATAGTTCACACACCTATAAAGGGGCTTTTTCCATTTCAGGGGCTGATCAGATACCAGAAGGACCTCACTCTGGGACAGTCAGTCAGAAAATGATATTGTGTTACAAGGGTATTCCCAGAACTATTTCTCAAGCAGTGTTGTCAATTTCTTTTATCTTTCAAGAAATTCTTTATCTTTTTTTTTTTTCTTTTCAAATTCTGTTTATTCATTGCCACCCGGGGAACTTTCTTGGGCATCCACTTTAACCCCCAGCTCTACCTCCTAGCCTGAAACTCCTCCTGTGTCCTGGCACCAGCCTGGCTATCCCCTCGGCTCTGAGCCCCCCCCGAGGTAGGGCTGCCCTATCCACCCAGGGCGCTCTATCTATAATTCGGGCCGGGCTGGGCTCTATCTATAATTCGGGCCGGGCTGGGCCCCGCCCAGGACAGAGAGAGAGTCCAGCTGATGGAGGTGGGAGGTGGTGCTGTTGCCTATCCCTGAGGGCAGGGTTTTTCTTAAGGTACACCTCGTCCCGCCCCCCACCCCAGGTGGAGCCAAGTGTGCAGTGATGCCAGGGTACGCCCGTCATGGCTCCGGCCTCTCTACTAATGTCCTGAGCATTGCAGTGCCTCTAGTCTCCACGGGGGCAGCTGCGGTGCCAGGCATACCCCTGGATTCCCAAGAGGAGAGGAGAGCAGTCCTCCTGATGCTCGATCATCTCTCTCCCCTGCCAACCCGGGCTCGTTCCCAAACCCGGGATGCTGGCGTGGCACGGGGTGTGGCATCCAGCGCCTCAACCCTCAGCGCCACCGGGCCAACCCAAGAAATCCTTTATCTGTTAATAGGGGAATTTCCGCAGGCCAAGTTACCTTATTTCTTTAAAACAAAAACACCATCAGTTTAACTTGGTTCAGTATCAGTCAGATTACATCTGTATTCCTAATCCCCCAAAAAAACCCAGGACAAGGTTGCAAACATGAAGTATTTCCTACCCCTCCTTTCCCAAGCAAAGCTCACAATTTTTTTGAAGAGATCAGGGAAGAGTAGGGAAATCTCCTGTTTCACAGGATCTGCCATTTGAAAAGTCTTCTGCCCACTGTTGGTGCAGTTATGCAGGATATTGAACACAGAATTTAATACTGGCGGTATAGACTTTGGACTTGATTTCTCTGTACGCTGCTTGTTTATTGTGGGCTTATGTCCTGGAACATACAAAGCTTCTGTCCCTCCCCGAGTATTGGCATTTATTTAGAATATGGACTTTAACAAGGAAGTTCAGGATCCAGAAGATCACCATTCTGGGTCTGTCGCTTTCTGCTGGCATTGGTCAGAGCACCCGGTGAGCTTACTCAATGATATACAGAGGGTCATTCCGAGAGGGACTGGTGATTTTCTGACAAAGCTTCCGAAAGAAAAAGATGGTGTCCGTTCCTTCAGCCCTCTCCAGCGGGCCGATGAGAACAATGTTGTTGCATCTGTTCTGTACCTCTGTTGGTCCTCGAGGCACTCCTCGCGGTGGCTGACTCTTCTTCGAAGCACCACTATCTCAGGTTCTATGCGGCCATACCAACCCTCCACAGAACTCACCCGGACCTCTCTTTCTCCAGCACTCCATGTCAGCTCTTCTAGATCTGGCTGGATTACCTTGACATCACCTGAAAGGTCCGGCATTATTTCCTTCAGGGAAGACAGTTCTTTGAGGAATCTGTCCAAGATAAGAGCCTCTATGGCTACTTCTGTGCTCAGGCCTCCCATTGTAGCAAGGGAGGCATGCTTTCTGGGTCTCTTAGGCCCCTGGTCCCACTTCGGGAATGGGAACGGCATATGAAGGATTGACACTAACTCTGCTGTGGAATCCATTTCCTCTGCCATTTGTCGTCAGATGCTACAGAAGATGTTAACTTCATTCAGCACTGGTTTATAATTCAGGGTGGAAGCTTGGATCACTGTTATATTTGGCTAGATAATGTTTGTAAAAGTCAGAGCAGCTCTAGGAAGCTGGTGCTAGCTCTGACGCATCACGTGGCTTCCCAGTTGCACATTTCTGTTTAGTATGCTATTCATTCATTTCTACTGACAGTTTTGAACTTGTTCTTCAGAGATTTAGAAACCACTAGAACAGAAACTTGTCCAGCTGCCATTCCTAGTCATGCATATAAATCACAGAACAGAGCGAGTGCCACACCATTAGTCCTCCCAGTCACATAAGTGTCCAGAAAGACATGAGTTTCCTATTAAAGAGCACTTCCCATATGGAAGTGAGCTGTAGATCATGGGGGGGAGGGTCTTTAGTTTGCCCATTCAAGTACTTAAGTTTGTTTTGTTGTTTCTTTGTTCTGTAGGTGAATATGAAGAGGCTCTAAAGGTGATGCAGCATTTTTCTTCTACTCCAGTACTGTATGACATGTTTTCGCTGTGCTTTGTGATTATGCTGGAATACTGAGAAGTAAAAAAAAAAAAAAAAGTCACAATCACCCCCTATTCAGAATTGCAAACTTGGTACAAAATGGAATTCATAACTTTAAACGTTGTTTATTTTATGCAAAATATATATGATAAGATTACAATGCTTGGTCTGGAGTACATTGTACTTGCATAAGAAATGTTGTCTCAGAAATATGTGTGTCCTTGTCCACAGTTACAACATGGTGGTGAAAATACAAACATTATTACTCCAAGAAACCATTCCAGATTGGCTGTTTGTAGCACGACCATGGAGAGTGAGCTACGCATTTAAAACAGCAGGTCCCTTTACATATCCCTTTTACAGCCTGTCTTGAACTGAGACTGGTGTGTCCATGAACCGATATAACTGAGTTAAGAAAAAAATCCCTTTAGAAATGCTAGGACCAAACTTCACAGCTCCTTTGCTGCCTTTCAGTAAGTAAAAAGATTGTGGGATTAAAGAAAGTTCTTGAACTGTCCATTGATAACAGTCCTTGTGTATAATTCCCACTTATCGTAGCAAACTTGCTAGGCTATATTAAGAACCCATAATTATTTCTGTAATAGAAACAAACACCAACTCATAACCTTAACAGTGTGCAACACTTAAAACTGTCTTATTCCGTTGTAGAAAGAGTACCCATATAATCCGATTAGTGGAGCTTGATTAAGGATTTACCTTGCAGCGTGGGCGTACTGTTGGCTGTAACGTCTAGACTCCTCTTTGATGCCACGTTTGCAGCCATTGTGCGAGTAGGAGTAGAGACCTCCGCTCCCCATCACGCCCACGTGTTCACTGCTGTCTTGAAAAAGATGCAGACATGAGAAATCGCACTGTAAAAGAAGAATTATATGCTGACTAGCAGTAAAGTTATTAAAGACGCATCTTGTGTCACATTATTCAACAACTTTTAGCTCAGGTTGTATATTTTTTGAAGAGAGGTTCTGTGATAACAAACAGGTGTTAAACAGTAATTATCCTTTTCTGTATCATTTTCTGACACTGCTGAGCCTTTTGCAGAGTCCGCCCCATGGCCTTTAGCTTCCGACCTTTATCAGCTGGGTCCCCATAAATGAAAACTTTACTGGCGTAAGTAATTAATTATTAATCTGGCTCGCAGTATTAGTGCGTGGGCTTTGCCCAGCTCCATAAATTCAGTGCACACTGCATCGAAGTTTCACCTCCATTAACAGGCGACAGGTAGTTCCCACGTGGATTGACACTCTTCCCCCCCCCCCAGTCCACATTCAGAAGTCTGCTGTGTCCTGGGGCGATGGCGTGGGCTGGAGCGGGTGAGCAGGGCTTCAGGGTGCCATGCCCCGATTTTTCTGTTTTCTTCCTCCCTGAGCAGATGGCATGTAATGACACAGTTGTGCGTGTGCATGGAGGTGCATGCACACCATGCATCTGCCACCGTTGGTGCCCAGTCCTGTGCGGCTCCCACTACCCCACCTCCACACTGTAGCAGTAATGCGGCCCGTCCCCCACCCCAGGAGAGGAGAACAGTCACTTGGACATTCATTCTGCTCCCAAGCCTGGGTCAGTAGTGTGGTGGGTGGTAGCACAACCACCGCACCACTGGGTTGACACTGAATGTTTTCATTTTAACAGGTCTGTTTGTAAAACATTTATTGCAGTGGGTTTCACTAAATTTAGAGGTAACTGCTTGCTGGCCCGGTGGTGCTGAGGGTTGAGGCGCTGGACACCACAACTCATGCTGTGCTGGCGACCCGGGTTCGGATGCAGAAAAGGATCGTCAGGGGTCAGCCGGGGGGAGGAGGACTGAGCATCCCCGGGACTGCTCTCCTCCTCTGGGGAGGGTGGAGAGGGACTCCCGCAAAGGTGCTGGCTCCTGGATGTGGCTAGGGGGTAGCGCAGCTCACAGTGCAATGGTGGGGTCGGCGCAAGCAGATATTCAATGTGTGCTGCAGCGTCCTTGGTGTATTGCATGCCATGCCATGGGGAGGAACTTTGGGGAGATGTTCAAATCCTCCATAGTGCGTGAAGGTCTATCCACAACACTGCACCAGACGCTCCTAGGTGCTCCATCTGTCCTGACCCCTTTATCTTCTGTGCTGTGGGGGGCACGATGTGGCCTAAGAAAGAATGTCGGAGGAGGTCAGAGCTTGGGCATAGTGCCCGTTGTAGGAATCGCTGTGACAGACTGGAAGGGGAACCATAGTGAAACACCCCAGCCGAGGAGGTACGGCACAGAAACAAACAAAAAAAAAAAAAAAAAAGAAGCAACTTCATATCTGAGTTCTAATTACCTTTTTTCCAATACATTGCCTTTGTCTATGTTTTGAGCCTTTGATGCTATACATAAGCTTTTCCAAACTTGCTAACATTTTTTTTTCTTGGTATCTAGAGTGCAGTTAAACAAGGAAACCAGCTTCGGGTTAATGTATACGAGGAAACTCCCTCATACAGTACAGAGAATACTTGCTGCAAGAGCAGCTGTGAAGCTGTACCAGTGGTAAAAGAAATGCCTAAGAAGAAGGATGGGAAAAAGGCCCTCAAACATTACTCCATGCTTGCCAGAACCATAGGGCAAGAAATGAAGCTCAGTCAGGAGGCCAAGGAAAAGGTAACATTTTAATATGATCTATGTGTTTTCTTTGTTTTTTTACTGGCAGATAGTTAAACTTAGTCATGCCCCAGTTTTGTGGCGACAGCACCACTCCTACTCCACGATTTTCCAGATGTCAGTATTGAATCCCGGTAGTAGTTTCAGGGGAAATAATACTGATGATAATTCAGATATTTATTTCAAAAGTTTTACCAGGAAAGGCATATGGAGCTGTATCCACTTGTTTCCAGATGCATCCTGGATATAAACTAAAAGTGTAAACATGTCACTTTAATTACTGGGATCAAAGGACTAGACAGTAACTTTGAATGCACCACATTAGGATGTGCTACCTTAACATTATCGGGGTATAATCGCTGGTGAGTCATAACCTGCAGTACATATAGAATAATACATCGGGTGGTGCATTTAATAAGATTTTACACACACCCACGGTGTTGAATGCTACATAAACCCAGAGAGCAAAACTAGAGGGGTTTATTTCAGCATCTAACACTGAGGGTGTGTGTAAAATCTTGAGTTAAACACACCCAGTGTTTTATTTTATATCATTGCTGGCGAGCCTTTTTTTTTTTTTTTTTTTTGCCACAGCAGTTATATAAAATAGAAATATATCGTTGTTCACCACAGTCCTTTCAGGGTGAAGCAGAGTCTGTGGCTGAGCAGCTGCTGAACACATTCCACTTTTCTTTTTTTTTTTTTGTTAAGGTTTAATGAAGGGTTCAGGAAGTCCAATGATGATGCAAATTTGTTTTTTTTTTTAATTTACTTCCAGCAGTGCTAGTGGCAATAAAGTGCCAGTCCAGTGCTGAGAGAAAGGAAGAGCATTGCGACATGTGTGGATTGAGGGGAAACTCCACGCATCTTGCTGTTATAACCCACATGTTATAACAGCGAATTATAACCGGTTTTCCAATAGGGAAAAACACTAAGCAGTTATTCCATATCCATTATATCATAATACATGGAAAACAAGTATTATGAACCATCATAATGTGTGAATTTTTTGTTTGTTTTTTGTGTGTGTGTGTACTGTATTATGATTCCCACAAAAAAGGCGGTACTGTTTTCATGAAATACAGACCAACTTTTTCAACATGAGTGTCTGTTGTGAGTCACTGTCCCTTTCAGACAGCGAGCCATTGACAAGCGCAAAGGTGCCATGTTTAACCCTTTGAATACTGAATATGTTGATATGTATTGATTTTGGATGCACACATATATAGATAGGTATATGTTTATGTATACACCTGCCACATTGTAAGGGTTAAACTGCCACTTTTCCATCTGTCAGCTGTGCACATAATTAAAAGCATTTTTTTCGAGAACAGATTGTTTAGTAACAAAACAAACAAAAAAAGGTATACTGTACAATTCTGAATGAAATAAAAACAGAAAGTGCTCCCCAGAAAAGAAAACTTTAGTTAATATGGAGGGAACCAGTGATGTTAATGTCTCTTCATGGGATTTGGTAAACCATTCACCAGTGGCAGTATCACCATGGCCAAGAGATCAGCAGAGGAGAGCACGTTGTCTCTTGTTGCCACTGGCAGTAAGAAATCACATCAAGGAAGGCGGCCCGGTGGTACAGAGGACTGAGGCCCTTTATGCATCTTACCTATCCCCATGCCGGTGACCCAAGTTTGGGAATGAGCTTGTGGGGGTGCAGAGAGGATGGAGCAGCTTGCCTGGCAGCTCTCCTCTCTTGGATTGAGGTGTTTGGCCTTCCCAGTTCTCGGACAGGAATGTTGTACGTAGAGAGGGTGCTGAATTTCTATTTCTACATCCTCTTCCTTAAGGATTCTTACAAGCAGCTGCTTGTAGTACCCCAGTACAGGTCACTTGCCAGACCCATCCTGAGTAAATCGTGCAGTTCTGGGCCCCCCTGTCAGAGAAAAGATATTGAGAGGGTATAGAGAAGTGTGACCAAGGTTTTTGGAGGCTTGGAAAACATGGGCAATGAAGTCTGATTGGCAGAACTGGGGCTGTGGAAAAAACAAGGCTCAGGGATGACTTAATTTTGAAATTTAAATCCGACGATATGCAGCTCTTCAGGGTGTACAAGGATGAGAGGAGTCCAGTTCACTGAAAAGCTGCCTTCCCACCTCCAGTCCACTGATTGAGTTTACAGTATGTCCTGTAGGTCTGCCATTGGGAAACACAAAAAAGCTGCACATTCTCTGTGTCTACATACCACCAGCTGGTAGTCAACAGGCTCTCCCCTCGCTTATGAGCACAGTCAGACTGCTTGTACAAAACAATGAATTTCTAATAATTGGTGATTTTAATGTTGATTGGCTTGCCAGTAAAGCATGAAGCACTGAACTTTAAACAAATTGCAACTTTATCAGCTTATTACTGAGACTATTAGACGGGCCAGTAATGATCAGCACCTCACGCTAGTTGATTTGGCACTTGACCCTCAACCTGATAGAATTCTCCACTCAGGTGTCCTCCCTGATGTTGTAAGTGACCACTCCCCACATACTACATCTGGCTGGAAAGCCCCATACAGCTTCTCCGAGAGAGTCGTCCACTTCCAGGACTTTCCTACACCGGACTCCTCAGCACTAGCAGGTTGCGTGTACAGATCTGTCGAGGCTGTAGGCCACAAATGACATAAACCAGGCCCTCTCTGCCTTCAGCGAAATTCTGCTGGATATCCAAAATAAATATGTGCCTGTGAGCTCCAGGCTTTTGAGAAGTTGCGTCAAAAAGTAGTTGGATCATCCCCCTGCTGGCCCTAATTAAACAGAGATGTCAGCTGGGCCGTCTGTAAGGCCTCAGAGTCTGTAACTGACTGGAATGACTACAGGGTGCTCAGAAAAGCATGTAAAAAGGCAGTCTGGTGCAATAAAAGCCAGCATTTCAAATCTTTGTTTGACTGTGTGTCTGGTAGTCCAAATTACTTTTGGAAAAATATCGAGCAGATCCTAGGCCAGAACAGTAATTTCACACCCAAGGACGCAGTTATTGAGGGGGTCAACTGCAGTAATGCCATCACTGTGATTGATGCCTTCGCCCATAGTTTGTCTGACCTCTCATCCTTTATTAGTGCTTTCCAATACCCCACCACCTCAACACCTAGCCCCACTGCAGGCATTCCCTGCCCATGTCACCCCCCCTTATCTTAGGGCAGTATCATATGGTGTGGTGTGTAAACTGAGTCAACCGGCTCTGATAAAGTTGAGCCTTAAATGTTGAGGTTTGCTGCTAAGGCACTGGCATTACCTGTTACTAGACTCTTTAACCTGCCCCCTATGACTAACACAGTTCTTGATAACTGGAAGACCTCTGATGTTGTCCCATTTATATACAAAAAAGGTGACTGTAAGAACATAAGTAGCTACTGATGGATTGCAATACTACCAATACTTAATAAATTACTGGAAAAATCGATAGTCTCTCAAATGACGGAGTACCTCTCCAAATATAACCTTCTGTTACCCACCCAGAATGGATTTGGGAAAGATCGAAGTGCCACTACTGCCCTCCTGTCTCTCACCTCTAGCATCTCTACCACCATGGATAGGGGTGAGTTCACAGGTGCTGTTTTCATTGACCTCAACAAAGTCTTTGCGTTAGTGGACCATACCCTGCTGTGTGGCGAACTCGGCGCTTTAGATGTCTCGTTGCTACCTGGGTAATAGATGTCAGCAAGTTAGATTTGGCCACACTCCGTCTGACCGCACTGCCACCATAGTTGGGGTCTCCTAAGGATGTATACTGTGGGCCCATCTCTTCTCACGACACATAAATGTAAACCAGACTGGTCTCCAGTACTGCATGCCTATCCTGTATGCCAGTGAATCTTGTCCTTTGCATGAGTTTTTGCAGGATTTCTGACTTAAATAGTTGGCTTTCATCTGACCTACACTCAGTTTAGGCATGGCTCCATTTGAACAGACTAGTTAAGAATGTTACTAAGATTCAAGCCATGCTCTTTTTGTCTCGGCCCCTAAAGTCAAACTGTGCCATACCTCCTTGACAGTCATTGGGGTGAATGGATCCTGCCTTACCACCGCTTCCTCCTTTAACTATCTGGGGGTCAGACTAGACACATTGCTGGACTTTTTAGCACACACATATGTGTCCTGTAAGACAGTGAACACTAGGCTGAGGCTTTCCTTCAAAATCGGAGACAGCGTTACCCCCACAAGCCTGTATTCCCATTACCCATGGCATTTTGCTACCCAGGCTGATCTATGGGATGGCAGTATACTCCTCTGCCTCCAAGACTTTCCTCCAAAAGTGGGACATGGCCTGTAATAATAGATGCAGGTTTGCCCTGGCCACCAACAGGTACACAAACCATTGCACTCTTTACTACAAACTTGTCTGGTTTCTCCTGCCTGCTATGCGTAAACTTATTTTGGGTGGTGTGGTTTTTATTGTGGTGTCCAAACAGGTCTTTTTGGCCTTCATTTGCTTCCAGTTCCTGCAAGCATTTCCTGTCCACTAAGGTCCAGTGCCCCTGGTTCTCTAACAGTCCCCAAGACCAAATCCATATTAGGCGAATAGTCCTTCTGTTCTGCTCTGAAACTGTGAAATTCCATCCCTGCCTCAGCCTGGATGAATTCTTCAAGTGTGGATATCACTCCCTCCTCACCAAGGCCTCCATCAGTAATTTTCCATAGTCTGCCTTGGAGATTCAGTATCTCTGAATTGTTGAGCTTACTTGTACTGCTGATACCAACTGCAGGTATTTAACCTTCTGAGCGTGTCATTATGTTTACAATCTCTGAGGTTGTTATTGTGTTATCCTGATGTTTTTACCATCCTGTACCCTGGACTTTGTCTCCCAGTTATTATAGTTTGTGTGTCGTTCATTTGGGAATTTCCATGCTTACAGATATGCAGTTGCATATGTCACCCAGTATCCTGTATAATGTTTCTGTTTACCTCCTGTGTTTTTTTTTTTTTGTTTGTTTTTTTTCTCTCAGTTCATGCCTGAAAATAGGCAAATGTCTTGTCTTGTCTTGTCTTAGTGCACCTATCTGGTTAATAAAAACTAACTAAATAAACAAATAAGAGGAAGGTTCAAGGAAATGTCAGGCTAGAACCAGACTTCCAGAGCAAGTGGTGTCATATGGCACAGTTTCTACCTTCAGGCTTAAAATGGATAAATACCTTAAAGCAACAGTGTCAGCTTTTGTGCTGAATAATTTACTCCTAATTGAAAAGGGGCTTGTATTCATCTACATGCCTTGCCATGGCATATGTAGCCCCAGATTACCCCCACATTATTAATTTACTGTGCTTTTTTCAGTAAATTGTATTTCGGGTAACCTGTCCTTATCCCATCTGCCCGATACCCAGACACAGTCACAGCAGCATGCAGATTGCCAAGTAGCACCTAAGCACCAGTAAACGCATGCACAGACGAGGCCATCATTTTATATGCAGCATACGATTCATGCAGTTCCTAATGAAAGGGGTGATCTGAGCTTGAGAGTGTATTTCCTTTTGAAAACTGAGTAGTCTAATATAGTTTACATATTGTTTGAAAAGTACGGTCGAGACTCCGAGAATGTGCATCATTAGATTAGAGTCTCAACAACTGACTGAAATTAGCCTTATTAATTCCCCCCATATGTAATTGTAGGTCTCTCATCATGCCTGTCGAACCCTAATTTACACTGCCACCTGGATGCCAGAGGTTTGCAGTCCCCAGAATCCCACACTGAGGCTGGCTGGGGGCCAGGTGCAACATAGAAATATGAGGGGTTGCTACTCTGAGAGTGAGAGAGTAGGTCATCCACCCTTTGTGCCACCTCAGTGGGCTGATAAGAGAGGTATTGGCATCGGCAGTGCAGGCAGCTGCTTGTCTGACCCATCTGGTAGGAGGGAGGCTACAGCTATGGTGACTGATCATTGTGTGGAGAAAAAAAAGAAAACGGGGGGAAATTATAATGTATTGGTGCAAAGCATCATGGATTGCAGAACGCAAATCCTTCTGTAGTTGCCCTACCCAGGGTTCTGAATATTTATGTGTTTTTTGTTTTAAACTTATATTTACAGAGAGTGGATCAAGTAAACATGCAGAGTCAATGTGATCTGTTTGGCAGCGTAGTCTAGAGGTTGGTGCAGTGTGCTGTGAATTGAGCGTGGTACATCCAGCAGACCTGGGTTTGGTTTCCACAACCTCCAGTTGAATACTGTTTGACCCTAAGCTAGTCACTTAACCTCTCTGTGCTCACAGGACTCACCTGGAAATGAGATTGGCTCACTGTTTTCCTTCCCGGCCACAGACTAAAAATGAAAAAATGTACTAGTACAATTGCCATGCCCATTACTCTCTTAGTACGAAAGCACCAAATTCATCATCATTATGCTGCCGTTCGTAATCGGCTAGATCCAGTATGAAGTAAACTTTATAAGCCCTGTTACAACAAGAACAGAATAAACCAGAACCATGCGTTTTGTGGTCTGTGAAGTCATTCATTTCTGATTGTTACTGTTCATAGTACCTTTTGTACCGCCCGACTGGGTCATGCACATCTCAACCAGGACTGAGGAACAGTTTCCGTTAGGCTCCCCCTCCCTGCCATTCCTCCTTGGCCTCTGATCAACCAGCAGAATAATACCACCAATTACTGTACCTAGGATCCCATGTTCAGCCCCTCCTCTTCACTGTTGCTTTCCACCCAGCAGCTTCATTTTTTGATGAATTTATCTCTGGAGATTTTGAGCTCTGCAGTGATCTTTTCCATACAATGAATAGTCTGCAGTCTCTCCTTCCATTCCTTAGTCAAGGGAATTGCTTGAGAAAGCCAGTGGACTGTTATCCTTTTGAGAGTGGCTAAGCAGTGTTTAAATTGAGCAGGAACTTGGTTCGACCACCTCTTAGAAAATTGTGTGAGTCCCTGCACCTCTGCCATCTTTCTCCTTTGAATACCATAGAACTGTGAGTTCCATCACCTAGAGATGACAGTTCCCCCACCCACAAATCTAGATGTGAGAGTTGCCCAACTGAAACATTTCCAGTTTAACTACTGCGGACAATCACATTGTGCAACAGAAGTCCCTCCTGTGCCTGTACCTGGGATAGTTTCCTCAGCACTAGGAGATTTTTATTTGCAGTTTGTTTACCGGGTAAGAGCACTGGACCAAGGTCTCTTTTCAGGCTCGACTTGGGCCAAAAGACACAATAAATAAATGGTACAAATATAAATACAGCCTTATGTCACACAGAATTACAGCCTGATATGCCAAGCAAATATACACAAAAGTCACAGTTAAAACTTGGTCAGATCCAGTGTTACAAACAGGATTGGGGAGATGGTTCTGAAGAATAGGCACAGTATTAGAAAATGCTCTCTCACCTAACCTTGTTCTGCAGTGATTTATAGTTAGATAAGTACTCTTAGCTGAACGTAAATCATGGTTAGAAGTTATATGGAAGGAAGGTAAGTGGAATGGGAACCCTCCGCATTTGCATATTTGTTCTACTCATGATGCTCTGCACTGAGTTATGAGGCTTCAGAGTGTACGTATGTGGTTCGGAGAGATTCTCTGACAACAAACAGTTTCAACGTTTGTTCTCTTCCTGTATCTTTTCTGGCTTCCGCGCACTGCTCTTCTTGGCAAAATTTCCTTTCTTGTATGCTGCCTCTGGTCATTCTAGATCTGTGTTATTCAAGTACTTCCGAAAACATCAGTTGAGGTTTTAGTTAATGTAGCATTTGTGTTACAGAACACCTAAAGACGCAACTTACTGGTAGATGTATAAAATCCAGACACTTATAAACATGACAGAAGGCAGCATGATTAATATACTTCTAGGTTGGTTATTTCAGTTATCTGCTGTTTTGCTCAATTCTAACATTGTTCTGCTTTGCATTAGGAGTTGAAACAAAATGATGCAGATTGGAGTATGGAGAAGCCTCCAGTTTGGTTCACAAGATACATGGACAATGTAAGCATCCACTGTTTTTGGTCTGGTTCCCTTTTATTGAAAAAGCAAAGAAACGTTAAAAAAGGATTATCATTGGAGTGTGAAAGGTCATTGAAAATTGGACTCCATTTTGGGAATCAACATTCTGTTCAGTCAGCTACTGTGGGTTCTGTTCTCAGAAATCAGGACCAGTAGTGTAAAAATTATGGTTTATGCTAATTTCCTATTTAACAAAATGCCTTCTTTCATATTAATTTTCCCTTTTAAAACAAGATGTTTATAGTTACAGTACAAGAAATGGCCTAAGTTTCTTTCATTTTAGATCTTTGTTACGTGGATATGGACTGGCCAGGGTAAGTGCCAGAGATACCCTAGTGGTCTTATCTGTTAAACAGAAGCCTGTCGAATCTGGACTTACAAATTGATAGTCAACCCTGCAGTCTTTACATTTAAAGAGGACAGGAAATTATTTCTGATTGGCAGCTGTTTATAATGTTCCTATTTTTAGAAACGCTATTCGTAGTCCTGAAAGATACATATTTAAGGACATCTGAAGGAAAGTGATGTAAATGACTGTATTTTGTACTGTTTTGTTTTTATGGGCTGCATTCTGCTACAAAACTCTTCATGGAACCAGTGATCTGGGGCCAGATATTGAAAAGTTAGCATGGGCGCTAACAGGTGTTTGCCAGTGTTAACTAGGTTTTGCGCCTGGTTTTGGGGTAGGGTTTGTATTCAGAGACCCATGTAGCATAGGCTAAACCCATTAACACCCAAGCGGTAACAGAATGCTGTACCCATGCAGATGAGGCGGTCCCCTGCTGCATATGGGGCACATTGAAAGGTTTGCCCCCCCCCGATCCCCTGTCCCATGTGTTATACATGATGCCCTGGTGTCTAGTGGTGTACCCCACCCCCGATCTACGGCCCATGTCCTGGTACAATCCCTTGCATCCAGTGGTACCACCACCCCCGTGCCGGTTGACAAATGCACCGGCACAAAGTGTGATCTAAGCGCACTCTACACACCATCTAGCCAAACCCCAGAGCAGACAGGGATGTGCAGTGCACTCTTCTACAGCAGCTGGCACAGCTCACCTCCTTGGCTGGCCACCATGTAAGCTACATTGAGCGCATGTCAGTATACTGTACACATGCTCACTGTAGCTTATATGGTGGCTGTGCCAGTTGCCATAGAGGGGCACATCACAGCAAGAGAGGGTTGAGGTGGATGCTGTGCTGGGTGTGGGCAGGGTAGGTGGGGGCCACTGGACCGGCAGTGTGCGCTGGTGCATTTGTCAGCTGGCATTCGAGGGGATGGGATGAAGTACCACTGGATGCCAGGGGATTGTATAGGGGATATGGGCTGGGAGATTGGGGGTGGGGAGCCACCGGACACCAGGGCTGTGGTACTGCTCACCCTGTCGGGATGATTGGGGAGGTGGGGTACCACTAGACACAAGGGCATCATGTATAATACTCCGGACAGGGGACTGGAGGGTGGGGGGGTGCCACTGGACACCAGGGATACGGTGATACTCACTCAGATGGGTGATGGGGGGGCTCAGGGGTACCCCTAGACACCAGAGCATCATGTATAATACACAGGACAGGGAATCGGGGAGTGCCCCTAGACACCAGGACATCATGTATAACACACAGGACAGGGAATCGGGGAGTGCCCCTAGACACCAGAGCATCATGTATAACACATGGGAACGGGGATTGGGGGGGGGTTCCACTTGACACTAGAGCATCATGTATAACAGGTGGGATGGGGGATCTGAGGGCAGGGGGTGTCACCAGACATCAGGGATGTGGTGATACTCACCAGACAGGTGATTTTGGGGGGGAGGGGGGTGCAACTAGACACCAGGGGCATCGTAACGTCTTTGAGACAGGTGTGCGGAGGGGCCACTAGACACTAGGGAATACAGTTGTATTGCTAGGACAGTTGTGCCGGGGGGGCCACTAGACACCAGGAAGTACATTTGTGTAAATGGAATGGATGTGCAGGAGTGGGGGTTGTGCCGCTAGCCACCAGGACTCACGGGGCAGTTGCCAACAGGATGGGCACAAACGGGCCTCAGCTTCAACGCAGATGAGCCTGTCATGGACATGGTAATGCCCCCTTAGCACCTTGCATGCCCAGTGGGCTCATTTGTATTGTGAAGCTAACTGTCACACCGTGGCCCCCAGCACTGTCTGGTCTGGGGTGCAGTTCCCTGTGGGACGGATACAGCCCAGGTCCATGTCAGGGCAGCATGGATGGAGTTAGTGCTGTGCTGACATGGTCCAATATTCAGCTGGCTAGCAGCAGTGCACTCTTAGACTGAATATTGCAGCCTCTGGGCTGAGCGCAAGTGCAGTGCAAACCTTTGTGCCCTACCTTTGGGCTATTTTGAATATAACAATAATAATACAATTTTATTTATTAAGCACCTGATCAACAACCAAGGTGCCTCACAATTCATAAATGAACATACCTTAAAATACTAACAAGCAATAATAAAACAACAGTTAAAAGGAGAACATCAATTAATAAAATCAACTATATCAGTCAGTCAGTCAAAGGCCTGAAGCCACAGATACGTTTTAAGGGATTGTTTGAATCCCTCCACAGTTGTGTACTCCCGAAGCCGGTGGGGTAGAGAATTCCGAAGGGTAGGGGTAGCATATTCAAAAGCTCTTGCCCCCGATGTTTTTAAGCATACGCTTGGAATCTCTAGCAACCCCTCGTCAGCCAAGCGGAGAGATCGTCCAGGGCGGTAAAGAAACAGGAGCTCTTTCAGATAGTCTGGGCCGAGCCTGTGTAGGGCTTTAAAGGTCAGCAAGCCGACTTTAAAGGTGATCCGCCACTGAACAGGCAGCCAGTGCAGTTCACTCAAAACCTGCGAAATGTGGCAGGATCGGGGAGACCCCGTCAATAGCCAGGCTACTGCGTTCTGCACTAGCTGCAAGCAGTGAATTTCAGCCCCAGGCAGCCCTAGATAGAGGGAGTTGCAATAATCCAAGCACGAGGACACAGACATGGATCGAGGTAGGCAGGTCTCCGGACGGAACTAGGTGCCTAATCCTGGCAATATTCCTAAAATGATAAAAGGAAGATTTGACAACAGCCAACACCTGTGAATGCAGGGTCAGCCGTTTATCAAAAATTACCCCCAGGTTCCGCACCTGTTCAGAGGCTGGGAGTAAAACACCATCGAGAAAAATTCCCGAAGGTTCACCAACTCCCAACCCCCTTATCCAGGGACCCAGATCCGCTACCAACACCTCTGTCTTTCCTGAGTTCAACTTCAGCCAGCTGGCATCCATCCACTCCTGGATTTTCTTCAGACAGTTGTTAAAAACCGAGACAGCTCCAACCTGGTCAGGTGTGAAAGACAAGTACAGCTGGGTATCATCAGCATAGCAGTGAAACCTCAGCCCATACCTTCTTACAGTGTCTCCGATGGGAAGCATATACACTGTGAACAACATGGGGGAAAGCACTGAGCCCTGAGGGACTCCGCACGATAGGGAAATGGGGTCTGAAGAATAAACTCCCGACACCACTCTCTGTGTTCTGCCTGTGAAGGATGATGTAAACCACCTGAGGACTGTACCCGACAGTCCACAGATGTACCCCATGGTCCACAGTGTCAGACGCTGATGAGAGATCCAGAAGGACTAAGATAGAATGACTCTTCCGATCTCTGGCCATCAGGAGATCATTGAACACCCAAACCAGTGCTGTCTCGGTGCTGTGTCTCTTACGGAAACCGGACTGGAACAGTTCATAGATGTCACGGATGGTCAAATGGTCCTCCAGTTGTGCTGCCACTACTTTATTAATCACCTTCCCCAAAAAGGGAAGGTTCGAGATGGGTCTGTAATTTGCGTGGCAGTCTGGGTCCAAGGTAGCTTTCTTCAAAAGGGGTGTCACCACCGCTTCCTTCAGAGAGCAAGGAAACTCTCCGGATTCCAAGGAGCACCAGACTATCCGCGCAAGGACTGGACCGATAGCATCTATACAACTCAAAATTAGGGATGTTGGTCCGGGATCCAAACTACAGTATGTAGGGCGCACAGCCTGGATAATCCACATGATGTCCGAGAACTCCGGTTGGCTGAAGGCACTCCAGAAACCCATGGTGTAGTGATCTCGGACTGATCAAAAGCAATGCCCTTAGAGTGCGTCAGTTGAAGTGCTGCTCTGATGTCAGCCACCTTATTAGCAAAAAACCGAGCAAGCTCATCGCACTCTAATTGTGAAAAGGCTTTCTGCACCTGCAGGCAGGCGGGGTTACACAGTCTGTCTACAGTGTGGAAAAGCTGAGCCAGTCGATTGTGAGCTGCTGCAATCTCCCCGGACAGGAACTCTGCCTTCTTGAGGGAGACAGCAGATTGATAGGCTTCATAATGGTCCATCAATCTAAGGTAGTCGGTATCTAGAGTTGACTTGTGCCAACAATGCTCTAACCTTCGTCCTAGTCTCCGCATCTCCCTCAAAGTCCCATCAAACCAAGGGGATTGAGGGCAAAGGGAGAGGACGAACTCTGACAGAAGCAGTGACATCCAGAGCTGCCGAGACGGCAGAGTTATAGGCTGTCATGAGGGTCTCTGGATCACTACTTGCTAACGAAAGGGATGAGAGATCAAGCATCATCAGTAGGCTATGAGAATTAATATCTCGTAAAGGACGGTACTTGATCACCTCTACAGGGGTTGGCCTACGAAGGGAGGTGCTAAAACAAAACCCCATGGTGTAATGATCAGACCACCCAACTGGTTCCACCCCAAGTCAGAAGTCTCAATCCCTAGGAAAAAGACCAGGTCAAGGGAGTGTCCGTGTTTTATGAGTAACAGTGGTAGCTACCTGTGTAAGGCCCAGAGAAGTCATCAACTGGAGGAAGTGCTGACCAAACTGCAAGAGTTCGTTGACCCAGGCATTGGAGTCGCCCAGAACCATCAGTCTGGGCAACTCAAATGCCATGTCTACGACAAAGTCTGCCACTTCCTGAAGGAATAGCCTCTCATCACCGGGTGGATGATAGGTGAGAGCAATCCAACAACCTACACCTGCTACTATGACACACTCGAATGACTTAGCCTCCTAAACTAGTACACTCGAGAGGTTAAGTTCTGTCTTGAAACAGATGGCAACCCCCCCCCCCCCAACCACGGTCCGATCTCGGACGGTGTAAGAGCCTCCAAAATGGGGCCAGAGTTTTCATCTAGCCAGGTCTCAGTGATGCATGCTAGATCCACTGTTTCAACAAGATCTGCAGCAATTGCAATCTTGTTTTTAATGGACCTGGCATTGCATAACACTGCCCGAGTCGGACGAACCTCCCGAGCTGCCCGAACCACCAGCCCACCATAATTGGTGGTGTCCTTGGGTATGGAAGCCAGACATGTAGGACCACGTTCTGGATTCCATTTCACCCCAGGGCGTCTCCTGGATTTCACCACCCCAATACGATGATCCCCCTCATTATCCCTCCACTGTTCGAAGGCCCCCTCCACCTCCTACGGACAATACCAAGCGCTCTACAGCACTGGTAAACTATAAACTCGAGGCGAGGAGTGAAGAAGGGGCAGGGGGCATGAAGAGCAGAGGAGGAATAGTGCACAACTGTGGAAACCAGAATCTGGCACAATTCTCCCAACTCAATCCGTGTGCTAAATTCTCTTTAACCAATATTACCACAAAAAAGTAAACCAATTAAAAATATCTAAATCGTACTAAAACAATCACCTTAAATAAATCAAAATATGATTAATCCTTAATAACAAAAGACAAAATATAACAGAAAACAATAATCCACAGTTCGAACATTCGAGTCCAAGAGGGTATGTGTAAGCCAGGGGAGCCCCCACCTCCCCTAGGCAGTGTCACCAGTACTTTCCCACTCCAAGTTCTTCTTTCGCCAGAACTGGGTGGCAACAGCAGAACTCCTAAGATGAACTGTAAGTGAGTCCAGTAAATCAAAAACAAGCAGAGTGCTTAAAGGAGACTGGGGCCCTCCTCCCTCCTCCCTAGACAGCAATGTCACAAACGTCCAAATCCCACTCCAAATTCTTCTCTCACCAGAACTGGCTGGCAGCAACAAAACTTGTAAATGAACTTTAAATGAGTCAATCCAGGGTTTAAGCACCAAGATTAAAATAGAATCCAAGAAGCCCACTACAGCAGAAGTCAGGGACCATATGGGATAGGAACCTGGGGGCCTTCCAGGAAAACACCCACAGGCCTGTAGCCAGCCAACCCCAACAATCCACAACTGCGGCCTTCCAAAGGACAGGCCACAAAATCCAACCTACAGAAGGCCTAGGAGAAAACACTTCAACTCTCTGGTTCGCTGGGGAATCGCCTGATACCTCCTGCCTGATCGTATGCGGTGACTAGCGAGAATAACCCGACACAAAGGAGGAGCCCCCAGTCCCAACTCCTCCGCTGCAGTGTCTGGTCCCTGGAGTTTTAACTATGTCACAATTTATGTACGGACCTCTGAGAATGGTTCTGGTAGGTCAACAGCTCATGCTTAGCATTCTGTACACAAAGTGACATTATAAAAACTCCAGATTACTAATTCCATGAAGAGAGCTGTATGTAATGCTGTCCATAAAAAAACAAAACAAAAACAAAATTACAAAACACAGCTTTTCATACCAGTGTTTATTCAGGTGCAGTTAAATGGATCATTTGGAGCCATAAATGTCATATCTGTAAATAGGAATATTGCTAACTACTGTCAGTTAGTACAAACTTTCTGTCCCTTTCAAAGTCATTGTGCTCAGTTAGTACAGGACAGGGTTTGAGCAGCTGTTTGAGCAGTCTGAAAAAACTGTAATCTTACTTCATCTAAAGTTAGTTCAGCAAAGAGTCTGTCAGTACACACTGAATTGGTTTCTTCTGTTTCTTTAAAAACACATTCAGGGATCTGCAAACCACATGTCTTATAAAACCCCACTTCTAGGACTGTTTCATTTAAAGGGAATCGTCCGTGTGCCAGAACCCCACACCTCAGTGTGGGGCAGCCCCTGATTAGCTATTTCACATTTTAGGTATATTTTTTACCTTTCTGGCTGCTTATTTTTTTGTCCTTTATCTGGTTGATCCTACCGTCCCTGCCACCAGCATATTGAATTAAGCACCACTAGAGGCGTATCCCACAACCTCCCATGGCTGTACCGAATCTAACATATGAGTTGGGGAGCAGTCGTGGGAGTGTATATAGTATGATTCTGTTGATGGAGCTATTAATAACTTTGTTTTGAGATGTACAGGTCCGGGTGCTATATCGTGACCAAGTATAGATCAGCAGACAACTGTTGATCTGTACTTGGTGACGGTATAGCACCTGATCCTGTAGATCTCAAAACTGAGCTATTACTAGCCCGCCCGAGTGCAGTATCGTACACGCTCCTGCCGCTCCCCCCTGGCTCATACGTTAGACTCTGGACAGCCACAGGAGGTTGTGGGGAGCAGCCGAGGCCCCGTAGTTTGAAGAGGAGGGCATGATTAACCTTATAGAAGACTTTAGAGATGTCTACAAAGACTGCGTCGGTGGCGTTACCACGGTCTTTGTTTATGAGGATGTGGTTGATCAGTGGTGCGAGGGCGGTGGAATGGTTTTTGGGGAAGCCATGCTGTTGGATACTCAGGAGGCTGTGTTTGCTCATGTACTCTGCCAGGAGGTTGTGTTTGCTCATGTACTTGGCCAGCTGAGGCACCACTCCCTATTAAGGCTCTTACACCAAATGCGTGTTGGAGCTTAGTGTATCATGCTGCCCCGGGTGGGCTGGAAGACTTGGCTAATGTGTACCTATAAAGGGGTACAAGAAACACCGGGAGGTGAAGGTGTTAGTTTGCTACAGGTGTTATTGAGCAGCAGCTAGTCACTAGCCACAGCATGAAGAATGCGTTTGCCTTGTTGTAATGTGAAATCAGTTGGTCATCTGCCCTTTATTTTTTTTATTTTAGAAAATCAGCACCCATCAGAATTGTTGTACATGTATAATGTTTATGATCAATTAAGGCATGGGACGTATTCACTAATTTAAAAGGTTATTTAGTGAAAGGAGTATGTGAAAATTCTCAGAAACCTGTAGTTTTTTTGCTGTATTTTTTTTTTTTTGTTCCATTTTCAGTCTTCCCTGAATCAAGGGTTAATATCGGTTGGCCTGCCGTTCTGCAGTTGGTAGCTAAGTAACCGGTTCTGCTTAGGAAACAGTAAATAATAGATCTGTGTGAGTCATCTCTCAGTACCTAGTGTTCATTTGATCTCTTTCATGCTGTCACACAGCTCGGGCTTTCCCTTAGGCCACAGTGTGATTACAGTGAACATGGCCACTGTTATGACAGGCAGTATTAAGCACAGATACAGACACAGTAGACTTATCTTCATCAAAGTGAGAACGTGCAGAACAGACTTGTTACTTTTTGTGTCCGGTTAAGCAGTGGATAGTTCAGACTTCATGCAAAGGCTATTGGCAACAAATTAACTGTAGCATCAGAGCCTCATATGATTCTGTGATTAAAATATAGCACCCTTATTGCACAATTTCAGTATTTTGGTCCTTACCTTTTAGTCTTTAACAAGTTTATATCAGTGCTGAATATTTGCTTGCTTGTATTTGCTGTGTAACATAAAAACACAGGCTGTGTCAGCAGAAAAGAACCAGTGGGCCCATCTGGCCTGTCTCATTTTCCCTGTCTATTAATACACCGTGTGCCCTATTTAGTCATTGGCGTTCCTCCCTCCCTCCCTCCCTCCTCTTTACATCTGTTTATTATAGCCATGTGCCTATCCCATGCCTTCTTGGAGCTACTCACTGTCTTTGCCCTCACCACCTCTTCTGGCAGGCTGTTCCAGGTGTCCACCACCTGTTCTGTGAAGGAGTATTTCTTCACATCCCTCTTAAACCTCCCCCTCCTCCAAGCTTCATAACATGTCCCCTTGTTGTGGTCCTTCCCCTCCTGTGAAAGGTCCTCCCCTCCTGTAATTTGTTCACCCCTTCCGTGCTTCTGTGTCAACCACGCCTAGAAGTCCTGCAGCCTGGCACAACAAGGTCTTGTATCTTCCATATCCAAATCTCAGGCAATACAAACAGTATCTGAAGCTGACCTGTTGTGTGAGTGCATTAGAGAAGGTGGGGATGCAATGAAAACTATTAAGGCCACTAAAGCCATCTGCAACTAATTCCATTTGAACCCAGAGCAACTAGTTCAATTCATCTGATTTCAGCATATCCATGCTTTATAGCCTAGTTCCAACTGCATCTCACCCTTGTAAAAACCATACAGCATGTCCAGTTTGGACTCTTTACTCCCAGTCCAGTCCACTTTGGGCTCTCAGCCCCTAATACA
The DNA here is from genome assembly GCA_016271365.2 of Neoceratodus forsteri. Classification (NCBI taxonomy): domain Eukaryota; kingdom Metazoa; phylum Chordata; order Ceratodontiformes; family Ceratodontidae; genus Neoceratodus; species Neoceratodus forsteri. The sequence goes on along the minus strand of JADMNL010000032.1, from coordinate 3,069,986 downwards.
ACTCAGTTCAGAGTCTGTCTCACTCTAGTAAAAACAATGAAGCCAATTTGGATCCCCCCCGCCAATACAGCCCAGGTAACTTGGACTCTACCCCCAGAACAGCCTATCTTGGACTATGTAACCAAAGTATAGTCCAGCCTGGACAGTGTACCCAAACTACAGCCCAGCTTCGACTGGGTACCCAAACTACAGCCCAGCTTCGACTGGGTACCCAAACTACAGCCCTGCGTGTACTGGGTATCCAAAGTACAGCCCTACATGGGCTGGGTACCCAAAGTACAGCCCAGTGTGGACTGGGTACCCAAAGTACAGCCCTGCTTGGACTGGGTACCCAAAGTACAGCCCTGCTTGGACTCTGTACCCCAATACAGCTCAGCCCTGTATGCTGGACTCCCAGTACAACCCAGCTTGAACTCTGTACCCACCCCCAGGTGTAGCCTAGCTTGGACAGTGTATGCCACACTCCCAGTATAGGCCAGCTTGGATTCAATGCCGCCAGTAATTCCAGTACAGCCCAGCTTAGGTTCAGTAATCCCTGAATGTCCAGCTTGAAGTCTGTACCCCCAGGACAGTCTAGTTTTATTCCAGTACCGCCCATATTGAGCTGTGTGACAGTACAGCCCAGTTTGTTTGCATGCTGTAATGTATGTACGCCCAGTAAAGCCAAATCTGGGCTGTGCACCTCCAGAACAGCCCATTTTGCACTACACACAGCACATCCCCATTTAGACTCTGCATACCCATTACCCGGAGTCCACTCTGAAGAAAGGGGGGTTACTAGCGGGATACTGCAGGGTGCAATACTGGGTCCTGTCCTTTTTAATGACTTTAAAAGTGACATTGCGGAGGGACTGGAAGGAAAAGTATGCCTCTTTGCAAATGACACCGAGATCTGCCACAGTGTGATACATGGGGTGGAAAGGATAAGAAGGGACTAGGCAAGGTTGGAGGAGTGTTCAGAAGTATGGCAGCTTAGATTCAGTGCAAGAAGTGCAAAGTAATGCACCTGGTAAATAAAAACCAGGGGAAGAGTACACAATGGGGGGAGGTACTAACAACAACAAAATGGAAAGGGACCTGGGGGTAGTCATATCAGATGACCTAAGGTAAGCAAGCAATGTGAGAAGGCAGTAAGGAGGGTTGGGGGGATACTGGGATGTATAGGAAGAGGCATCACCAGTAGAAAACAGGAAGTTGTTATCCCTCTGTACAGACAGTTGGTGAGACCCCATCTGGAGTACAGCGTGCAGTTCAGGAGACCCATCTCCGCAAGGACATAGACAGGATGGAAGCAGTCCAGAGGATGGCAACTAAAATGCAACAGGGTCTGCACCAGAAGCCATAAGGAGACAAACTAAAGGAGCTTAATATGTATACCTCGAGGAAAGGAGGGAAAGGGGGGACAGAATAGTACCTCAAGGAAATCAGCAAAGTCCAGGAGGGTAGCATCTTTCAGAAAAAAAAAATGTGCAAGAACAAGGGGGCACAATTTGAAGATAAGGGGGACGGCTCACGGACAACGTGAGGCAGTATTTTTTCACAAAGAGGGTGGTGGACGAATGGAACGGCCTTACTGAGGAGGCCATGGGGTCAGAAATGCGACAGACATAAGGCAGTTCTGGTGGGGGGTAGGAAGAAAGTAGGCTGTAGGTTAACTAGGATCTGCAGCTTGTCCAGTAGGTAGGGAAATGGGCAGACTAGGTGGGCCAAGCGGTCCTAAGTCTGTTCCATTATGACCCGGTTTGGAGTTGTCCACCCCCAGGTCTCTGCACTGTATAACCAGTCAGACAAGTCTAAACCCTATCACTAGTACAATCCTGTTTTGGGTCTGTGCACATAGTACTTCTCAGTTTAACTGTTTACCTGTTTGCTTCTCTGTCCCAGCCCTAAGTGGCTCCCTGAAGCCCTTTTTGCCTTGCTCTCACTCGGACTGTTTCTCCCCGACTCTGGCTATCACTGGCAAGGCCAGTCACGTATAATTAAATATGTACTCGTGCTCAGTCATACTTATGTGGATTTCCCTACCCGCCCTGCTACTGGCAAGTGACATCTGCACATCAATCCTGGTGACTGACCAACATAGACTATGCCCACCTACCACCACTTACCCCATATTATGTGCATGGGCATAAAATCACTCTCACACGTGAAATCATCCTGGCCCTACTGTCCAGTTATGAACGCTGGCTGCTTGGCCTGTTTGTGTACTCCCTCGCCCTCCAACCCCCCACACTGGCATCCATCAGACTGTCCTTTCCTTGGTCGTATCTTCCTCTCTGGAGATATTTATTTATTTATTTTAGTCTTTGGTAACCGGGTAAGGCCTGCTAGACACAGATATAGAACCAAACCCTGGCTCCACAAATACCCACATAGACCATACAGATACCATTTGGGCAAGGCATTCCGGACTAAAAATTACTCACATAAATGTTTGCAGCCTCCCGTCAAACCTCTCAGAGCTTGAGACGTGGGTAGCCCTGTACAAGCCACAGATGCTAGGCCTCTCTGAAACCTGGCTCAGGCTCTCTCACCCTGATTCACACCTTCACTTACAGGGGTATTTGCTGCTATGCCTGCACAGACCGGGCAGAAAGAGGGGCGGAGGTGTAACACTATATGTGCAAGAGCACATCACTGCTACCATTATCAACTCTTTCACCCTGAATGGCTACTCGCTGAATTAACCCTGGGTGAGTCCAAAAAAACTACACATAGGCTGCTGCTATAACCTCCACCATGAAAGGTGGTATCCCAGGGCGATCCAACTTTTTGGATGGCATGGGGCATTTAGCACCCACAAGGGACCTGGTTATGATTGGAGATTTCAACCTCAGTTGGTTGGATGCCTCCACACTAGACTATGCAAACCTGTTGAAGAAGCATAATCTTGAACAACTTTATCTCCACCCCCAAAAGACAGAATGCTTGTACACAAAACCACTCCCTCATTGACTGGGTCTCCAGAAATCGTACAGACCTAATATTCCAAACAGGCACTATGTCTGACTCAATCAGTGACCACACCCCAACCGACGCTGTACTGTCCACCAAGCAGATCCGTTCTCTCTCCCAGCAAACTCCTGCCCTTCCAAAGGTTTGATCGCCAGGATCCCAACCTGGTTCTCAGAGAGTTTAGGGCAATTAACTGGTCTGCCCTGTACCACCACAGCAACATCTGCGATGCTGTCACTTTCTTTACCTACACTCTCTCACACTTACAGGATACCTACTTCCCCGTCACGACCAGAAGGGTAAGAGGCGGCTCCACACGTTGGCTATCCAAAGAACTCCTGGCATTACATTCATGAAAGATTGGGATAGAAAATGGAAGGCATACAAAGCGTCCCCCTCCCCCCCCCCAACTCTGGAATGCCTGCCAGCAGCTGAGAAACTCCTGCAAACAGACTGTCAAACTGCTCAAATGCCAATTTTACCAAAATCAACAGAGAAACAATCTTGGAAACCCATGCACTTTCTGGGCTACCATTGGATCTCTTCTAAACCCCAAGAATAACAGGCAGATAGCGCAACTTGCATCCCCCACTGGTCCCATATTGGTCCCACAGATATTGCAGACACTTTGAACCTAAAATTCACTGACCTATCCCCCAACCTTAGCAAACTCCCCTCTCAGGCCTCCCCCGCCCAACAATCCTCCCTTCTATTCCACCTCTCAGGCCTCCCCCACCTGAAACCCCCAGCCCAACAACCCTCCCTCCTCCACCCTCCCACCTGTCCACTTTAGGGCCATTAGCCAGACTGACACCATCAAGCTGCCAAAGTCTCTACAGGCCAAAGGAAGTCCTGGCAGCGATGAGTTGTACTCTGCCTTCCTAAGACTCATCTCACTTGCAATTGTTAAATCCCTCACTCACATCTTCAATCTTGCACTCACCACAGTTACCATACCTACCTCCTGGAAGCATGCCAACGTTGTGCCAATCTTCAAAGCTAGTGATCCCTCCCCTCCAGAAAACTACAGGCCTATCTCCCTCCTCCCCCACCTAAGCAAACTGCTTGAGAAAATTGTGCGTGCTCAGCTATCAGAGCACCTTAAAAAATACAACCTCCTATGTCCCCTTCAGCATGGTTTCCACAAGCAGTGTAGTACCTCATCTGCCCTGGCCATTTTCACAAGTCACGTACCGAGGAGCATGGACCAGGGCAAGCCCACAAGTGCAGTCTTCATTGACTTGTCAAAAGCGTTTGACCTGATCTACCACAAAGTCTTCCTCCCCACCCTGCTGCGCTTTGGTTGCTCCCCTGGACCTGCTGCCTGGTTCCACATCTACCTATCAAACTGGTCTCAGTCGGTTATCATTGGGAAAGCCTCCTTTGTTCTCCTCCCGGTAGGTACCGGAGTACCCCAAGGCTCCATACTTGGGCCTCTGCTCTTCTCCATGTTCATCAGTACGCTTCCAAGGGACAGCCTTGGCTGCAATGCTCTTCTCTATGCCGATGATCTAGTCATATACCACAGTGACAAATCTGTCGATGCCATCTCTTCTGCCCTCACACACGACTTTGGCTCTGCCCACAAATGGTTCCTCTCCAACAAACATCTAGTTGATGAAAAGAAGACTCAGGTCCATAATCTTCGACTCTAAACCCTTTCTAGCCAATGCCGCAAAAACAAACTCCTCCCTCCTGGTACTCACCCCATCTGACCCTCCCCTTGAAAATGTCACAGCATTTAGGTACCTAGGAGTCACCCTTGACCCCTCCCTGTCTTTCTCTGAGCATGTCAGTCACACCACACGCAGGATCCACCAAAAGTTGGGCACTGCACACTGATACAAACACTACCTATCTGCTGAAGCATGCCTCACCATCGCATGTGGAAACCTGCTACCCCTCCTTGACTGCTGCTTCCCGGGCTACTCACACCTATCCTCTACCCTGCGCTCTCAGCTAAACGCGACCTACAACTCGATACATCGTTTTGTCCTCCTAACTCTTTTCCGCTCACATCACTGCTCCGTCTACCAGACCTTAGGGTGGCTCCCGCTTCAAGGTCGCTTCAACTATGCTGTGGGCCGTCTGCTGGACAACTCACTCCGAAACCGGCACCTGTCCCCTTATTCACCCCTACTGACAGACAGAGTGTTCAAAAGGAATCTCAGGGCGTCGAGCGTTCTCGGTCCAAGCTTTCTCGGTCACAACTCCCTCCCTGTGGAACAAGCTCCCTCTGCTCATCTGACAACCCACCAAGCTTTCAAACAGAACCTGAAAACCTGGCTCCTCATGGCTGCAAACTGTCACGGCATCATGTAAAGAAGCTAGAGCCAACCACCATGTGAACCTCCATGAATAAGCAGCACTCACTTCCTTCTTTGTTTCCCTCCTTCCTCACCACTGTCCTTCCTTTCACAGCCCCCCAAAGAAAACTTGCATCTCGGACTGGTAATTGTAAACTTGCTTTTAGAATTGAAATTGTATAATTGCATTGTATGTAACATGTATTGCAGCACATGCCACATGTAGTCTGTGCTACTGGAATTGTTTTGTTATTGCATGTAACCTGCGCCATCTGTTTCTTTTACATTGTACTGTCTCTTTCTTGTATGCACTGGGAAGTCGAGCCACTGTGTGGCCCAGATCATGACTGAAAACGGTTCTTTGGATCAGTGCACCTACTCGGTTACTGAAGACAGAAATAAATAAATAAATACCCAGACAGCATGTTCCCAGGACATAGTGCATCCCAGTTCAGGCTCTATGCACCAGAACACCCACATTCTGCCTACATTTCCATGGCCAGCAATACTTGCCCTGTATCTCTGCCACTATTCCATTACTGACTGCAGTCTGTGCAACCTGCTGCTTCCAGCAGTACTTCCACTCTAAAAGGCAGTAACTGCAGTGATGATGTGGCCAGTCTAAGTCAAAGGTCAGCACCCAGATGTGGCCATGGCAGTGGATATCTTTATAACCTTACATGAGTCAGAGGCTTAATCTGGGCAGAAGTGGTTGGATGGTGCTGATGGAAATCTGTTTGAATCATGCAGACTTTCTTCTCTAACCCAGCAGAGCGACATACCTCATTTTTGCCATGGCTTGGGTCAGGATTTGAGAAGCGTGTGCACTAACCCAGCTGCCTGTCTGCACGCATGCCTTACTCAGTAGTGCTTGGTGTAAGTGGTGCCCTGTACTGTGTTACCTGAGCCCAGTGGATGGGTTTGGTAGCTAGCTGGCAGGGACGAGGAAATGGGGGAGTGACGGTGGGGGGAGACTTGAGGCAGTGCCATAATGAGTGAGTGGAAGGCAGGGGGAGTTGGAGGGAAACTCGAGGAGATGCTGCTAGCCACCCTCCCATTACCAAGGATGTAACATGAGGGAGTGAGTGGGTGGGGGGAAGGGGGGAAAGAAACTCAGAGATCCTGCTAGGCACTCTCCTATTACCAAGGACATAACGGGAGTATGTGTGGGTGGGGGGAGGATGGCATGAGTGTGTGGGGGTAGAGGAGGACAAGATGAGATGCCACTAACCACGACAAAGAGCTCTACAGAAGCGTGCACACACTGAACCTAATGAAAATGGACACAAGCACTAGGGACACACTCAAGAGGTGAAGGCATTCTGCCACGGGCATAGGTTTTTGATAATGTTAATGAGATGTACTAAGTATCCCAGCTAATATAGACTGGGAAATGGGCGCTTTTAGCCTCCCTACACTGTCTGCGCTTCCTCCTCACTTTCCTCATTTCACACACTCTGGGAATTTGGCGGTGCTCCCCCTTTGCCTCCTCCCCCTCCTTTATTTTTTTCCTTCTGAGGGCTATCTGAGCGCTTGGGATCCATTTCTCGCCCCTCGCTGACACTGGCTGCACGGCTTGGGGCACTCGGCCCATAGTTGAGACCCTGCCACATGGTGCGGCGCCTGTCAGTGACATGGCCTGGCATTTTGGCTTCTCCCTCCAGCCTCACTCCCTTGACTGCAGACTACCTCAAAACACTCACCAAGAGGCTTAATCCTGTTAAGGGCCTGCAGTGATTGCTACAGTGAGTCGGGGATTGCTAGGTAATCGCCGGGAGGCCAATAGGAGCTCCCCTGCCCACTGAGCTAACTTTGTCCCGAGATTGGCTCTCCTAAATGTATGTCACCTCTGCGCAGTTTCAGATGGGGTCTGCAGTACTGCGAGCCTTGCATCTGTTCCGATGGCGGATGGGGGGGGGGCACACTGTGTAGGCCTAACGAGGGAGGGCGGGATTACTCCGAGGCCGCCGCGATTATCCATTCCAGCCTCAAAGCCCCATTGGATGATCTTTGCAGAGGGAAGTGAATAATGGTGATACGCTTGAAACTCCTGTGTCCATCTCTCTCTCTTTGCAGGTTATTGCAGGGCTCAGGGTCACAACCCATTCTGGGGTGGGGGGTACATGAGTCTGAATCAGTTGTGCGCCATGTGTGGCTCTCGCCCTTGGCCTCCTGGGACTGGAATGTTGCACTCCACACAGTGAGATGACCCCTGGTCACACAATTTAACCACTAATACAAGACTTGATAATTGCCTGGCTGTGTTTGGTGCTGATGTTGGTGGGGGAGATGTAATGCATGGTCCAGTCAGCAGGACAACTTGTCTAGCCCTCCTGAGGCATGATTTCTTCGGAAGGCCCAGAGGATTAGCAAATGAATATTACCTCTTCTGGCAGTTTGAAAAAATGCCTCAACACCACCCCCGCCAGTCTGCATCCTACTGTTTTATCATTTTTATTTGTTGACCCTTTCCTTTCATGTGTGAAACCCGAGCCCCCCCCCCCAGTCTCTAGCAGCCCTGTCCCCAGACAAATATTGCTGCTTTAAGTTTGTTATCCCAAATTGGATTATTGGCCCCACCCCTTAGTGCCTTTTAATGTTTCTCAGTATTTCACATGGCAGCTCTACATTATGGAGGGACTATGGAATGCCAGTCAGGGCATAGTGAGCCCAACATAAAGTACATCACCTGTGTAAGGTTAGAACATTTTTATCGCTTAGTACATTTAACAAGAATAAAATCAACCATATTACATATACACACACAAAAATGGTTGCCTCTCAATAATAGCATTAGTAGTAATAAAATAAACATTGCTTAATACTTTCCTTTTTTTCAGATCTTTTCAGATATATGAAGTAAATGCTTTTAAACATGTAATTTTAAAAGAAAGTTAGTATATTAAGGGGAAGACCTCGAAGACCATACCTATTCCAGATCAGGGCTGACTACAACACAGTGGGAAGGATAGCTACACCTTCTACTTGCAAAAATCAAATAGACTGATCATGTATTATTAAAAATAAAAATTCTATAATACAAGGGCCTAACGCAACTCTAAGTCACTGGTTGCCAGCCAGGACCTCCTTTGGGACTTGACTGCTCTTCCGGGATGCAATTCCACTCACAAGCTGTCCCATGACTGGGTCCCAGGATCAGTTGTCCTTGACTCTGTCTTTGTCTTCTGCCCAGGGACAGCCAGAGGAACTTCCATCAGACTCCCGTCGATTGGGCTGTCATACTTGCTATCATTTTCTCACTGCCTGCTCACGTGGTGTTCTCATCAGCCTGCACCTGGCCCACTAGGTAGATCTCGACATGGACGCCCGAATTCTGGCCAAAAAAATGGGGCTTTTAATCTGATAATGGACAACGGAATTCTGGCCATAAAACAGGGGTTGTAATCACAGGCCTCAGTTGCAATCACTTTACCAGAATTGCTTCTGACAGGATTTCTTCTCCAGGCCACTGCTGCAGTTGCTGCTTCTGGGCACTGCACGCTGCAACTGATGAGCAGGCCCTACTCTTGTTTTATTGTGGCGCAGGTGCAGAAGTAGGGAATGACTGACAGTGTAATTGCCAGTCAAATAAAAAAAATGGCGGTGACCAGGGCGTGGGAAGTCAGGATATTTGTTGTCAGTTTGCACCCCTGCCTTCCCTTATCACTGCAAAACAAGGACTGCAGCTACACAGAAAATAAAAGAAAAAAAAAAAAGTGCCCTAATAAGAAAACCAGCGAGGCAAGCATTGCGATCTGCGCATTGCAGCTTCCCCCAATTTCCTGCATCTGGCAGAAGTGGATGTGTATCTCCGTGCCCATAGAGTGCCACCACCAGAGGTGCAGGTTGGGTTATTTGCTGGTGGGTTGGCTAGCAGCTGACCCAGCTTGGCGGGGGGGGGAATGTTCTCTGCTTGCTGGGCAGCGATAGAAGCAGGTTGCTGTTCTGAACTATGAGACATTTCCGCCAGCAAGCAGAAAACAGTCACAATCAGTTTGGCTGATCATTGGCCAGTCAGTGCCGAGCCCACTGCAGATTGAGCTGAGCTGCCTTGGACCTAACAGCGACACACCTCTGAAATGGCCTTATTGTAACAAGATGTTCACTTTGCACTGCGCGAACAAGTACACTTATCTAAAATATAAAATCAGTTTAGTTAAGTAATAATATTGGGAAACTCCAGAAGTTTGAGTACCTTTGTTAAACTACCCCAGAGCATAAGGCACTCAGCTACACTTTGTCCCTCTCAATTTCCCATGTTAAAATAATAGTCGGTAACCCAGTCTCTAATTGTTCCTTAATACCTACGATTTGGAAACCTGGACAGTGACAGCAGAAAATACCTCATGACCCATCCAGTTGGTAGGATTGAACAAGTAAGGATTAACCCACAGCAGAGCATGGGTCTACTGGGGATTAATGTATGGCTTGGTGGTTGGACCCCCCCCCCACATACATTAATCTCTAGTAGACCCACACTCTGTCATGGGTTAATCCTTACTTGCCCAGTCCTACCAACTGTACGTGTCGAGCACTCTAGTGGCCACTCAACATCCCCATCCCTTGTAACATCCAGCCTCCCCACCCACTTTTACTATTCCCATGCCACACTGACTTGTATAGAATATGTTTCACTACTGGTTTGGCACAGAGTACTTCCTTTAACAACTTCTTCCACTTCTCCACCACCATTTCTGTGAAGAAATACTTTGACATCCTTTCTGAAGCTCCCTCCTACTGGGTTCATAGAGTTCCTCCTTGTCCCCATGTCTGTGCTCACTGTGGACAAATTCCTACTGTCCACCCTTCTGATACCATGTAGAAACATATAGGCCTGTCAGTCATCCCTCTCGGCGTCCAGCGTGTACATGTTCAGGTGCATTAGTCTTTCCTCATAGGGCTTCCCTTGCATGAATCATTTTTGGTGGCCCTCCTCTGCACCCCATCTACCCTATCCGTGTCCTTCAGCTAGTGTGGACTCAAGAACTATGCACAGTACTCCCAAGTGTGGCCACACCAGGAATCTACAGGAGGACATGGTCACCCTCCATTTTCTACTTCTGATGCGTCTCTCTATGTACTCCACATTCTGTTTGCCTTCCCAACTGCTGTATTACGCTGCGCTGATTGTTTCAGATTGTCAGTAATTATCACCTCTAGGTCTTTCTCTTCAGGTGTCACCTAGTTTCACCCTCCCCATCTTGTACTATATTCTGAGATTCCTGGCCTCTGTGTGGCTAACCTTACACTTTTATTTGCATTAAATTTCAGCTGCCAGACCCTGGAACATTTCATTAGTTTCCCTATATCATCCCTAAGTAACCTTACACCCTCCTCACTACCCAGTCTGGTGCAGATTATCAGCTGCAAAGGGGCAGATCTTTCCCTCCCCGGTGTCACATATGAAGACATTAAAAAGGACAGAGTCTTGAACCAATCCTTGGGGAACCCCAGTTACGACCTCCCTAACCTCCAAGAATTTCCTATTCAGGGCAACCATTAGAAGCAAGCCCTGTTGCACCAGACTTCAAATGCCATAGGAACTGCATCCAGAATTTGGGAATTTCCAACCTCATGTCCAAAGGAATGCTCATTAGGCCACATTCAGCATGGGTTAATGTGCATACATTTTGCAGTCGCAGGCTGCTGTAAAGCACTGCCAAATGTTTCAGATTTGTCAGTTGTTTAAGGCTTTGATGAAGTTGTGTCCTCGGGCAAAGCGTGACTTTGCTGTTGCATCTTATCCACACCTGAAACCATAATCCTCTGCTCGTTGCAGCAGATTGTGATGTTGTAAACGGGGGATTTCACATGTAGACAAACTGCAGAACCAGAGTAAGTCCGTAGGGTAGATATCATGTTTCCATTTAAAGCGCAGCTGACATGATGTTTGGCTGTAGGCAGGCAGCAACCCATAACATGGAGTTGCCTGGCCTAGGAGCTATTTTAGCCATATTTCAGCTTTATTGTGACTTACAAAAAAGTTATTACCTTCGTAAAACCCGGTTCATAACTTCCATGTACGAGCCAAGTGGTCACAGAGTGCTAAAGCCCTGCCTCTAAAAACAGCATAATTATGATGCAAAGTAGGGAATGGGCCTGCAGAGGCCCTATGGAGATTGTAATAGAATTGGGGAGGGGGGCCTAAATGTACTTTGATTGCGTTTGCTGACAGGTACAGTCAGACCTGGTTAATCCATACACATTTGTGTTTGCCAATTTTGTTACGTAATACAAATCTACGTAGTAACCAGACAGTGATAATAAAGAGGTCAACAGCCCAACAAAAAATCCGTAGGCACTGTTTTTCATTTAGATAATCAGACATATGGATTAACAAGGCACGGATTAACCATGTATGTGGCTATAATATATGCTGTATATTAGCCCCTTACATGTATTATTGTCAGCAAAAATAATATAGGCGGTCGCCCACCCTTGATCCTACTACATTCTCCATAGAGCGTCCACAGCTCCATTCCCTACTTCTTGTCATAATTATGCTGTTTTTAGGGGCAGGGCTTAGCGGCCGCTTAGCTCGTACACGGAAGTTACAAGCCGGGCTTTATGAAGGTGATAACTTTTTTTGTGTAAGTCACAAAAGAAGTTGAAATATGGCTAAAATAGTTCCTAGGGCAGGCAACTCCATTGTATGGGTTGCCTGCCAGGGTACTATCAGTTGCATTTTAAAGACCTTTAGTAGCAAAGAAGGGTAAAAATTGTAGAACAAATATGAACTGTAAACTGAATTGGGTCTTTATACTACATTTTTTTTTTTTTTTTAAGTTCTGTCGATATCTTTTAGGAATCAGATTGTTATGTGCCTGTTTCCCTGAAGAAAATAAAACGGGGAAACAGTTGCATAAAGAGCAAGAATAGTGTGGTTAGATGGGGCGGAGTATTCTTATAGCAAATGTTGATGAGTACTGTATCTCAGTTAATTGGGACTCAGACTCATAAAGAGCCAGTAAATTGTCTCTGGATATGGCCTAAGTGTCCTTGTAGCAAATATTGAGGAATAACTAAGGTAATATGTGTTTCTGACTGAATGACCTGATGTTGTTTTGTTTTAGGTACGACAACAGATAGTGAAGGATACAGTTGAGACACTCCGTCGTGAGTTCCAGGAAAAGCTCACGTTTCAGCTTCAGCCACGGGGTTCCCCTAACTGCACAGGGCCAGCACTTCAGTTCCCTGAAAGTCACCCACCAAAAGCCAATACTTATGACTGGCTTCTGGCCTGCAGTAACTGCCAGACCCGCATCGTTGGAATCCGCTATCAATGCAGGTTAGGAACTACAGCATTTTTATGTACGAAGTTATTGATTGATTGATTGATTTCTCCTTTTTCAGAGGCTCTGTGCAGTAACTGTGTTACATTCATGTGTGGCTGGTGCTTTGCACCAAAGTATCTTGTTAACTTCAAGTTTGGAATCTGAAGGCTCATTTACACGTAACCTCTCCACACCAGTGTGAGCAGTGCAGAGTTGTTGATCTGCTCCCAGCAGATTTGCTCCAGTCCCAGTGGATCGGTGTGAACATGTCCTGGAGTAGTGCAGGCGATTTTGTTCACTGCGGTGGTGGCCTGCAGAAATTCTGCAGCCATTTTCTGTCCTTGTCTGGACACTCCCCACCACCTGCAACAATGACTGTTGGGTTAGGGGTTATGGAGTGGAAACCAGAATAGCATTAAGGAGGAGTGGGATTAGCTAGCCCTTTATGGTGATGATATTTTACTGTATTTAGCAGACCCAGAGCACTCTCTCCCAGTAGTCTTTGCCCAACTAGACCAGTTCTCACCTATTCAGGTTACACTCTTAACACCTTGAAAGCTGAGATTCTCAGCTTTCATTACTCGCCCCCCCCAACTTTGGCAACAGTACCCTATGAAGTGGGACCTCATCTCTATGAAATACCTTTGGCTACAGCTTGGTACGAATGCATCCCAGCTTTTCCACTTGAACTATACTAACATACTAACATACTAAAATGCCAGCAGAATAGGCCTAATGGTCTTTCGTGTCTGCTCGTTTGGTCAGCCCCCACCCTGGGTGCTGACCTTGCTGTCCCCCTCGCCTTCTCTGGCTTCTCCCTTCCCAGTTCCGGATATTCTTGCTGCATTGGATTTTGCTTCCTGAACCCTTCCCCTGTACCTGTCCCACCCCCTCTTGAACCCCTCCACTGTCTCTGCCTCCACCAGCCCCCTAGGTAGTGCATTCCGTGGCTCTACCACCCTCTCAGTGAAGTAGCACCTCCTCCTTTCTCCCTGAATCTTCCCCCCTCCAGTTTCCACCCATGCCCTCTAGTGGCCCCCTCCTCCTTCCTTCGAAGCACCCTCACTGTTCCTCCCCTATTTACCCTCTTCATGTACCTGAAGACCTCTATCATGTCCCCCCGGTCCCTTCTCTCTTCCAAAGTGTACATATTTAGCTCTTCGAGCCTCTCCTCATAGGTCCAGTCCCCCAAGCCCCAAATCATTTTGGTTGCCCTCCTCTGGACCCTCTCCAGGAGGTTAATGTCCCTCTTTAAGTGCGGCCTCCAAAACTGCACGCAGTACTCAAGGTGCGGCCTCACCAAGCAGTTATACAGGGGAGTATCACTTCCTCCTTCTGAGGTGATCCCTAGCGATGCATCCCAGCATCCTGTTGGCCTTGGCTGCTGCCCTCCTACAAGTCTCAGAGTTGTTCATCTTGACATCCACCACCACCCCCAGGTCCCTCTCAGCCATTGAGACTTGTAGTATTTCCCCCCCCCAGGGTGTACACTTGGCCTGGGTTTCTGGCCCCCAGGTGGAGTACCTTGCATTTCCCTGCATTAAACCTCAGCTTCCACTTTCTAGACCATCTTTCCAGAGCCTCCAGGTCCTCCTGCAGGCCACCTCCCTCCTCCCCATCCACCACTGCCCCAAGTTTTGAGTCATCTGCAAAGAGACTCATCTCATTCCTGATTCCTGTCCTATGTCAGATACGTAGGCGCTGAACAGAAGGCCCAAGGACTGATCCCTGTGGGACCCCACTAATGACCCTCCTTGTAAAGAGACTATCTCCATCAACCACGACCTCTGGGTCCGGTCCTGGAGCCAACTGCCTATCCATCGGATCATCTGGTTTCCCACCCCATTTCTCCTAGTTTATCCAACAGGCCCACGTGAGGAACAGAGTCAAATGCCTTGCTGAAGTCTAGAAGAGGACATCCACTGGTCTGACCCAGGTCCAAGGCACTTGTCACCCAGTCATAGAACTCCACCAGGTTTGTCTGACACGATTTCCCAGGATGAATCCATGCTGTCTATCGTCCAGGCACCCTGACTTATCCAGGTCCCCCAGCCTCTTCCTTGACAATGCCCTCCATCACCTTGCCCACCACTGATGTCAGGCTGACAGGCTGTAGTTCCCTACCACCTCCCTTGATCCCCCCTTGTGGATAGGCACTACATGCGACACCTTCCAGTCTTGGGGCATCCACCCTGTCCTCAGAGAGATGGTGAAAAGCTCTGCCAGGGGTTTCGCCAGGACATCTGCAAGTTCTTTCAGCACTCTAGGATGTAATTAATCCGGCCCCGGTGCTTTCTCCGTCTTAAGGGAGCTGAGGGCTTCCCTCACTCTCTCTGCTGTGATTTCCACTTCCAGTACCTCTTCTCCCTGCTTAGCCCTCCCCCCACCTGCCAGTGATGCCCCCCTCTCCCCAGACCTGCCGATTGGTAGGGCCCCTCCTCATTATCTCTGTCTCCTCCCATGTATGATGCAGCATCCCCATTTTCCCTGGTGAAAACTGAGGTGAAGTACTCATTTAGTACCTCAGCCTGCTCCTCTGGGTCTTGTGCCCATCTCTCCCCTGATTTAATCCTGCTAATCTGCCCCTTCACCCTTCGTCTTTCCCCAATGTATCTAAGAACCCTTTTTCCCTCTCCTAATTTCCCTGGCCAGGTTCTGCTCCTTCCTTGCCTTAGCCACCCTCACCACTCTAGTGGCCCTTCTAGCCATCAGCTCGATCCTCCTCCTTGAGCACTTGAATTTCTTATAGGCTGCTTTCTTTCCCCACCACCTCCTGGACCTCCCTGGTCCACCAACAGGGTTTTGGGCCCTACCGCATTTTAGTCTTACTCTTGCACAGGTGCTGGTAGCATCCTGCACCCTCTCCTGATGATTTCCCACCTACTATCAGCGTCCATGTCTGCCCAATCCCATCCAAATGCTCCTTAAGGATCCTTCCCATTTCCTTAAATCCACCCCCTGAAGTCGGTTTACTTCCGTCTTTGTGCAGCCTTCTACCCTCCTAGGTCCAGGCAGAACCAGACCGTGGCATGGTCACTCCCGCCAATGGGTCCCTTACCTCAGGCCCAATCTGGTCACTGTCTGCCAGGACCACATCCAGTACCTGTGCCTCCTGGTGGTTCCCTCACCTGCTGGGTTAGGAGCAGCGTCTTGAAAGACATCCAACAACCTCTGTTCCTGGTCACAGAGGATGTCATAGTCTCCCAGTCTGTTCCTCATGTTTAAGTCCCTAACACCACCACCTTTCCTCTGCCCAGTCTGCAGTGTCTCCTAACATCTGCCACCAGACTGTCCTCCAGCTCCTCCGCCAGGGCAGGGTCTATACACCACTCCTATTTTTACTCTCTTGCACCCCCTTGTTATCAAGGTGACCCAAATCGCCTCCCGGTTCCCTCTGCCTCCTCTTCTCCCCCTATGCCAATGCAGTTTTTTACTATCATTGCTACCCCTCCTCCCCTTCCCTCCCCCCTGTCCTTCCTGAACATAGTGTAACCCTCCAGGTTCAGGTCCCAGTCATGTCTTGCAGTGGCCCAAGTCTCAGTGACCGCTGCCACATCCACTGCTCCCTCAGTTAACATCACCTGGAGCTCAGGCATTTTATTGCCCAAGCTCCTGGCATTTAGCAGGACTACCTTCCACCCTTTCCCTATAGTTTCATTTACCCTGCTCGTGTTCCCTTGGGGATTCTGTTTTCTCCTGGTCTGCACTTTGCCAGTTGGTCTTTGCCTGCAATCCTCCGGGTCCCCAGGGGGGTGGAGACAGAGTCCCTCCTTTATCGGCATCCCCTTGACTGCCTTTTCTCCCATCCACCCCCTTCACAAGTTTAAACCCACTTTTCACCAATGAACTCCTCTATTTTCAATTTAAGGATTCCCTCCTCCAAATTGAGATGTAGTCTATCTCTAGCATACAGCTCCTTATCCTCCCAGGTCTCCCCGATCCCCATCAACCCATACCTCTGGCCTCCCACCACTCCCTGAGCCACTGGTTTATCTCCCTAATTTTTCTTTTGTGTTCCCACTAGCCCCTTGCACTGGCAGGATTTCTGAGAAGGAAACTGTGCATCCTATGTCATGACAGACCCTGCGAGCTCCCTGAATCTTGCCTGTATCTCTAGCTGCTTCTTCCCTCAATGTTATTTGTGCCAGGTGGACCAGTATGTCTGGGAACCCGCTTGATCCTTTGCCAGCTGATATACCTAGTGCTTAGCCCTGATCACCGTTAGTCAGGAAGCATCTTGTTCTAACGGCCAGGCTTCTCCCTCCTATCCCATTTGATACCCTGATCATAGAATCCCCAGCAGGAGCACTCTGACCACTCCTTTTCCTCCATTCCCCCCTTCCATGTCCCTCATCCTTTCTCGGCCCTTCCACCCAGCTGGCTCCTTGTTCCTCCCCTATCTGTGTGCCACATGCCACCGCTCCTTATTTACCATGCTTGGCTCCACTCCTCAATCCTATGCCTCTCCTCCTCCTGGGTATCCTTCTGTTCCTTGTTAATTTCCCCTCACTGCTCGCGACTGGGCCTTCTCCCCCATCTGCTAAACTAGCCTGGCTCATCCTCCCTTCCTTCCTGTCTCCATTTAGTTCCTCCTTGCTCATCGTGCTCCCCTGGCCTAACCCCTCAGCTCCCTTTACTGAATCCTCCTTGTACTTCTGGTCCTTCTTTACCTTTCCTCCCAACTGGTCCTTCTCCTTGCGCTTTCCTCCCTCTTTCCCCTGCCCCTCCTGCTCTGATTCACTGCTCCCCCCATTCTCCTGCATTCCAGGTCCCCCCTGTTCTTCCTGCTATCTGGCCCCTGCCTCCTGCCCCCCACTCCCACACCCTTTCCGTCTCTAACCACCTCTGTCGTGGCTACATCCCCCCCCTCATCCTTGAGCAGAAGAAGAGAATTGCAGCGGTTACTAAGTATAAGGTCTGATCCACCTCCCTGCCTTGCTTCCTTCCTATGATGACCAAATATCCCAACTGAAAAAAGATCTTCGGAGGTGGTCTCTTCTCCCCCTTCCATTGCATGCATGTGTGCACGCATTGAAAATGAATGCCCTCACCAGGTTACTCTGCTTATTACAGTGTGCTCCCTATATTGTCCTTAAGGAGGACTTACTAGCCTGTCAGTCTCTCTTTATGGACTTTATTTAGAAGATGAAGAGGCCCAGAGTCCAGAAACAGATCTTATTCCTGCTAAAAAAAAAAAAAAAAAAGGGGGGTGGGGGCTGGCAGTCCCCTGTCTTTCGGGCTATTGGATCGCAGCTCAAATGCGGGTAGCCCTGCTGTGGGGGCACCCTATGTATACTGACCACTGGAAGTCAGTCGACCTTGGTGGCAGGGCTTACCCCACCCCCTCACTTTGTCGCCCCAGTTATTTTTTCTGAAGCGCCCAAATCACCCGGGGAAAACTGATTTTATCTGTGTCAGTCTTCACCATTCATCACCTTTGGGTATGTGGCCAGAGGTCATGACCCCGCGGAGCTTTTAATTTTTTTGATGGGCAGAGTCAGCGCACTGTCGGTGTGGCCCTCGAGGCTGACACACTGTGTGGCGCTCGTGGGTTGGCTGTTAGGTGTCATCGACCCCGCCCTCCCACCAGTTCTTCGTCTCCTGCTGTAGAGGTCGCACCTCATGAGGAGCTGCTTTCTTCAGGCCTACTGCTTTATCGACTCCGTGTCAACGCCGAGTACAGTTTTCCTGCATTTTCTGCTGGTTCTGTTTTCGCCATTACTCTACGCCGCTGTGGTAAGATTGTTCCTTTCTTTATTTTTCAGCGACATCAAGTCTTTGTTTAAATTGTTTTTCCGTCGATCGTGTCTCTATCAGGAGGCAAGAAATCGTTGAAAACGGGGTGGCCCCCTATGCGTCAGTGCCCGTGCAGCCGCAAGTACTCCGTTACCGACCAGCATGATCGTTGCCTCGCATGTCTTGGCCCGCTTCACGACATGGATTCGTACGATGCCTGCTTCTGCATGGACCATCGTGTCATCAAGCAACGCGTGTGAAAAGTTGGACGAGCACCACTGACTTTGGGGGAACGGGCGTGCACTCATCGGGCCAAGTCACAGTTTCTCTTCCTTTCCTCCAGGTCCCCTCCTGGTTCTACATAGACCGTGGAGGAGGGGGCCTCTGCTTCTAGTAGCATCGCCATGGCAAAAGGCCCTTTTGCAGTGCAGGAGGCCCAGTCCGTTCCCCCCAGGGGACGGACGGGAGGCCCCGCTCTGGCAGTCTCCCCTTTGTGGGTGAAGGCTCCCCCGATGTCGTTTCCTTGTGCTGGGAAGCCTGGGTCGGCAGCATCCTCAACGCCATCCATCGGTGCCTCTTGGGCCTCAGCGTTGTTCATGGCGCTGTGGGCCCTGGTGGTGCTGGTCCACCACTCGGCACTGTCTCCATTGTTGACGCCATTCGCAGTGCCGATGGCGCCATGGGAGGTTCTACGGCGCCATCTTCAACTGGTTCTTGCAGTGCCGAGGCTGGGGAAGGTGCCATGTCTAGCTCTGGTGCAGCTTGTGGCACCAAGTGAGGGCACTGCACCTGGGAGGTGTCACCTTTGGTGCCGTTCGCAGTGCCGTCATCTGCGCCATCCTTGACTTGAATGCCACTCGCGGTGCCGTGGGTCGGGACAGCACCGTGGCAGACACGGACTCCATTTCTGCTACAGCTCTCAGCACCATGTCTTAGGGCACCATTCGCAGTGCCGTTGGAGAGTTGGTGCGGCTCTGGTGCGAACGCGGACTGTGCCTCGCCCGTTCGGGGCGGCAGCGGGCGTCAGCGTACAGTCTGGCACGGACTTGGTCTCTACCTTCTCGGAGACAGAGTCCGAGTCTGGTTCGGACCGGCTGTCTGACTCTATGTAGAACCGGGAGGGGATCTGGAGGAAAGGAAGAGAGACTGCGGCTTGGCCCGACGAGTGCACGCCTGTCTCCCGAAAGTAAGTGGTGCTCATCCTAACTTTTCGGCCCATATGGACACCGTGGTAGTTTCCTCAGTTGACCGGAACCAACCTCCTTCTGAGGAGCGGGCAGTTGTTGCCAAGTCTAGGGTCAGGGGTGCTGACCAGCAGGAAGTGGTGCAAGCCACTGTTGCTCTGCAGCCTGAGCTCAGAGGGTTTTCTGCCCCCTCAGTTGGGGTGCCCCCTCGGGTGGTGTGCCTGGATCGCCCAACTTTAGGGCTGATCAGAGCACCCACAGGAGGAATGGGGAGGGTGCTACTCCCTGGGTGGTCCCCTCAGGGACTGACCAAGGCTGTCAGCTGCCTAGGCTTGTGTTTGTGAGGAGGAGGGCTCTTTTGGATTCCGAGGGGTCAGGGTTCGATGCAGCTACCCTTTTCTGGGACCCACCCGGGTTCAGGAAGGAGTCGTAGCGTGGACCCCTTCCCTTGTCTCTCTCTCTGTCTCCTCAAGAGGACCCTGGTCTTTGGAGGGCAGGGACTGTCCTTTTGGAATTCTACGGTCCCGGTCACCTTACAGGGGGGAGTCTTCAGGACACGGCCTAGGTAGTTCCAGCATGGTCGTTCGGCTGTTGGGTTTTCAGGAGTCCCTTCTCTTGAAGCTCCTGGTGCACTCTCTTGCCTGGACGGAGGACGGTTGCCTTCTGCCGTTGGCCTCACCCCCACTCCTCTGTCACCATCTCCTGTGCTCCCAGGCATTCTTGGTCCTAGGGGACCACTCTTCTGGGAGCGATTCAGGGGTGTGGCTGCTCACTTCCCTTCGTATGTCAGGGCCATGAACAGACAGGTGTTCCACCATCCCCCTGAGCAGCCAACACTTGGATCTCTGATGTCCTCCGCTTCCTCATCCCCGTCTTCAGGAGGACAGGAGCCCTCTGTCCACATCCCCCCTGCTGCTGATCTCACAGAGTATCATCGTTTCCTCGTGAGGATGATGGAGGACCTGCATGTCACCCCACCCACTCAGCACAATCTGGAACATTCAACGCGAGCCTTCCTAGGCGATTTCAGTGCGGACACCCTTGTGGTGCCCACCTGGCCTGCTCCCTTCCAGGAGACATCATTGCCATTCTGCCAAAGGCCCTTTTCCAGAGTCCCAGCTCCTAGGGATCTGAGCCAGAGGTATTGTGCCCCGGAGTCTCCAGGTCGTACGCCTCATCCTCAGTCAGGACTGATGCAGCTGGACACTCCCAATAGGCTTCGCGCCCTCCACCGTGACCAGCCCTCGGATCAAGATTCCATGGATTTTGACTTCTGGGGGAGGAGGACCTTCTACTCGGCACAGTTGCTTCTTTCAGTTTCTGCACATCGGGACCACTGTTCTACCTATGTTAGGTTTCTGTGGTCCAGATTAGGTCAACTCCTAGCCTCTATGCCTGATTCAGAGGTAACCAGACAAGCCATTGCACTCTCTGCACGTGGCCTGGAGCTAGCAAGGCACCAAGCGAGGGCATCTTACGACGCCAGTGAGGTAGCTTCCAGGGTCGTAGGGACAGCGATCTCCACTAGGCGGACGGCATGGCTGCGTCTTTCCCGGTTGTCACCCTTGGTCCAGTGTAGGGTGATTTCCTCCGCGTACTGGAGAACCCATCTTTTCTCCCGTAGGGTGAAGCGGTGTCTGTCAGGGCAACCTCTTGCCCCCTCCGGGGGGGTTCCCGTCTCACTCTCCCCAGTCTCGAGCCTCATCAGACCTGTAAAGGTTCTCCCTTCAGCCAGCCCAGTGGCGCTGAGGGCTTAGGCGCTGGACGCCTTACCTTGTACCACACCTGCAATCCGGGTTCAGGAACGAGTATAGGCTGCCGGGAGTCGGCCGGGGAGGGGAAGGATAGAGCACCCAGCTGCTGCTCTCCTTCTTTGGGGTGGGTTAGCTTCATGTTCCCGCTGTAATACTGCCATCTAGGGGAGCCCGGATGGAAGGTACAGTAGGTGGAGAAGCAGTAAGGGCATTGGGCAGATGTCGGCAGAGGGACGGAGTGGGAGGCATGTCTCAGCATGCCTCCTAGCTCATTGGCCCTCATTGCACGCCAATGTCGGGGGAAGAACAAGGGAAAAACACCTCGCTCTCTCCTAGACAACAACACCTCACTGGGGGATCACCAGGCTCGTCGGACAGGCTCCATTGCACCGATTCTGTGACACAGTATGTTGGTTTGAGGAGGTAGGCATGGGGGTCCCTCCTCACCCCCTACCCAGGGGGTATTCCGGAGGTAAAATAGTGTGGAACCGTGAGCTCTAGGGGCAGATTACGATGGGAGTGGGGGCCTGCAGGAGAGGATGTCTGAGAGAGTGGAGAGAGGAGGCAGGGAAGGCGCATAAATACAGGGTCAAAAAAAAATTAAAAAGTTCTCCCTCCCAGTGTCTCACCCACTGAGAGCTAAGGGGCTTAGTCCTTTAGGGTCTAGGGCCTCCTTCGGCGGGGGGGGGGGCTCGGTACTCACCCAAAAGTGATAAATGGTGAAGACTGACACAGATAAGATATGAAAATTATGTACCTACTGTAATTCCTGATCTTTCTGTGTATCTTCACCATTCATCACAGTCCCACCCTCCATACCCTTGGGGCCTCAGACTCTGGGTCCCCATCCCTCTGCGTGCCCCTCTTCTCCCCCCCCCCTTCCTTTCTGCTGGTCAGGAGCGGGGGTGACCTTGGGCACACGGGGATTTTTACTTCCTGACAGGAGGGGAGAGGGATCGGGGGTGGAGGCACTTCTCTTCTCAATGCTTCGGCTCCACCCCTTTGGAGTAGGAGTTGGTGGTTGCCCTCTCTTCTTTTCTCTCTCTCCTCCTCTATCCTGCTCTGTTCTTGTCCTTAGGGACTTATCCCTCAAATTAATTTAAGAAACTTTTGTTTCTCACCTCCGTATATGTGGTTTCAGGGGGAGTACAGCCCTGTATCTTGTCCTTTCTTCCAGAATAGTCGCTTCTGCTCATGTTGGAGTTTATTGCCAGTGATTCTGTGCCTTGAATTCTGGCAGTTCAGCCTTCTGGCTACTCCTTCGCAGTTCCTATACAATCTGGAGACAGGTCAAAGGTTCAGGGTATGTCCTCCCCCTCCCAATTTCTAATGTGTCCCTCCCACCTTCCTTCTTCTTTCTGCTTCCAGAGATTGGGGGCCCCTTCCCAGTCCTCTTAGATTTCTAACTCTCCTTCTGTCCTCTCTGTCGTTTATTTCTCCTTTTAGTTTGTATATGTTTTCCTTTGTCTGTCCTTGGACTTCCTTGTCCCTCCCTCCCAACCCTTTCTTACTCTGACGACTTGGAACTGGCAGGAGGCGGGGTTGATGACACCTAACAGCCAACCCCGGCAGGCACCACCGGTGCGTCGGGCCTCGAGGCGGTGCAGATGATGCGTTGACTCTGCCCATCAAAAAAAAAAAAAAAAGCTCCCACGGGGTCGTGACCTCCGGCCACATACCCAAAAGTGATGAATGGTGAAAATACACAGAAAGATTAGAAATTACTGTAGGTACATAATTTGCATTTTCCTCTGTTGCGAAGGCGGTGCTAGAGGGTGGGAAGCAGGGCATTTCCCATAGCACATCCAAAACGCAGCTTTGGAGATATCGCTGGTGGTCGACAGATCCCTCATTTGTTCCAGCCTAGATAGACCTTTGGTTTCAGTGACAGGCAGACCGGGGCCTCTGTGCTCCTTGTCAGCTCATGCAGGGGGCCGCAGTTATCTAATTTGAAGCTGCCCAACAATGTTTTAACCTGCTTCCAGTGGACAGAAGGAGATTCTATCAAATCAGTAATTTTATAAACACACAAACGTGTGGGGGGGTGCTTTGCTAGATCCCAATTTCCATATGGGAGAAACGCCTTTTGAACATATTTGGCTTTCCCCCTCAGGAAGTAAGGCCATCTCTCAGCTGTCTAGCAACTTCTTTTGGGACTAGCCAAAACCACCAGTTACTTTAAACTAAAATGGAAGGAGGATCTTACTATAGCAATAGATGATAAACAGTGGGCCTTGATATGGGCGAGCACCTGGTGTACAACTTCTCCATTGTGGAAAGAATTTTTATGGAAATTACAGGTACTGGTTTTTTTTTTTTTTGTTTGTTTTTTTTATTAGAATCCCCACCCAAGTGTCTAAATGGAACCCCTCAATTCCCCATTCGTGTTGGAGACCGTGTGGGGAAGCTTTGGCCTAACAGGCCCATATTTATTTGGACCTGCGAGAAACTCCAACAGTATTGGATCAATATTCAGCACCATCTCCAACAAGTCCTGGCTATTTCCTCCCCACTTTATCCCAGAACACATCTTATTCGGCCTTTCGCCCCCAGAACTTGGGCGGAGCTAAATATCGTTGGCAAGTCTTGTTAGTAGCAGCTCTAAAGGCCATCACACAGAGATGGCGCCAGGTGGATCCCCCGGAACTGATGGACTGGCTAGCAATTATTAATTATAAATAAATATAAATATATATATATATATATATACATATATACATATATACACGTAAACATATATGTATGTATGTTAAAATGTTTACATTTATTTATAACAAAGGCTTCTTGGTTTTCAGAACAGATGGACAGGTAGGAGTGTATGATGGCCTGGACTTGTAGCGTGCCGTATATAAAAAAGGAGTGGGAGGGGATATTACAGTTTAAAAAAAAAAAAAAAAAAAAAGGCCAGCCCAGTGGAGTGGAAAGCTGAGATGCTGCAGCGCCATACCTGCTGCCACATTGGCGATCCAGGTTCAGGAATGAACGCGGGTTGCGGGGGGTCAGCCGGAGGAGGGAGGATCGAGCATCAAGAGGACAGCTCCCCCCTCCCCCTTGATGAGAGGGGATACTGTGGCTCACTGTTTGACTGTCGCCTGGAGGAATCCAGCAGATGTCACGTGAGTCACACTGTGTGGGGGGACCCCACATTCAGAACGCGGGGGGGGATCTCTGCAGAGGTGGAACTCGCACAGTGTGCTTATTGCAAATCCACGAAGATCATGGGAGAAAACTGAGGTAAGGAGGATGGGCTTAATGAAGTCCTGTCCATCATACCATAGCCCACCTAGCTGCTCTGGGTGTGTGGCAAGTCTGGATGTGTGTGTCGGGGAGGCAACCATGGGAGATGCAACCCTTGACCACAGAGGAGGCTGGAGATGGCTGCTGCTCACTGGAACAGGGCTGAAGTAAGCTGCCTGTCCTGCCAAAGGAGTATAAAACCTATCTGAAGTTGGCTGGGGCAAGAAGACTGATCATGTTTATTTTATCTTTCTTTTTCTAGCATGCCTTACTGTCTCACCAGTGTCATTATTACTGTTAGGAAAGGGCCTAGAAGTCCTCATTAGTGACTCCCTTAATCAAGCCAGTGCAGCAAGGCCCATAGTAAGGCAAATTAGGATGCTGGATGTTTCGGAAGGAGTATAGACGGTATAAGAAAAGGGGTATTACTACCTCTTTATAGATAGTTGGTGAGTCTGCACCTGGAGTGCTGTTCTGAAGTCCTTGTCTCGGGAAGGATGAGAACAGGGTGACCAGGATAATTCAGGGACAGCAGGATAGATAGTTGCTGAGTCTGCACCTGGAGTACTGTTCTGAAGTCCCCGTCTCGGGAAGGATGAGAACAGGGTGACCAGGATAATTCGGGGACAGCAGGATAGATAGTTGGTGAGTCTGCACCTGGAGTGCTGTTCTGAAGTCCTCGTCTCGGGAAAGATGAGAACAGGGTGACCAGGATAATTCGGGGACAGCAGGATAGATAGTTGGTGAGTCTGCGCCTGGAGTGCTATTCTGAAGTCCTCGGCTCGGGAAGGATGAGAACAGGGTGACCAGGATAATTCAGGGACAGCAGGATAGATAGTTGCTGAGTCTGTGCCTGGAGTACTGTTCTGAAGTTCTCGTCTCGGGAAGGATGAGAACAGGGTGACCAGGATAATTCAGGGACAGCAGGACAGGGCTTATGAGGATTGGCTCAAGGCACTGAACTTGTACATGCTGGAGAGGGGCGATATGATGGAGACTGTCACATTCCTGGAAGGAACAAACAAGGTGAGCTGTGAGGAAAATAGGGGATTTGCCCCTTATGTGAGGTGACATAAACACCAAACTGCTATCGCACTACTAATTGTGGTACCAGTTGAGCCGTTTTCTTTGGCAACCAGTGTGCATGGTCACTCACCTCATGCTCCGACGCTGTGACACACCCGTGAAATCCCCTACAGTTGCTTGTTCATTTGTTAAACATGGCTTGTTGTTGCCCAACAACTTATTAAAGAATGACTCTCTACTGAAATAACAATGAGATTTACTGCCATTACATTTAACTTTCTATGTTTTTTTTCTAAAACATTCTCCTGTTCTTCTACCAATTATTTCAGATAATGCAGTACATATTCCACATAGTCTTTCAAAAAGCATCTGATTGTCCCCAGCTGACCGTGCAGTTTCTGTCTGTGGAATGCCAATCTGTTGTCATGGTGAGCACTATGATGTCATAAACAGAGGCAGTACGAAGTCAGTTGAGGAGAAACAAATACTTTTTATACAGATGTTTTGAATAAACTACCAAAATATGTTCTAAACACTAGAAAGGAAAATAGAAAATTCCAAAAATGTGTATTCTCTAGTACATTAGTTCTCAGACTTTGTCATAGTGAGTTTCCCCAGTCCATGGAAAAGATCTTGAATCTCCCCCAAATACTGAAATAATCTTGGGCCTCCCCATAGAAAAATAGAATACTTTTCACAGTACTCAGAAATGAAGTGAAACTTCTGAATAACTAGCTCTCATTTTATTCAGTTTATTGTAATCCCCCTCCAGAGGCCAGCCTTTGACTTCTGAATCATTATTAAAGCCTTGTTGCAGTACCTTTATGGGTCAGATTGCTTTCTCGGTTTCCTCGCTATCTGGAATAACTTTCTTGTCCGCCTCTGTCTCTTCTCCTCTTACACTGCTGTTTAGCAACTTCTCAGGGATCATTTTGCTCCTCCTCCTCTTGCTCCTAGTTTACTGTATTGTTCATTTTATATTGTTTGACTGTTTTGCAGTTACCTTTTGAATTGTATTCACTCCCTATCCTTTACAGGGTACTCCTGTAATGAGCCTCTTTTCAGTGTGCCTTCCCTGGTCACCGATTTGTAAATAAATACATACATTCACCTACTATTATCCTTGTTCAGTCTGCTTCATCCCTTCACACAAATTATCTAAAACTCAAAGTTTAAATACAGTACTTTTTCAGACTTGCTTGAGCCTTCCCTGGAACAGGTTGGGGCCTCCCCAGAGAGGCTGGTCTCACCATTTGAGAACCCCTGCTCTAGTAGATTGTAATAGGCGAAACATTGCGCATATGAAAATAACGTGCAGCAGTGCAGAACTGCTCTTTTACAGTTCAAATAGAATTCATCACTGCAGTACAGATGGAAAAAACTCACAATGACAGGAAGATGTTCCATGAGAAGTATTCAAATACCTTAAAAGTGGAAACAAAGTGGATAGCCAGGACTTGTTCGGACTAAGTGGAAACAACCACTGGGGGGACTCCATGAAGTTAGAAAGGAGGTAAATTTAACAGAGCTAGCAGGAAATGTTTTTTCATGGAGAGGATAGTGGATGGTTGGAATTAGGCATCAGAAGACGTGGTCTGTGCAAAGTCGGGTGGGGGATTCAGACATGGGTGGGGCAGATGCATTGGTCTTGTAGACAGTGCCAAAAAAGGAGGGGGAGGGGGTGAAGCTACTAGGGCTTTCACATTCCAGATCATATAGATAGGTCTGCAGACACGATGGGCCATGGGGTCTTTTTCTGTCTGCAAAGTCTATGTTTCTGAGTGCACAAAGTGGTTGAGAGAACCACCTGGGAGATTGAAGTTAGCATGTGACCCCTAGAATCCTACGCTGAGAAATTCAGAGTTGCATGCCTAGCAGAGGTGAGTAGCTCAGCTCCTGGAGAGGGAGGGAGGAAGGGCAGGCAGGTGTAGGTTGCCTGCTGTTCTTGCACCCCCTGCTGGACAGTCCCAGAATGACATTAGCTGTGAAGGCAGCTGTGCTCCTGTCGCCCCAGCCATAGGTAGGGTGCAACCATAGTGACCCTAAACATTAAAGTGGTAGAGGGGCCAAGAGGTGCCATTGGGGAGAAAATGATAAATAGAATAATTTTAGAAGAAGTGACACGGATCATATTTCATGGCCTTTTAAAATAAGAGGCCTTGCTCAGAGGTCCATCCTGATGGCCCAGCTGCAGAGTGTCACACTGCCTTGCAGACTGGAGTTCAAGAGCGGACTCCAGTCACCATGTTGAGAGACAGCTGCTGGAGGGCAGTGTGCCTCAGCCATAGAGGGCTTGTGGCAAGTTCTGGCATGCAGGGACCTCTGCAGGTGAGTTTGGGAGCTTGCTTTGTCCCATGGGGCACACTGTCAAGTCGAAACTGATGGGCATGGCTCATGCCAGAGCGAGGAGGGAGAAGAACAGGGAGAAAATGGGGGGGGGGGGATCACCTGCTTTCCTCTGAGCAAGGCCTCTTATTTTAAAAGGCCATGAAATATGATCTGAGTCCCTTCTTCTAAAATTATTCTGTTTATCATTTTCTCCCCAGTGGCACCTCTTGGCCCAGACAGGTAGCAAACATGGTTACCTTCTCAGAGGTGCTGCCAGTCCATGGCAGGGGTGAGGCTAGGGTACTGCACACCATGCAGTTTAATGAATGGTTGCTAAACTGGTGCAGAGCACAGAGCTCTGGCTTCATTGGGGACTGGGGATACACCTGGAGAGATGAAGGTCTGTACTGGCACGATGGTCTGCATCTGTCCACAAAGGGAACCAAGCTCCTAAGTGGCAGGTTTAAATGCTCTGGCAAGCTTTTAAACTAGCTTTCAAGGGGTGCTGATAAAAGGCAGGAAATTTCAAGTCTCCCACAAAAACATGGCAGGTAGTAAGGTAAACACTGACGACAGAGCTCAACAGAGGGAGGGAGGACAAGGGTAAATGAAAAAATAGACAAAGGCAATAAGAGCAGGGATGGGAAGGATAACGCCAACATTAAATGGAGGGCGATGAGTACCAATGCCCATAGTCTGGGAAACAAGCTTCCTGAGCTAGTAGCCCTGATGGAAGATGAAAAATTGGATATTGTGGCAGTCACAGAAACATGGTACATGGAGAACCATGACTGGGATGTCAGCATACCAGGGTACACAGTCTACAGAAGGGACAGGGAGGGTAAAAGAGGAGGTGGAGTAGCTTTATACATAAGGGAAGGGATCAAAGCTACAGAACTAAAAAGCAAAGGGGGAGGACAAGAGGCACTCTGGGTCACCTTGGAGACAGGGAATGGCATCACAATCCGCACAGGGGTTGTATACAGACCCCTGTCTCAAGGGGAGGAAATGGAAAAGAAAATAGTAGAGGACATTCTCAAAATGGCTGAAAAAGGGGAGATACTGTTGATGGGGGACCTGAATATGCCAGATGTTAACTGGATAACATGTACTGCAGTCACATCCAAGAGCAGGGTCATTCTCGGTGCCCTGCAGGGGGCAGGCCTTAGGCAGCTAGTGTTGGAACCCACTCGGGAGGGAGCAATACTAGAACTGTTACTCTCAACTGGAGAGAGGATCACAAATTTAGAAGTCAGTAGACATCTGGGAACAAGTGACCACTGCACAGTGTGCTTCACAATAAGCACAACCATTGAGACAAGCCATACAAAAACAAGGATACTGGACTTAGAAGGGCCGACTTTGGCAAAATGGGTAAATACCTGAGGAATGCAATACTAAATGGCCAAAAAGGAGGGGTGAAAGAACAATGGAGAAAATTCAAAACTGCTATCATAGAGGCAGCAAGCCTTTTGTGGGACAAATAAAGAAAACAAAGCGGAGTAAAAAAACACTATGGTTCTCAAAAGAGGTGGCAGGGAAGGTAAAGGAGAAAAAGGGCTGCATTCAAAAAGTATAAGGAATCACAGAAGGAACACGACAGGGAACTGTATCAATTAAAGTAGAAATAAGTCGGGAAGGCAGTCAGAATAGCAAAGGCCCAAACCGAGGAAAAAATAGCCAACTCAGTTAAGAAGGGGGGATAAAACCTTTTATAGGTACATTAGAGAGCAAAGGAAGGTTAAGGGAGGAATAGTGAAGATTAATAAAGGAGAGGGGAGGTGGGCAGAGGGAGACAGTGAAAAGGCAGAGATACTGAATGAATACTTTTGCTCAGTATTCACAAAAGAAGATGAGGAGGAGCTACCTAAACCAGACAATAGAAGCACTCTGGGTAGGGGGGTTGACACCAGTTCATTTACAGAAGAAAGAGTCCTGAAAGAATTCCTAACACTCGAGGTGGACAAAGCAGTGGGGCCTGACGGGATTCACCCGAGAATCCTAAAAGAACTAAGGGAGGACCTAGTGACACCACTGACCACACTTTTTAACAGATCATGTGAGGATGGGGTGGTACCTGAGGACTGGAGGAGGGCAGATGTGATTGCCCTTCACAGAAGTGGGAGCAAGGCAGAAGCAGGAAACTACAGACCTGTAAGTTTGACCTCAGTGGTAGGGAAAATGATGGAATCACTTCTGAAAGAAAGAATTGTTGAGTGCCTAGAGGCCAGCGGGGCACAGGACCCAAAGTAGCATGGATTTACAGCAGGAAGGTCATGTCAGACGAATCTAATTGATTTCTTTGACTGGGTGACCAAAGTAATAGATGAGGGAGGAGCTGTGGATATGGCCTACCTAGACTTTAACAAGGCATTTGACACAGTCCCGCATAAAAGACTAATAATCAAGTTAGCCAGCCTGGGAGTGGGTTCCAGGGTGGTAGCTTGGGGAGCAAACTGGCTGCGCAACAGGACACAGAAGGTAATAGTGAATGGAACACATTCTGAAGAAAGGGGGGTTACTAGTGGAGTACCTTAGGGCTCAGTACTGGCTCCAGTCCTCTCTAACATCTTTATAGGTGACATTGCAGCGGGTCTGGAGGGAAAGGTATGCCTCTCTGCAGATGACACAAAGATCTGTAACAGAGTTGATACACAAGGGGGTGGGTAGAAAGGATGAGAAGGGACTTGTCAAGGTTGGAGAAATGGTCAGACATATGGCAACTTAGATTCAATGCAAAGAAGTGTAAAGTAATGCACCTGGGAAACAAAAACCCAGGAGAAGAGTACACAATAGCAGGGGAGGTATTAACAACAACAGAAATGGAAAGGGACTTGGGGGTAGTCACATCAAATGACTTAAAGGTTGGTAAGCAATGTGAGAAGTCAGTAAGGAGAGCCAGGGGGATACTGGGATGCATAGGAAGGGGCATCACAAGTAGAAAAAGGGAAGTGGTTATCCCTCTGTGCAGACAGTTGGTGAGACCCCATCTGGAATACTGTGTGCAGTTTTGGAGACCCCATCTCCGCAAGGACATAGGATGGAAGCAGTCCAGAGGAGGGCAACTAAAATGGTGCAGGGTCTGCATCAGAAACCACATGAAGAGAGACTGAGAGAGCTTAATATGTATACCCTTGATGAAAGGAGGGACGGGGGGACATGATAGAAACTTTCAAGTACCTCAAGGGAATCAACAAAGTCCAGGAGGGTAACATCTTTCAGAAAAAAAAGATGTGTAAGAACAAGGGGGTACAATTTAAAGATAGAGGGGGGGACGGCTCAGGGTTAATGTGAGGACTTTTTTTTTCATGGAGAGAGTGGTGGATGCATGGAACCGCCTTCCTGAGGAAGTTGTTGGGATCTAAAACAGTGGGGGAATTCAAAGATTCATGGGACAGGCATAAAGCAATTGTATTTGTGGGTTGCAGGAAGTAGGCTGTTGGTTAACTAGAATCTGCAGCTTATCCAATAGGAAGGGAAATGGGCAGACTGGGTGGGTCAGGTGGTCCTTATCTACTGTCAAAGTCTATGTTTCTAAATGATAATGATGGTAAGGAATGGCAGAAAAACCTAGGTTAAAAAAAAATTGTTCAACTGGCTTGTGCTGTGTAAGTGCTTGTTGTTATAATGATGAGCAGAAGCCAAATGTTTTACATTTAACTACCTCTGCAAAGACTGATGCGCATGGTGGATCTGCTTGTACTTCATGTTACTTGGCTGCATTTGGAGAACTGCTTGTTAGTTTGCGCTCCTGGTATTTCATAAAGCTGATTGATGTTTAACAATGTCTGTGTACTAACTTACTTTACAGTGTTTGTCCAGGATACTCTGTCTGCGAAGTGTGTGAAGCTGGTGACTACGCACATGACCCTAACCATGTGTTCTTGAAGCTGCGGAGACCAGCACTGACAACTCTGTCAGAGACGTGCATGTCAGGAAAATTCTCAGGAGTCCCTCTGCCTGCAAGGTAGAGAGTTTCCTTTTTTTCTACTTGATTGTCTCAAAGATTTTTCGGCACAACAGTACAAACAAACACTGCAGATCATGACACATTGCAGATCATGACAGCGCAACTTGTGGGGTTGTGGTTGTGGTACAAAGCTTAAAAAAACAGCAAGAAGAAACAACTTGTTTATGCAACAAAATTGGGTAATCTGTTATATAAATAACCCCATGAAGTGCAACTCTCTACGAATTTCCTGAATTATGGTCAACCAACATAAGTCAATGTTTCCATGAGATAAAGCTAAGTAACTTCAGTAAATTTATTTAAACTGCTAAAAGGAAAACGCTGATTTGGCACAGTTACCTGCCCCTGTAAATGGGAGAAAAATTTACAGAATGGCAAATTCCACAGCTTTTTGCAAAGTCATAGTTACTATTCAATAACCTGTACAGGTTTGCATGGATCGTGATAGAACTCCCCGTTGCATTCTGTGTACCAGACAAGGATACCAGTCACCCAACTTAGGAGTGACAGGAAATTATTATGACTTAGTTAGTTGCATTTACAGTTTCATACCGTTCTGTATTGTGATATGCTTTGACCAGTTTTTGATAACTAAAAATGTAGCTTCGGAGTGCCCTCAGATTTACTTAGTTTCACTCTCCTCACCATCCACTGCTCTTTCTTTTCATATTTTTAAGACGTCCCATGACATCGGGTACACCATTTCATTCTATTCATCTGAATGGCCTGGAATGTTTTTTTTATTGAAATTTTATTAATGCAGTAGTCAGGTTGCAATACAGAAGATAATTATCATGACATTACGATCCATATACAGATGTAATATATAAAATTCAGAAACTCAAGATCTAGCCAACTTTAAGCCAAACAGTAGACCAGGTAACCTTAAAAGGGATATCCCCTATGAGGTAATGAGTCCCAAACTGATGGGCAATGTCCATCTTTCAGGATGTGTCCAAAGAAAATTGTTCCATCACGCCCCATCCCCCAGTTAATGTTTATGAAAATACACTTTATAAATGACCAGGCAGTAAAATACAATTAAGCAATGTATAACAGTGTAAATAAAGAACACTAACATTTAGTCGTGATATAAATGAATTGTCACATTATGTGAAATATCCACAGTTGCCATTTAGTCTGAAACCTGGTCAACTGATTCTGGAGAGCATAGGTGACCTTTTCCATTGTATATATGGAGGTCACTGTGCCTCTGCACTGATCCAGAGTTGGGGCTACCATTTGCCTCCACAGCTGAGTAATTGCTTTCTTGGCAGCTAGCAGATTAATTGGGACTGAAGAGGAAGAACTTAGAACCCTCCTATGATGGTATGAAGAGAAGCACCATGGAACTAGTAACCAGAGAGGGTTTCAAGAAGAGCTGTGCAAACTGATCCCTCAAGTTCTGACTGTATTCTCTGAGTAGTGAGCAGCTCCAGAAAATATGTGTGATCTGCCTTAGAATGGCCACAATTGCACCAACAATGGCCCTAACTTGATGAAGAAATGTAGCCAGTGTCGCAGGGGTATGAAAAATTCTATACTTATGCTGTCATTCAGATATTCTTTCCACTGCATGGAGGCTGTGATTTTAGTAGCAGCAGCAGCAAATAGAGTGCAGGTAGAAACAGAATGGTCTAACACCAGGAATCCTTCACTTACATGTTTATAATTTATGCAGGTCGTCTCGGCTGAGGGTGACACCCCAGAAAGTAGAACCTATGCATTTTGATTACTCTGCATGTAGCAAGGTTTTTAAAGTAATTTACAGTTTCTCTGGTTCCCAATTGATTCCCAGGAACCAGAGAATCTCCTAACTGGCTACCATTTTAATGTTTGTCTGATTTGGCTACTAAACCATTTTTTCTTGAAATTAGTAGTGGTTTATTATTTTAATTTTTTTTTTTTTTAAATTGCAGTTTTTATTGAATGATTTTTATTACTTCATACAAGTACAAAAAATGACAATATACAACATAGATTAGACATTACTACACATCTACAAAAGGTGCTACTATTTGAAAGTATTTGGAATTCATCTACGGCACTTCAAAACAGTACAGACGTGGTTTACTGTTTTTATACTATTCAGTTTTTAGAGAACTGAGCACTTTCATTTTTTTGTTTCTGTGTGCGCATACCCATTTACCTTAATTAAACGGTTCCTGTTACAGAAGCCGCGGTCTGACCTTTGGCGCAGTCTATCTTAGTACAAGAGCCATTTTTATTATTTAGCTCTTGAACTGCAGTGTTTTTGGGAATTGTTTCTTATTATTTAAGGTTCTCTCATACTGGCATGTCAGAGCGACCTTGTGGACCTTCAGAGAAATTGTAAAAATTATTTTCAGCTACCTGCAAGTGCCGACTGCCACAAGCTTTGTTTTAAAGTGTCTAGATCCACAACATCACTTTGTAAATTGTAGGTCCTGTCATAGTATTTAAACTTCACTAAAAGGGTAAAACATTTAAAGGGAAACTTCCATGTCTCTGTTCCCCACATCTCAGTTTATTCGGGTTGGTACAGCCATAAGTAGACATGTGCCTGTCTGGAATGTCGCCCATACCACTGAGGGCAGATCAGTCCACACAGGTAGTCCAGTTAGGTACTTTGTCGAGCCCCGGAAAGGTATTGAAGTCAACAACATCAACAACATGTGGTGGCAGCTTGTTCTAGGCCTTCGACGCCCTAATAGTGAAGTAGTTGTCCCTCCTGCAGGTATTCACAGGAGGAACCAACAGCTGTTTGTTATGACTTCTTAGGTTAAGGTTACGATTACTAAATTGCAAACTGCATTGTGCTAAGACGAGCTCTGCAGACTCTTAAACAGTATTAATTGGTCGCCCCGCTTTCTCCTGTTTTCTAGACTTACTAGCCTAGTGGAGTAGAGTCTAACTGGATAGCGTAGATGTTTTAACTTTGAAATAAGTTTTGTTGCTCTGTGCTGTACCCTTTCAACTATGTCGATGTTCTTTTTTTAAATAGGGATTCCAAAAGGGGGAACTATAGTCCAGATGTGGACGGATGTAGGTTCTGTAAAGTGGGATAATACATTGCTCATTTCTGCTAATGAAACTGAGTTTGACGCAGTTTAGAATGCCATTAGCAGTGTGGGCAACCTTAATGCAGTGATCTGAAGCCGTAAGTCTGGTGTTGACTGTTACCCTAGGTCTCATTCATAATCTACTGCTTTAAGAACCTGGTTGTTAATCGTATATATTAGTGACGGGTTCTTTTTGCCAAAATGTAGAACCACACACTTTTCATGGTTTAACTTCGTCTTGTTAACCATGGTCCATGTTTCTGTGGTCTTTAAATCATGGGCCATTGTCACGTATTTGTGGTGAGTAGCCACCTCACCTCCCAATTGTGTATCGTCTGTGAAT
Source organism: Neoceratodus forsteri (assembly GCA_016271365.2). NCBI lineage: Eukaryota > Metazoa > Chordata > Ceratodontiformes > Ceratodontidae > Neoceratodus > Neoceratodus forsteri. Next base: position 3,034,832 of record JADMNL010000032.1, on the reverse strand, counting down.
TTGGACAGGGAGTTGATAATGTTGTTATTAATGTCTGAAATGTATAGGTTGAAGAGGGTGGGTCCAAGAACTGATCCCTGCGGTACCCCACTACTGACTTTGGCACAGTTAGAAACATAACTGTTCACTCATGCACCGTCTTCCATTTTGTAGCCAATTGTTGATCCTCCTGACTAGGTACATGTTAAAGCCCATCTGAGTTAACTTAGAGATGAGATTGGAATGGGAGACTATATCAAATGCCTTGGTATCAGTGTGGGGCAACCCCCCCCCCCCCGAATAGCAGTTTCACCCCATGTTTACAATTTTTAGTTACTTGCTTTTGTTGCACTTCTATTTAATCTGGTTATCCTGCTGTCACTTCCGCTGGCAACTTGGCAGGATCATTTTGTGTATCCAGCAAATTAGCAGGAGAGAGGTCACCATACAGGAGCTGGCAGTAATCCCATAAAACAGCACTCTCTTTATCATCACTGTGCTGCAGAAGTGTCCATCTGAGGGTTATGCAACTGCAAGATACAGGCAGCTTTCTTTCTAGCTCTCCGTCTCTAGCCAATAGCCGTGCACCACTGGTACCGCACTCTTAATTAGATTGCCTTAAACAAGTTAGCGCTTGGGCATCCCTGAGGTACAGAATGCTCTGTTTCTTAGATTTCACCTCCCTTATCTGGGCAGCTATTGCAGTATCTTTGTGTATATATAACTGCTGCAGTGTATGTAAGGTCTGCTCTAAACAGTCCAGTCTTTCAGTTTGCTGCTTCTTTCTATTTGACTTACAAATGATGAGATCCCATAAATGATCATATCCTTCTGCAGCACTGTTTTTAACATATCCCACAATATAGGCTGTGAGATGTCCTCGAGCCTGTTGGCCTGTAGAACTTGGGGGACCTGCTCCATCACTAGCAGTGTAAGTGCCTCCTCCCACAGGGGGATGTAGTAAAACATCAAAAGCACCAGTGTCTCTTTCCAAGGTCCAGTTTCAAAAGCAGTCCGTTATGATCAGAGTGTAACTGTGGACCATGTAACATATCTTGGACCATGGGAAAATGCTCACAGCTAATGACAAAATAATCTAAAGGGGTGGGGGTGGGGTTAACAGGCATAGCGGGACGAATAGTGTATATAGGTTCTGTCAGATGGGAACGGACAAAGCCATACCTCTATTATACCCAGATATGCAGGGTTAGTTTTTTAAGTACTTCTGGGCTGAGGAGGTCGAACTTTGTGGGGCGAGAGGTGTCTAGATCTGAGGACATCGCCATTTTGATGTCCCTATCCATAATCGGTTGGCAATGGAGGATGGCCAGCAATTTCCCAACCAAATAATTGAAAAACTGGTTTGGTTGTATCCGGAGGGAAATGAACGTTGGCTAGGATGACGACTGTGGCATAGAGTCACCCCATCAAAATAACATGGTGGTCCAGAGGGTAAACAGATTGGGGGGGTAATTCAAATGGAGAGGTAGTTAGGATCAAAATAGCAGTAACCCTTCTTTTCCCATGTTGGTATGTAGACATGACCTCTGAATACGCCCCCCCCCCCCAATGCCCAACTTCTGGTGTTCCTGTACGGATAAATGAGTTTCCTGCAGGTAAATGACATTGGGCCATACCTGTCAGAACTGTTACAACAAATCAGTCTGTTTCACAGCATTATTTAAATCATTAATATTCTGTGAGAGAGAATATACGTGGTTAACCGCTAACCGCCATCAGTAATAAGAGTAGTCGAAAACTGTCTTGTATTTAAAGGGAAACACCAGCCATCTGTGTTTCCAATGTTTGTCCTAGACTTCCCCAGTCATCTCTCTAGTGTCTTCTGCATTTCTCATGTCATTTTTTGATTACGTTGTACTGTTGCATTTTACATCTGTTTTAGCACCTGCCCCCAGGGTGCGCCATGCAGCGCGGCTTGAGCCAGAAATGCCGTGCTGAACATCTAGATGTGCACTGGTTGCGCCATGAATGGCTGTCGTGCAGTCCCAAAAGGTAGTTGCACATGGGCATACAAACATGAACGAGCTTGCTGGGATGATGGGCACATGTGCAGTTGAGCACAGTGCTTCCTCGATGCCGGTGTTCATTACCTATCTTTTTTTTTTTTTTATCCCATTCCTAAGTCACATCTGGCTCCATTTCCCGCAAACATGTTGCTGTTTGTTCCACACCCAAACTTGCCACTCCGTGGTCAAGTGCACTCCCCTCCCCCCACACGTAGCCATGGCAGCACCACAGAAATTGTTTCCCACATGATCCAAGACCACGGTGTCACTACAACCCCCCTTGTCTCCAACACAACACTGACAGCCTGGCTGCCTGCAACAAGCACCTTCCCCCTACCCACAACTTCTAATGGGCCCAGTTCCAGTCAGTGGGGGTGGCACCCGCACCCTACGCACTATTGCCATTTGTATATAGTGCCCCCTTCCTCCCTCCTGCAGCACAGACACCCATCGACCCCCTCCCAGGTTCCTGTTACCTTACATTCAGTGCTGCCCCATTGACAGTTGAGCCTGTTGAAGAAGAATGCATACCTGAGACTTCTTTACCTCTGATTTGTTTCCCAACACCAAAAAGTAGACTTGCCTTTCATAAGATTTTTTGAATCTAATTCTCTCACTGGCTGATGGGCAGATGTAAGCTGCTGAGTTTTCTTAACGATTTAGGTGTCCGATTAAGTCTGAGTTCATTTGCTTTATATGCACAGGGGTGGGACCATGGTAGTATTTTTGTGGGTTTTTTTTTGGTAAATGACAGCCGGGTATCTGTGGGATACATTTCGGGTAGCATTGTCCTTTATTTTCTCATCTGCCAGAAATAAAAGCTGTGCCTTTTAAGGAACAAAGCAGACCTGAAACAATTTAATGGTGCTTCTTTACCTTATATGTTTCCCAGCACTAAAAGGCAGACTGGTTTTCCGTAAGATTTTAAAATCCTGACTAGTTGCCTGACTGTCTCTGCCTGCTATGCTGCTACTGTCAGCTGCCCCAGGTAACTTCACCATGGCCACATTGTGATCATTGAAAGGACCGCCACTCCCACACACCACCACCCGCTTATTGCACCTCGACTGAAGCTTTGAACACACTGCTTATTTTTAAGGAGGACAGCCCTAGAAATAAGCAGCAGGCTCCCAATATCAGTCGGCCGGTGGGTGGACGAGGTGGACTGCATAGAGGAGTCTAGTTCACTGTCAGACTGTGGCAACAACCATTAGGTAACAGGGACGGGGGAGTTATTGGTGCCTTGGAGATGGGTCAGACATACTCAACCATGGTGGCTGCTGGGGCCTTTCATTGACTGTAGTGAGCCAGGGCAGAGTTGGCTTGGGGGGAGGGGGGGTTGTTGACACTAACACCGAGGTAGGTAGAGACGCTCAGGAGACTATTCAAAATTGCAAAATCTTATGAAAGACAAGTCTGCTTTTCGGTGCTGGGAAGCAAATCCGGTAAAGAAGCACCATTACATAGTTTTGGGTATGCTTTCTTCTTCAGCAGTCACAAATTTCATTTGGGGCGGGTAGATGAGAAATGAAAAAGTAGAATGAAACCCAAAAATGTATCCCACAGATACCTAGTTGTCGTTTACCCCCAGAAAAACCTGCTGCCAGGCTCCCACTCATGTGCATATAAAGTAATTGAACTCGGCCTTGATCAGACACCAAAATCGGCAAGAAAACTCATCAGCTGATATCTGCCCATCAACCAGTGAGAGGAGTAAAATCTTTAAGTGACCAAAAGTAAAACTAAATTGACACTGGAGCAGGCACAAGTAGACATCAATTTAGCCGCAAACTCCATTAAAATAAATTTCATCTATATTTCCACAACTGTCACATTACGTGTGGCCACCAGAATCCATCTGCCGTAGTAAAGCATGTGTATTAGTTTTGAATGTATAACACATCTCCCCAAAACAATTTAGTATAAACTCGGTATACATTTTTTATTTAATCTGACAGAATTTGTGGCTGAAATGATGTCTGCTTGTGCCTGCTCCACTGTCCGTTTACTTTCACTTTAGGTTGCTGAGACTAGAGTGAAGTACAGACATGTGACAGAGTCTGGGGCTGAAGCAGAACAGTGCGGCAAGGTTTCCTACACTAAACTGAATAACTGCCTCACTGAATTTGAAACACATCTTCACTGACCGGGGGCAGGGGGTTGAGCACTGGACAGGGGTTGTGAACGCGCATGCAACCACTCAAGAATGTACACGATTCCAGTGACACGCACTCCACCACAGCAGAAACATCTGGTGCTCAAAGGTCAAGCAACGGACATGGCGGGCGGCACCTGGAGTGAGGACTGAGTCAGAGCTCTAAAAAGGACTGTGAAAAAGAGAACGGCAGGGTAAGTACAAAGAAATTACCAAACTGAAAGGACATTGTCATGGGGATACATTGAAATGGTTAGGAAGGTAGAATGGCTGGTGTTTCCCTTTAAAAGAAACCTGCCCCCCACTACCGCCACCACCACCCGGCTGTAGCAAAAAGAAACTGTCCCTGACAGAGTTTCCCATCTAGGGTACTACACTAGCAGCCCCCCTCCCAAACTCTAAATTGAGCCCTAGTCTGTATATGGAGAAGGCATCCTAACACTGCTCTTCTGTTTCAGTAAAAACAAAAGCCAGTGGGGCTAAACACGTCCAACAGACAACAAACTTCATTTACAGATAAAAGCAGCAACCAGAAGTGATGTATTGCTAAAGTGGACAATCACCCAAGCGCCCCAAACACCACTACTGATGAGGGCTGAGAGGTGGCCAGGCTGACCCCACCCCAAGTAGTCCTCCCTATATGGGAGGAAATTAGTGATCCTCCTAGGAGGAGCTTGATGGCACCACTCCAGAAAGGGAGGCGGAGGCAAAAGCAATAGTTGCCTTCTGCCCAACAAGGGTCCAGATTGAGTAAGCAGCTGGCAAGAAGTGCAACAACTGTCCAAACTCTTACATTCAATTCAGAAACCTTCCCTGAGTTCCCCACCAAATTCAGGTTTTTAATCCTAAGTGAGAGTATCTCCAACTTAGTCTATTTCCTGATTTTTATTTATTTTTTTTATTTCAGTCTTTGGTAACCGGGTTAGGCCCACTAGGCACAAGTGCCTGTTTTCAGGGACAACCTGAGAGCACTGGGCTGTTAAGTGACTTACTCAGTCACACTGTATGCAAGTGGAGGTTGTGGGAATCAAACTCAGGTCCGGTCTGCTGGATGTGTCAAGCTCATTCACACCTCGTTCCTCTAACCTCCAGGCTATACTGCTGGCCAGCTTATGGCATGTCCCTTAAGGGTTGTTCTTGGAGGATGCTATCATTTGGAGACTAGCTGCTTTCTTTCTGTGCAGAACCCAAGTTCATTAAGCTCGCAGAGGTGTCTGTTTTTTAACTTCCAGCTTCTTCACTGGAATTCTTATCATCTGAGCTATACCTCTTTCTATTCAGAAGTGCTTCCTTCACTTCCTGAGGGGTGTTAAAAACAAAATTATGCCTTCAAGATTAATTCTAATCCTTGCAGGATGTAGTAAGGAGAAAGGGATACCTAAGGAGCGCAATTTGTGAGTACCTTTCCCACACATGCTTTGTAGAGGACTTTCTCCCTGTCTTGATAATGGTGTGGTCTGGTAAATATAAACCTGGATCTGAAGTTCTGTTTTAATGAAAGCAAGCCTTCAGGATTTTCAAGACTGCATTGTAAGTATGGCTGTTTAAAGTTTACGTGAGTGTTGCAGTCAGATGGTGTTCTAAAAAGTGAAGCTGTGGTAACAGTGGTATCTCCCTGTAGGACTGAGCTTCCTTCGATACAGATGTTGCAATCGGGAAATACTGTAGGATCCAAACTAGAGGTAGAAGCTGCACTACCGGTGGTATACTCCTGCAGGACAGAGTTCCCCCGAGCAATAATACTGTGGCAGTCAGCAGGTATTTTGGAGGTTGAGAGAATCAGTGTAGTCTTTCCTTACTGCCTGTATTCCACTATCAGAGCCGGGTGTCTCCTTTTGTTCAGTGGAGCTTGAAGTAGGTGCAGCATCTGGCAGTCCAAAGTGCATGGCTGCACCATCGGTGGTACTGTCAGTATCCCCCAGCACACTGGAGGATCTCAGATGGGCCTGCAACCTCTGTTGAGATCATCGCCGCTTGTTCCACACCAAAGTCGGTCTTGTAGCTTGAGAATGATTCTGTTGCAGTCTGGTTGGTGGAGTATGGAGTCCGATGGCTGAATTAATAAAGGTACTTGCAGCTGTGTTATGTCTTTCTCTGTTATCCTTTTGGAAGTACTCTGAGATCTCTTTAACCATCTCTTAACCTCTTAGACATCCCCCAGGCATCTGAGTTATCGAATTTGGAGAGTCAGGCAAAGAACAGGTTATACTGAAGAAAATTAGGCTGGCAGTATAGCCTAGAGGTTAGAGTAACAAGTTGTAAATAAGATTGATACATCCGGCAGACCTGGGTTTGAGTCTCACAACCTGTACTTGTGTACTGTGTCACTCTGAGCAAGTCACTTAACCAGCCCAAAGCTCCCAGGTCACCCCTAAAAACAGGCAGTTGTGCCTAGTGGGCCTTACCTGGGTAACAAAGAATAAGAAAAAAATATTCCTCAAAAAATCAGCATATTGGTGCTCAGGATGTATTATAATAGCAAATAACGCTCCTCCTTTAGCAGCTCAGATGCACATCCTGCCTATCAAAAGGCTGTGTTGCCTAGTAAACTCCCCACAACTGTACTTTGAGCTGTAACAAAAAATATTCAATTGAAGATCACAGTTCATTAATTGAGCATAACTCACAGTGACAGGAGACTGCATGACGCCAGCAGTTCAGTATCCAGTCTGATGTTTAGTGCTCTGTAATTCTGTTATGGTGCTTGCTCACTGAGGACGTCTGAGGAAGCACTATTAAAGGGCGTGAAATGCTAGGTGGGAGGCTGAACTGCCAGTGTTATGTTACGTTCAGCAGCTTAGGTGGGGAGATGATATCTCTTCCAAATCTGGTGATCCATCCATAATATTTTGTGGGTTATAACATTACCATACATTGTTCATCTCTGTGAGATAATAGTGTCAGTGTCAGTGGCTCAGTAGGTAGCACACTCGCCTCTGAGGCCGGGAGATCAGAGGGCTGTGGGTTCAGTTCCTACATCTGGCACTTGGGTTAATATCCCAGTACTGACACTGTAGTGTATCATGAGAGAGGTGCTGCACTTCTGAGGTGCCGTCTTTCGGATGAGATGTTAAACCGAGGTCCTATCTGCCTGGATTGGTGGTTCAGGTGGATGTTAAAGATCCCATGGCACTTATCGAAAAGAGTAGGGAAATTTCCCCGGTGTCCTGGCCAAATTTCCCTCATTCACTAAAAATACCACCAACAGCTTAATCTGGTTCAGGGTCAGTTGGCATTCATCTGTATCCACCTCCCCCGGGTCATACCTGAAAATAGAAAGGATTTGTCTAGTGCACGTACCCTGTCAACAAAAACTAAATAAAATAAATAAATGTGATCTTTCACTGCTTGATACACTCACTAAATTGATCTCTGGCTGAGTCATTTTTGCTCCAGTTCCTGGCACCGCTATGGGTGATTGATTATTTTCTGTTAATACTGTTGTGGAGACCACTTTTACAGTTGCGAGTGATCTCACATCCATTGTTAAGGTATGAGAACCACAACCTGAAGGTGAGCTGTTCCGAGACCTAAGAATTTTGGACCATTCTTACAACTGTTAGAGTAGGCTCCATGGTAGTATTAATATATTAATTATTGAGTTTGATAAATAATATATAAAAACTTTACAAAAACTCCCCCAAACAGGCCCATTTCCAGGGTACCTGCATATGATGCACTGTTTACCGTATGAGTGTCTCAAGTGCAGAGAGAAAGGAGGACTACAATTGGTCAGAGGCACTCGCTTGCTATATTATATTTCAAATATCTGAACCAGAAGATGTTTGGAGGCTGTGTTATGCCATACATAATGGCAGCAGCTCAGGTGGGGAGAGGGTATCTCTTCCGACTCTGGTGATCCATCCGTAGTATTTTGTGGGTTATAACATTACCATACATTGTTCGTCTCTGTGAGATAATAGGTGCCTGGCACTGCACAGCCGGTTAGTTCATTGCTATTTGTATTCAGTGCCTTCCACCCCAGGCAGCAGTTGCCATCATTCCATTATGTATCACTGCTTAGAGTGCCCAGTCACACATTTGCTGTCATTGAAAACAGAGGATTACTCTAATTCCGTTTCCACCAGGGTGATAAAAGCTAGCATAGTAAATGTACATGCAGACAACTAGGTTGAGAAGTCATCTCAAGGATTTCAAGTTTTACAGCTGACATGCAGTTGTGTGGTTTATATTCCCAGAAACTGTTTCTGTTTTGCTAGCAAGCTATGCTGTCATACTGGGATTGTTTTTGTTTTTTGTAGGTTGCAGAAACAGCTGGACAGAAATTTGCTCAAAGCAGAAAAACAGAGATTGAAAGCTGAGAAGCGACAACGCAAGGCAGAAATGGAAGAGTTAAAGAAACAGCTCAAACTGCATAAAAAGATCCATCTTTGGAACCCTGCTATTGGAGCAGAGGGCTTTGAACCAGCAACCGCCGCCAAGCTTGAGGGCAGCCAGCCAAGCCCAGTAACGTAAGCCCATACAGTGGATTCTTTTTGTTCATTATTGTGGAAAATTACATATGTTGAATATTGTGATACCCTTTCAAACAACATGAAGTCTTGCTGTATTCTGACTATTACAGTTAGCCCCAGCTTTTAAACTGCCCCGGAGAACAAAGGGTTAACTTTCTATGCAGAGCATAGAATGCTGAGCTCGAACTCGGTTGAGGTCTCTGTCTGGAACCCTTTGAAATCCAACCATCAGATTCTTTACTCCGCCTCGCTGAACAGTCACTCCGGAGATTTCTCCTTCAGCTCGGTTCGAAAGTCGGTTAAAGTCTCGGTTAAGTTGTCGGTTTTTACCAAATTTGTTTCTGCATGGTCAGTTCACTCTCTGTCTGTGGTACCATGAGTACTAGATAGGTTTTGTTCTATTTTTCTGTATGGAAATTGTAAAGTGTTAGATCGGTGCGGCTGAACCGATCATTTGTATTGAATCCTTGTGTTTTACTTTAGAGTGTGGTTACCGGTTCTTATCGGTTCTAAAAAAAAAAACGTGTTTTGAACATTTTTTTCCAACACCCGTGACACGGTTAGGAACTGATAAGGGAGTCTTGCCTGGCGGTTGCCATAAAAAGGGTAAGTTTGGTTAGGTTGGCCATGTCTGAGAAACCCAAGAAAAAAAACGGGCCCACTGGGTTTCAACACTGTAGTGAGTGTGGGGAGGTCTTTACTAAGGTCAACCCCCACACCACCTGTGTTTATTGTCTGGGGTTTGAACACCTCAATTCAGACTGCCAAATTTGTAAAAATATTCCAAAATCTAACCTTGAAAAGAGACTAGGTAGACTGAGGGGAAAAGGAGGCCGAGGAGTCCGCTGACCCGGATGGCCAGCCCGGTTCAGTTCCGATCGAACCAGAAGGAGTGCCCTCTGACCAGGGCGATACTTCTTCGGGCAAGAGGAGAGCCGATCCTGAGGGGTCGGTTCCAACAAAAAGGAAACTCAAAGAAAAATCGACCGGTTCAGATCCAGAGGTTCATGTTCCGACTGCTGAGGAAATAACCAGAGCGATTCAAATTGTGGAATCGCTTTGCCCGGTTCCGACCGATCCGGCACCTTTTCGCAGGGGTTCGGTTCGGTCGGTTCCCCCGGTTCAAGATTATACCCCTGAAGATTTTTATGAACCGGAATTTGTGGAGAAGGGGGGAGTTTGAAGATGATGGTGATGATGATGAAAGTCTGGATGTGCCTGTGGAACCGGACATCTCCACAGACAGACCTTCTGGTGTATCACCTCCTAGGCTTTCTGAGTCCCATTCCCAATTTTTGTTTTACAGAAAAGTGGCTGAAACCCTCCAGCTCCCTATGGAGGAGGCAATGGAGGATCAGGAGGAACCTGATTATGTGGAAATGATGGACATCCTAGAGTCCAGGAGACTGTCTATTTCTCTTCACAAATCCTTTGGAAAACAGACAGAAAAAATCCTGAAGTCTCCCAATTCTGTACCCCCTGTTGACAGAAGGATGGACAAGAGGTACACACTGTCAGGCTCAGATACGGGGTTTTTATACCAGCAATGCAGCCATGTTGGGGTAGTGCAGGCTGCTGCCTGTGACGAGGCAAACATTCCCTTGGCTTCACACACCCCAGATAAAGACTTCAGGAGATTGATGCCATGGCTAAAAAAAACAGTACATGGCATCTTCCTTGGGACTCAGGCAGAGTAATGTATGGCCTATACAGCCAGGTACCAAGTTCAGGTGGGACACTGTACTGGCACTGACTAAACAGGCCTCCCCCCAGCTAGCCAAGGAGCTGGAGGAGGTGGCTGCAGATGGGATTGAGGCATCAAAAGTTCAGTTTCATGCTGCTGTGGACTCCAGTGATGTGTCATCAAGAGTCCTGGCTACATCTGTGGCTCTTCGGAGAATGGCTTGGCTCAGCTCAGATGTACTAGCCTTTCACAGGATACCCAGGCTAAGGCCATGGATTTTCCTGTAGTGGGTAATTCTCTGTTTGGGGAGCAGACAGAGAATTACATGAAGAAAATGGATGAGTACAGGACCACTTATAGGAGTGCTCAGGCCAAAGAGAGGCAGGCAACTCCTCAAAGGCAGCAGTCTAGGGGCAGGGGCAGGCCTTTTCATAGGCCTTTCTACCAGCCACAGGCCTCTTCTTCCTTTTCACAGAGGGGGTTCTTCAGAGGGAGAGGCAGAAGGGGGATGAGCAGGGCTGCATCCACTCCTCAGCCTAAGGCCCCCCTGCCAAGCAGACACCCTGATGGGCCTGCCCGAGTCGACTCTCCTATTCCAGTAGGGGGCAGGCTGACTTACTTTGTCCAGGACTGGATGTCTTTTACATCAGACAAGTGGGTCCTGGAAGTAGTAGGCCAGGGACTGGTTCTCAGCTTCAGAAAATTTCCAAAGATGAGAGCCAGATCTATTCCACCTGCAGGTCTCTCAGAAACCCTTGCCCTAGAGGCAGAGGGTTCATCTGTGCTGGCTTTAAGAGCCATAGAGAGAGTACCTACCCTACACTGGGGCAAAGGTCTGTACTCCAGGTACTTCCTTACCCCAAAAAAGACAGGGGAGTGGCGACCCATCCTAGACCTAAGATACCTAACAGACATCTTTTAAAACCAAAGTTCAAGATGGTAACTCTGGGAATAATCCTTTCTAGGGACATGGATATGTTGTTCATCCACACTCATTGGCAGGTATCCTTGCCGCTTTAAATCTTGCCGGAAGGTCTTCAAGCTTGCTCCTCCCACCCACCCGGGTGGTATAACTCTCGGCTCCGCCCCATGACGCCAGATCTTCCTTACCGCTTGGAAGCTCAGGTTCCCTCCTTAACGCTCTGCGTTTGAGACTGGTTCCTATTTCTCCGTTTTGCGGATTTAAAAATAAATTTTGCGAAAAAGACTTCAGTCTTCGATCCCTCGCGGACTGCGATGGACCAATCGACTCGGTTTCGGAGATGCCCATGCGGGCAGAAGATGTCTGACGGATCCACTACTCCACGTGTGTCTGTTGCTTAGGCCTTTGAGCACGACCGCGAGGCTTCGACCTGTGCTCATCTTTCTCGGCCCTCGTCCTCAAAGACCGTGCTGCCCGATTGCAGCTGGGCCGTCCCGAAGCGTTCCCTCCGGTGAAGTCCAAGGAGGCCGGTTGGCGGTGTCCATGGCCGGCTTCGGCGGATCAGCTCGGCGGATGGTCGCCCTCGAAGAAGGAGGCGGCGGGCAATCTTCCTCGGCGCGGCATTTATCCGCTCTCTGGGTTCTTCCTACACGGCTTCTTTTAAGGAGCTTTGTCTGTCCCTCTCCACTAAGGGAGAAGGGCCTACGTCTGCTGGACCTTATTCTCGGTCCAAAAGAAGGACAGGGTAAGTCCCTCCGTGACGCTCTTGGGGGCGGAAGGTCTCTCCCAGTCGAGACCGCCGGTCGACCGCTCGGCTTCGGCCACTGGCCTCACGATGTCCCGTCAGGTCAGTTGGACCGAGACTCCCACCGACGAAGTCGAGATTTTTCTCGACCCGTTGGACGGGCTGTCGCCTTTAGCAGCCGAGATTCCCCTCTCCCCGGTTCCCCCGGGAGGAGTTGGGGATCCCGTGGGCTCGCCTGTGCCTCCGGTTCCGGAGCCCTCGGATGGACCATCCGAGCCGAAGGGAGTGCCGGTTCCGGCCGACACCTCCCCGCACCGACCTCGGAAATTCCGGGACTCTCGGTCTCGGTCTCGGACCTCTTCGCGGTCCAGCCGATCCCACCGTCATAGGCGGTCTCGGTCTCGGCACCGTGGTAAGCGGCGTCGCCGCTCGTCCTCGTCCTCCTCCTCGGATGAGGGGAGGCTTCGGCGTAAATTACGTCGATGGTACGAGGACCTCATGTTGCAACAGCTCCTCCTGGCCGGGAGTAAGCCGACCCCGTCGCCTTCCCGGCCATTAAGTGCTGTCACGGGCCGACCGACACAACCCCTCGACTTATCCGAGGAGCCTATACCCAGGCCGGTTGTTCGGCCAAAACCAGCTGCTCCACCGATTCCGGTGGAACCTCCGCCTCCACAGCCACCTATTGGGGCTCCGACCAAGGATTCTCGGTCGGCTAAGGGTCTACCCATCGGCTGTCAGTTACCCTCACTCCCGACCGACCTCGGCGGGTGAAGGGTGGCTCAGGCCAGAGAGCAGCTCTTGAGGACTCTTCGAGTCGAAGATGATTCCTCCTTTTCTCAGCGACTGGACTTGGAGTCTTCAGGAGGTCAGTCAGTGGGCGAGGCCCGTGCGTCCTTCCTAGGACTGCTTGACTCATCTCGGAGTCTACGGGATGGAGCTCGAACCCCGTTCCAAAGCGGGCCAGGTATCCCTCGGAGATTCTGGACCGAGGGATTCTCCGGCGGAGGCCTTTCCGGTGGCGAGGCCATAGTGGGTCGGCACTGGAGCTTTGGCAGCGCTACTTCCTGCCCTGCGCCCGGCCAGGATGGCCAGGAAGTATCACAGTCCCTACGGTTCCTTGTCGGTTTTGAACACCCTCTGCTGAGGGTTGGTTACCGACAGCGTTGTCGGCGTGCCCGCAGCGCCAGGGATGGACAAACCTCCTGACAAGGAGTCAAGAAATTGGACTATGTCGGGCGAAAAGTCTCGCTGCGTCCTCTCTCGGCCTTCCGTCAGGCCAGTTCGGCCCGTCCTCATGGCACATTTTTCTCATGCCCTGTTGGGCTCCTGGATGAGGTCATCCCTCATCTTCCGCCTGATCTGCAGACTCCGGTAAGCAGGTGCGGGACCAGAAGCAGGAGCAGTGGCCAAACAGCAGCTCCAGACTGCTTTGGATATAGGGGACTGCGTTGCAGATCGGTGGCGACGCGGTAGCTATCTCGTCGGCGAGCTTGGCTGAGGATATCCACCTTTGCCGGATACCCAGCACAAGTTGGCGGATGTTCCTTTTTGGGGACTGACCTCTTGACCCTGGGGTGGAAGGTCACCTGCAGAGGATCGAGAGGCAATGCTACCTTGGACTCGGTCTCTTCGCTCCAGAAGGACAAAGGCACAAGCCACAGCCTAAGCCCTTCAGTCCTTCTGTGCCCCAGCCTTGAGCCCAGCAACGTCAGGGCCAGCAGGCTCAAGCCTTGGCATCCCAAACCCAAGCCGCCAGCTTCCTCTAACAGGAGGCAGGAGGAAAAAGGCCCAGGAGGTCCCGCGGCGGTCCCTCCTCCAAGCCTGCCCAGTGGCGGGCTGAGGGTGTCGCCCCATTCCGTCACCTTACCCTGGGTCCCCGTGAGAGACAGCTCCGACACTCCGTTCCGCCTGGTCCGCTGTTTCCACGGACAGGTGGGTCTTGGAGGTGGTGGGAAGAGGCCTGCCTCTGGAGTCGAGCAGGCACCACCCTTCAGAGCCGTCGCCCTCGAGGCCAGGATCCCCAGCCTCACTGGCGGTTCGTCGAGCCGACATCGCTCTCCTCCTCCAGAAGGAGGTGATAAGAGGTGGTGGACCCTCCTTCAGACCCAGGGTTTGTGTCCAGGTACTTCCTGGTTCCGAAGCGGACGGGGGGCTGGCGCCCCATTCTCGACCTACACGACCTAAACAAGTTCCTACGGTCTCGAACCTTCAGGATGGTCACTCTGGCTCAGATAATACCATCCTTGGAGCGCGTGTGGTTCTGCTCTCTGGACTTGCAGGGGCCAGCGTTTTCACGTCCCTATCGTCCGTCTCACCAGAGATTCCTTCGCTTCGGCGGAAGGATCCCTCTTGAGTTCAAGCCATGCCCTTGGCTTGTCTCCAGCTCCCAGGGTCTTCACCAAATGCATGGCAGTGGTGACAGCATTACTGCGGCGCGAGGGGTCCGGGTGTACCCTTACCTGGGCGACTGGCTGATAGCAGCTCCCTCCAGGAAGGAGGCGGGTGGTCCAGAGATCTGGCCCTCAGGTCTGCTCTCAACTGGGCCTCCTTATCAGCGAGGCCAGAGTCGGAACTCGAGCGAAGCAGGTGATTCTATTCATCGAGCAGCTCGACTCTTCGAGCCAGCGCGGCTCCCGGCGGACAGGGCCGAGGTTCTTTCCTCCTTTGCCCGATCATTTCTGGTTGAGCAATTCACCCTGCCGGGACTTCCTCGCCTCCTGGGTCTCATGGCGGCCTGCACCAGCGTGGTCCGTTTGGCCGCTGGAACATCGTCCCCTTCAGTGGGGACTGGCCAGCCAGTGGTCTAGCAGCTGCGATCCTTTGGACCAGCTTGTGATCGGTGACACAGGGATGTGGGCAGCTCTCCAGTGGTGGACCGTTCCAGATCATTTGCAGGAGGGCATCCCGTTAAGTCGCCCGAGCCGGCGGTCTCTATCGACCGATGCCTCTCTGATGGGTTGGGGTGCCCATCTGGGGAACACCGGGCTCATGGCCTCTGGTCCCAGGAGTCGATGCCACATCAACCTGCTGGAGCTCGGCGGTCCGCCTAGCTCTCACCGCCTTTGCTCCGATTCCTCCGGGGTCAAGTGGTCCAAGTCAGGCGGACAATACCACGACCATGTACTATCTAAACCGCCAGGAAGCGGGGCCGCTCCATGCTTTTATGCAAGGCTCTCCGCATTTGGTCACTGTATGCGCAGCCTGGGGCGGATCTCCTAGCCATTCACGTGGCAGGGCCTCCAACACCCTGGCGATGCCCTGAGCCGGATAGGGGCTGCATCCCACAGTGGTCTCTCCTGCCGGAGGTAGTACAGCATCTGTTCTCCCATTAGGGGCACACCTCAGGTGGACCTGTTTGCCTCCAGGAGAGCGGCTGAGTCTGTTCCACGCCCCCCTCAGCAGGGCTCGCTGCAGGGGGATGCCTTCTCGAGGCAGTGGACCCCGGGCCTCTTCTACGCCTTTCCCCATTCCCTTGATCCACAAGGTGCTTCTCAAGGCGAGGAGGGACAAGGCGCAGGTGATTCTGATAGCCCCAGACTGGCCTCGCCAGTTCTGGTACCCAGATCTCCTCAGTCTCAGCTCCAGGACTCCGCGGCAGCTTCCAGCTCGCCCGGACCTGCTCTCAGTCAATCAGGGGAAGGTGTTCCATCCGGACCTTCAATCCCTGCACCTGTCGGCCTGGTTCCTGGCGGCTAGAGTTCCAGGCCTTGGGTCTTTCGGCGAGGTCCTCAATGTAGTTGAGGCGTCCCGTGAAGTCGACCAGAAAATGCTATGCCTTCAAATGGAAAAGGTTTTCCATTTGGTGTCAGAACAGAGGCTTGGACCCTTCCTCCTGTTCCTTGGCAAGCATCTTGGACTATTTATGGTCCCTTTCTAGTCAAGGGCTTAGGTCGGCGACCCTAAGGGTGCACCTGGCAGCCATCTCTGCTTACGGAGCGGGCCGGAGAAGCAGTCGATGTAGCGCAGGAGAAGGTGGTCTGGCGCTTTTCAAAGGCCTTGATCACATTCCCCTCCAGTCGGGAACCCCCACCTCCGTGGGATCTACTGCTGGTACTGGCAAAGCTCATGGGCAAGCCATTCGAACCTATGCACAGGTGTGCTCTCTCTCACCTGTCGTGGAAGACCGCCTTCTTGGTGGCTATCACGTCAGCCAGAAGGATGGGAGAGCTCCAGGCGCTTTCCATCGAGTCTCCTTACCTGGTCTTCCACAGGGACAAGGTTGTCCTGCGCCCCCACCCGAAATTCCTTCCGAAGGTGGTGTCGGAGTTTCACCTTAACCAGGTGTTGACTCTGCCGGTGTTCTACCCCAATCACACCTCGGAGGCCGAATATAGGCTCCACACTCTGGACCCTAGAAGGGCGCTCGCTTATTATAAGGAGCGCAGCGGCTGAAATTCGGGGAGAGGTTCGCCAGCTGTTTGTCACCTACGCTGAAGCCGCATCTGGCAGACCTGCAGCCAAGCGGACGATAAGCAGGTGGGTAACCTCCTGCATAGATCTCTGCTATAAGTTGGCGGGCATGGAGCCTCCCAGAGGATAAGAGCTCATTCTACCCGCCATACTGCTGCAGGTGGCTGCTTCCAGGGGCGTCCCTATCCAGGAAATCTGCAGGGCTGCTACCTGGAAGTCAGCAAACACCTTCATTACCCATTACCACATCGACCTTGAGTCACGCCGGGATGCTGGTTTTGGGGCCTCGGTTCTCAGTCTCTCTTTCCCAAGTAAGTATTGGGGTGTGTCTTGCCTCCCTCCTCCCGGAGAACTGCTAGGAGTCTGTCAATGAGTGTGGATGAACAACATATCCATGTCCTAGAAATACAGGTTACTCACCTGTAACAGGAGTTCTAGGAATTGATATGTTGTTCATCCACACATTCTACCCTCCCGGCCGGCGCACAACCTGAGCTTCCAGCGGGGCCAGATCTGGCGTCATGGGGCGGAGCCGAGAGTTATACCACCCGGGTGGGTGGGAGGAGCAAGCTTGAAGACCTTCCGGCAAGATTTAAAGCGGCAAGGATACCTGCCAATGAGTGTGGATGAACAACATATACCATTCCTAGAACTCCTGTTACAGGTGAGTAACCTGTATTTCCTCTCTAAGGCTAGGGGACTGGCTAGCCTCCCTGGACCTCAAAGATGCCTACTTTCACATTCCCATCAAGTGCTCCCACAGAAAGTACCTCAGGTTCGAGTTGCCCTCAGGCCACTGTCGGTTCAGAGCAATGCCCTTTGGCCTAACTTCAGCCCCAAGGGCCTTCACAAAGTGCCTGGCAGTAGTAGTTGCCTTTCTAAGGAGGCAAAAGATTTCCATTTTTCATATCTGGACGACTGGCTCATAGTGGGCCAGTCCCCAGACCAAGTCAAGTCAGACCTGCAAGTGACCCAGCAAGTGCTTACTTCTCTAGGATTTCTTCTGAACATTCCCAAGTCAGTTCTCGAGCCAGTGCAGCTCCTTACCTTTATAGGGGCAGAGCTGGATACTGTCAAAGCAAGAGCCTTTCTTCCTCTGGAAAGGGCAAGAGTTCTTATAGAACTGGCTTCTTCCTTCAGGTGTCTCGACCAGCAAGGCGTTTCCTCCAGCTCTTGGGCCACATGTAGCCTCTACAGCAGTGGTCCAAGGGGCAAGATTCCAGATGAGGGACATTCAGTTCCATCTGAGGGCCTTTTGGTCCCAAAAGAAGGATTCCCTTACCAAACTGATCCCAGTGACCCGGACCCTGATCCAAGCCCTTCAGTGGTGGCAGGATCAGGACAATTTAAGGCAAGGGGTCCTATTTGCCACTCAGTCTCATTCAGTGGTCCTTACCACGGATGCTTCTTTCCTGGGCTGGGGAGCCCATCTGGGGGCCCTCACTGCCCAGGGACTGTGGTGCCCTCAGGAGTCTCTTCTCCGTATCAATCTCTTGGAACTCAGGGCAGTTTTTATGGCCTTGCAAGCTTTCTCTCCGTCAGTGCAGAACAAGGTGGTTCATGTCAGAACAGACAGCACCACTACCATGTGGTACATCAACAAGCAGGGAGGCACACGGTCTATGGCGCTGTGCACAGAAGTCATGAAGTTGTGGTCCCTGGCTTATTCCCCTGCAAACCTCTCTGATGATAGTCCACCTTCTGGGGAAGGACACTGTGCTAGCAGATGCACTGAGCAGGATTTCACAGGGCCATCACGAATGGTCCCTGGACCCTCTGGTCTGGAAGGTGATTTTTTCAAGGTGGGGCACTCCAGAGATAGATCTCTTTGCAGCCCCAGACAATGGCCAACTTCCTCTCTTTTGTTGCAAACCCCCAGTCTTGGGCACAGTCCCTCTGGATGCTCTGATTCTGAACTGGGAAGGAAAATTTCTGTATGCTTTCCCTCCCTTTCCTCTACTGTTCAAAGTTTTGTCAAGATAAAGTCACAACCTTGCAAAGTGATTCTGACTGCTCTAGATTGGGCCAGACAGCCTTGGTACCCCCTGTTACTGTCCCTAGCAGTCCATCTTCCCCTGTCTCTTCCCAGTAATTACAACCTGATAACCTCCTCTCAGGGGAGGATTTGGTACCCAATCTTCAGTCTTTCAATCTCAAGGCATGGCTCTTGAAGAGTTAGATTTGCATCTGTCTCAGGGGATTCTGGACATCCTCAAAGCCTCTTGAAAGCCCGCCACTAGAAAGACCTATAACTCCAAATGGAAGAGAGCCAGCATTTGGTGTTCTAAGCAGCATATTTCCCCAGACACTGCTGAATTGCCTACAGTTCTGGATTATATGGTCCTTCTTAATGGCCTAGGCCTCAGACCAGCTACTCTCAAAGTACACTTGTCAGCCGTCTCTGCTTTTCTGTCAGTGGAGAAGTCTTCCTCACTATCATCTCATTCTGTGTTCTGTAAATTTTTCAAAGGATTGCTTCATACCAATCCTCCATTCAGAGACCCTGCCCCCTGCCTGGGATTTAAATGTTTGTATTGCTCAATTGACGCAGCCTCCTTTGAGCCTATGTCCTCAGTAGAGCTTAAGTACTTGACGTGGAAAACTGTGTTTTTAGTAGCCATTACGTCTGCCAGACGTATCAGTGAACTGCAAGCCCTGTCAGTGGAACCTGATTTTATCTCCTTACATAAGGATAAAGTGGTCCTTAGAACCAATAGAAGGTTCTTGCCCAGAGTGGTTTCAGATTTTCACCTGAACCAGTTTGTCTCTCTTCCTGTTTTCTTTACTGATCATTCCTCTTCAGGAGAGAGGAGGCTACACAGTTTAGATGTTAAAAGGGCCCTTAGCTACTATATTGAGCGTACCAAGGGTCACAGGTTTGATTCCCTCCAGCTGTTCCTCACTTATGGAGAAGTGGGAAAGGGCAAACCTGCCACCCAAAAGAACTATTGCCAGGTGGATTGTATCTTGTATACAATTCTGCTATGAGAAACTAGGAAAAATTCCACCATCAGGCCTGAGGGCTCAGTCCACCAGAGGTACAGCTGCTTCCCTGGCTGCTGTCAGGGATATTCCTCTCTTAGAAATTTGTCAAGCAGCCACCTGGAAAACAGTGCATACCTTTACCAAGCATTACTCTCTGGATATCCAGGCTAGGAGTGATGCTCGGTTCGGCACAGCAGTACTTCAGAGCCTATTCCCAAAGTAGGTTCTGTCCCTCCTCCATGGAGGTACTGCTTAGTAGTATGCAGTAGTCAGAATACAGCAAGACTTCATGTTGTTTGAAGAAAAAATGACTCACCTTAGTAATTATGTTTCTTCTAATGGAGTCTTGCTATATTCTGACCTCCCTCCCTGCCTCCCCTCTCAGAACCTGTTTTTGGGAAGTGGGTGGGCAGGTGCAGTGTTACATCTCGGGGTACTCCTTTTACACCCTCTTCTTTTTGTTTGGGTGTTTATCTTTATTCTTATTTGGATTGGTTTTTGGTTTGAGGTTTCCTGACTTGAGTCTTCCTTTGGGGATCCAAAACTTTTTGTTGCCAGTTGGCTAGTAAATATTTTACAATTTCCACATAGAATAGTGAGTTTTTGCTCGTAAGAATCTGATGGTTGGATTTCAGAGGGCTCCAGACAGAGACCTCAACCAAGCTCGAGCTCAGCATTCTATGCTCTGCATAGAAAGTTAACCCTTTGTTCTCCGGGGCAGTTTAAAGGCTGGGGCTAACTATAGTAGTTAGAATACAGCAAGACTCCATTAGAAGAAACATAATTACTAAGATGAGTAATTTTTTCTTATTGGACCAACAAAGAAACTGTACACAGGTGTTACAGTACGGCAGCTTTCTGGGCTACAATGGCCGATTCATCAGGTGTAATAGCAATCTGAACAAAGGAAGCCGGTTTTATACCTAAAGCCTTTTTTTTCAAATTGCAGTGCTGCCATTTCTGAAATAATATTAATGGGGTACCCCAAAAAAAAAGACGACAGGATGACAAACAGGCCCTTAAAGACCAACAGTTGTGCTGATTTGTAACAAAAAAAAAAAAATCCCCACGCGTCCCACTTGTGCCTTACCTCAGTTGGATTTAAACAGCCCATATTTTGAATTTTTTCAGAGTGTTGCTTTTGAAGGGGAAGGGGTCATAATTCCTGGCTGAGAGGAGCCGACTGCCAGGTCACTTCCCCTTCCTGGTAGTGATTTTCTGAAGCCCTGTCCCCCCATCGCACTTCTGCTCCAAGGTTTTATGACATTGTTTTTTTGTAGAGCCCAGGGGTGCGCTCCATTAATATCAGTGGAGGCAAGTTTTAAATCACATTTCTATATGTTTTAGAGGTGCCCTGGAGTCAAAGCAAAGCCACCATTCAACTAACAAGGCGCCTGCTGTTTGACCGGTGGCTTTGATTTGATCCCAGTGCACCTCTAAAATATCTGGAATTAAAAAAAACGCCCCAGATTATGTCAGTGGAGTGTGCCTCTGTGCTGCAAATAACTGAGTCACAGAATGTAAGGGAAGACCGTCAGAAAGTCGGGACCAGGAAGAGAAAGGGATCTGGCAGTCAACTCCTCTGAGCCAGGAACTACAATCCCTTCCACTTCAGAAACAGCAGTCTGAAAACATTCTAAATATGGACTGTTTACATCCAGCTGAGGTAAGGTACCAGTGAGGGTGCTTGGACATTTTTTTCTGTTCCAGTGAGTGCAACTGTTGTTTTTTAAGGGCAGTATTCATCCTGTTTTTTGGTGGGTGAGAGGCCGTGCCCCATTAATGTTATTTCAACAATGGCAGCATTGCAACTTGAAGGAAAAGACTGTTTAAGTCCACTTGAAGCAAGGCAGCAGTGGGGGCACTTGATGTAAGCACTGAAACTGGTGCTCTTTAAAGTGGCTTAACAGAGAATTCCGTTTTGTTTATGGTCTCTGAAAGAAGTTTCAAGGTTTATTTCGTGGGCTCACGCTGTAGCACACTACCATCAGTATTAGCGTGATGGCGCATGCTCAGTACAACTGAATGGGGCTCCAGGATCGGGCTGTAACAACACAAATATAACGCCCCATGTTTTTCTTTTTTTTTTTTTTTTTTTTCATTTAAGCTAGACCTTGTTCAGTGATCTGAGATGTGGAATTAAATACTTTAATGATTCATTAAGTTCCCACTTTAATTAAAAAAGGCCCAAAGTGGTCCCTGAAGGGCTGGTTGTTTTTTCTCAAAGATCCGGTGCACCCCCTAGCCCAGTGATGCTGTGTTGCGCTATCATGCAGGAGACTCAAGTTTGTGTCCCACGCCGGACTCCACGCTGCATTAGTGAAGTCTAGGGCACTCAGAATCTCTTGGGGGGGGGGTACTTGACCTGGTGCTTACCTGCCTCATGCAGTGGGGAAATGGAGCAGCATTAACATTACGGGTTACCCAATGATGTCCAACAACAGCAATGCCAAGTGTAGTGAGGGCAGTGAAAATAAGAACCAGGAAAATGTCACTATAATTGTAAAGTGCAATGGCTCATGGCCACTGTCGCACCATTCCCTGACAATGCCTTTGGAAGAGGGGAAGCACTGAGGAGGAGGAGCAGTTTCAAGTTTGCTGCAGTAAAGTCTTTCATTTTCACTTCGCAGGTTTGTTTTTTTAACTCAGCTTTTATACAGAAATTCAGTCATAGTATACATTACCATCCAGTACATCAGAGAAGTGCATAAACAAAATGAAAAACATCTCTTGGATTATTCAAGGACTTACAGGAGTTTAAACCATGAAAGGTACTATCCTCTTGTACCTTTCCTCAAACCAGGAATCTCACACTTATGGTCAGAGATACAACCAGATCCAGATGTACCTGCTAAGGGGAAGAAACTGTGCAATGACCCCACTAAGGATCTGTGTCCTCCTTCTGAGATATAGATACCTACTGCTCCGCAAAACATTAGAAAGTGAAAATATGCTTAACTCTTAAAATAATACCGTACTTGAAAGTAGCTTCTCCTACCCTTAAGTGTTGTAGCTTGCTATGTATCATCTTGAATGCATATAGAACAATAACCTAAACAAGAAAAACTTAACAACTAGTTTAGTCATGCCCTTGCTTCATCCAGTTTTGTTAACACAGTTCACAGGACAAAAATAAAACTTTCATATCCGTCTGATGTACCATTGGTCACCAAGACCCAAGCCAGCCGAGGACCCAACCCTTCCCTGATGGAAGTTGAGAGCCAGACCTAGTGCAGGAAAAGTTGTGTGTAGTGTCGTTGTTATGAGGATAAACATTTAATTATTCTTGTATCAACTCCCTTCCATCCCAATGTTCCCCTCCTTCTAAGTTTAAATGCCATTGGGACCAGCCTCTCCACCATTCAACATGTTTCTGTTCTTGAAGGCGAAGTTTAGCTGTAAGTGAGTCCATTGTGTATGCTTCCTCCATTCTTTGAATCCATTGTACCAGTGTGGGAGCCTCCAGTTGTAACTAGTGGACTGTAATGCATTTAAGGGCTACCACAGTCAGAATCAGTAGTATTTTACGACTGTCCCATTTTACATGAGTCATTCAGGTGAGTCCCAGAACTCACTCTGAGAAGTTCAGTGGAACATGCACCCCTGTTATTTCCAGAGATGCTGCACTTATCTGTCTCCAAAATTTCTGCAATTTTGGGCACTCCAGAAGATATGCCAATGTGAGCCTTCTCCCCCACATTCCCTCCAGCATTCTGTTGCGTTAGTGGTATTGTGATGGCATGTTATCATGGGGTACGAAAGTGCCCAACTAAAATTTTCCAGAAGAATTCCCTCCAGACCAGCACTGATGTAACCTTTGATCCTACCCTCAATCTTCTAAACCAGTTCTCCTCAATAATGCAACCTGCCTCTCGTTCCCATGTTTCTCTTATTAGTGCAATTGAAGTGCCTTTTACCTTCTGCAACAACTTATAGGTCCCTGAGATGTATCTTTGATGGCTTGAGATAATTACAGTCCCATATATATGTTCGTCATTGGCTGACCAGGGTCTGATCAACTTTACCAGGTTACCTGAGGAGTTGATATAATGCCACACTTGCATATAACAACGGAATTCACCATTATTCCAATGGACTTTTTCTTTTGCTCTAGTAAAATTTATACATACACCCCTTTCTATAAATTGAGGCAGTCTAGTCACTCCTTGTAGTCTGTATCATACCTGATTAAGGATAGCAGGCCCACTTCCTCTGGAGTCATGGTTCTGATTTTAGTTAAACTGTGCCTGACCCATCTATTCATTATACCGTTCCAATACTCAGAGGATGTTGGTGCAAGTGACAGTGTAAAAAAAGGGTCTGGCCTCCTGCCCCTGTATTCTCAATGTCATACCATTGTGAAGTTGTTCTTTGTGTAGCCCAGGTGTATACTGCTTGCATTTGCGCTGCCAGGTAGTATTTTTGGAAATCCGGTAGGGTCAGGCCTCCTCCTTCGTTTGGCAACATTAAGATTTTCTGTGCTGTACGGGGACATTTGTGATTCCAGACAAATGTTTGGGTTCCCCGAGTAAGTTTTTTTTTTTTTTTGTTTTGTTTTTTTTACAGAAATAGAGGGTGATTTTTAAGGGTAACCATTGAAACGGGAATAAAATGTGGGGGCAGAACATTAATCTTTATTGTATCTACTCTCCCCGACAGTGAGAGGGGTAAAAGGCTCCATCTTGCTAAGTCTGCCTGGATCACTCCCCATAGTACTTCACAATTAATGGAAAAAAAGTTTAGTAAGGTCAGTTGTGATTTGGATAGCTAGGTATCTAAATTGGTTATTCTTTACCCAATTAAAGGGGAAGTTGTCTTTACAGCCAGGTGGGCTGCTACCACTAATCCAAATTGCTTCTGCCCTTTTTTTTATTCATTTGTTAACCAAGTAAGGACACTGGACTGAGGCCCTTTTTCAGGTCTGACCTAGGAATGATACAATATGAAAAAAAGACAGCAACAAGACAATAAATAACTAAACAACATAATTAACTAGTACATTTACACACAGATTTCGGTAATAAATACTGTTTTAACATTATCTTAAAACATGGAAGAGAAGATCTTCCTGAACTAAGTCTCCATAACTCATTCACACTAGTGGGATAGCGCCAGAAGCACTAGGACCAAGCAGGAGCCAAAAATGTTCATAAGGGTCGGTGCCGAGACAGGACCACGCATGCGCGAGACTAGCATCGACCCTCCAACTGCCTCAGTGCCTTTTCGACCGAGGAGGTGCGGCATAACTAATGAGAATAACTCATCCTGAGTTTCTGGGCCTGAGAGGGCCCAAATGACTTTTGCAAGAAAGGTCAAAGAACAATGTCTTCACAGTCTGAACCATAGGACCATGAAGACCAGGAAAGAAAAACGAGTGAACCCAGGGGATGGTGGGTTGGCATGTGAATGAGTGATGGAGACTGTCCAAGAAGATCAGTAATTATGGTAAGTACGTGATTTCCATGTCTTCCTGGACTGAGTCTCCATTATTCATTCACACTAGTGGGAGAGTACTGAGCTAAAACCAACAATCCTGAGTAGGGTGGTAGGAGATAGAGTTCACTCAAAGGGCGGCCAAGGACCGTCCTGCTAATAAAAAGAGCTGTCTTGTAAAGAGCATCTAGAACATAGTGCTTACAAGATAAGCGCTCAAGTTGTAACTCACCACTTTGCAGACGACTGCAGTAGGCACAATATGAAAGTCTGCCAGGAAGCCGCTAGGAGAGTGGCAAGAACCTGGCCTCACAGTTTGGTCTAGGACCAAAATTAATCGTGTCAAACACATGTACTAATGTAACGTAAAGGGACCTCAGGAACTGAAGGAGTGGGAGGTAAAGTCTACTAGTTCAAGGTAGACCGGAAAGAGCAGATGGAAACCCCCACTATCAAGTATGGCTAACCTGTGAACAACAGGTCCAGGAGCACTTGAACCCCTTACTTGGTGAGCAGAGGGGGTCCAGGTGGGGTTAGCTCATCAGGGAGAATGGTCTCCACTTGGTCACTGGAACCTTCCTGATGGAAGGCCAAGCATGACTTAGAAGCCTTTTGTGGTGGTCTAGTAGAACCAGATCCCACCCACTGCATATTCCAAAAAGGAATCATGCTGCCCATGTGTGTACAACTGTAGTAGCAGTCTCTGAACTCGGGGAAGAAAGGAAAAATGTACAGGAGGACATGTCCACTGCGGAAAAAAACATTCAGACATAAAAAACGGGCTGGAATTCTAAGGTAAATATAGGCAGATGTGCGTCGAGGAGAGGCACAGCAGGACCAAGTTAGGGCTATCCCATTCGTTGAAAGTGACTGAATAGCAGCAGAAGTGACTCAGTGCGGTGAGGTACCACTCACTTCGGTCTCTCTGAAGGGAGTAGGAAGGACTCTAGTTTGCTTTGCTGAAAAACAAACATCACAGCTCCGTGATGCACTCGGAGAGGATAGCTTCGTATGCAACTGGCACGGAACCAGTGCACAGGAACCGAAGATGTGAATATTTGAGAAGCCATCTCAGAAAAAGACCTACTTGACCTACGGTCAAGAAAAGAGCATGTTGTCTGTTAAGTTGAAGCAAGCAAGGAAGTAGGAACCTAACTTACGACACGCTGAAGAGTCACTTCTGTTGCTGCAAGGTTCTGATCAAGAGAAGAAAGCCTGATATATATATTAAAAAAAAAAAAAAAAGGGGGGCCAACAGACTGGGCAGTCAGCGTGAGTCTAAGAAATAGCTCAGAATAAGAAAAATCTCTTGGAGAAAAGAGATTACCCATACCTGCGCTGGATGGGACTATCCCTAGGGTTAGAAAAAGTCGGGTACTCTTTACCGTAGTTTAGAGACGACCGCCTCGGGCTGAGGCAGAACCCGATCAGATCCAAAAGTGTGGTATTGGGTAATTTTGGCTAGGTCCTGTGCTGTGATAATTTTAACTTTTTTTTTTTACCATTAGTCCGAGCCTAACAAGGTTTCAGGCTGCTATCTCACAAGGATTTCCTGATACAAAAATGACGAAGATGTCATCCCTCTGAGGGGCAGGAGGAGCCTGAGAGTCCATAACTGAAATCGTGACTGGACTAATAATCACAGCTGAAGAGATGTTAACCATGTGCCGAAGAAGCCACCGGAAGGGCAGTATCAGAAGGGGGCTATATACCCCTATCAAAGGAGCGAAAGTGTCTGTGCAGCTCCCGACCATTGAATTAGAATGTTCCACAGAGTGTAATTGTCTTGACAACTGAAAGAGTCTAGATGCAGAGGTGTATGGTCCACGGATACAGTCTGAATACTATGGTGGACCCCATCATTGAGGAACTACTGAAAAGATCTTCCATCACGGACTCTGATGACAGAGAGGGCGTGCCCTTCAGTATACAAAATGAGTCATCTGCAGTATCACTGACCAGAAGGACAGGGAGAGAGACTCATCTAGATGCACTTCTACCCCAGAAGGACCCCTAAGGGAGGTCTAGGTAAGAGCCACTAGAGACTCCACCACCAGGAAGGATGTCAAGGAGCTCGGTACCACGTAGAGAGCAGAGAAAGTGCTGAGCAGAATGAGAGATTCCACTGCCAGAACAGTACAGAAGAGTTCCATCAGCGAGGAACCGCTGGATGTCACAAGATCCCATGCAGACCGCCACTCACTAAGATGTGTGGAGAAATAATCCGCAGAACAGACCTTCATTCTGTGGAAAACATCTTGCCACAAGTTCCGTGGAGAAGAGGTCTGCAGAAGGAAATCCGTCACTAGTTCTGCCAGACAGCACCAACTGGCACCTCTTGCGGCACCAGCATCACTTGAGGCACAGGCGGGCACCAAGCAGTGCCTGTGCAACCTGGGTGACACCTGAGGGCACCCGCAGGTACCCTCATTACCCATGGCAGCAATGGCACCCTGACACCCATGATACTCGTGGCACCCATGGCAGCACTGGCACCTAAGGGCACCCATGGCACACATAGACTCATGGCACCCATGAAAGTCATGGCATCCATGGCTGCCCGATACCACTCGTGGGTGCCTGGCTCCACCCTTGGCACCCGTAGGTGTCTGCAGCGCCGCGAGACACCCGCACCGCCAGCAGTGCTGGCAGCCAGTGGCACCAACAGCACCCGCAGTGCCACACAGAGAGACGGTGCCAAGCCATGACACCGACTTCCGGCGCCAACCCAACACCAGCAGTGCTGCCCATGGCACCGACGCCAAAACCAGCTGCCACGGTGCCGGACCTGCGGTACCACCCATGGCGTCGGGCATGGCGCCAGGGCAACACCACCGTGGGAATGCCAGTGGAGAATCCTGAGAAGAAGGGGAGAAGGAAAAAGGTGGTGCCCGTGCCGGCCCCTGAATGGAAAGAGAGAGTGGGGTGGACACGGGGGGTCGACAGGATGGCGAAGACACCAAGAGGGCACCTCGCTCATCCCGATCCAGTCTACCTGGCCCTGGTCAAGCGGCTCCGAGGTCCGGAATCCCTGAAATCAGAAACAGTGGCCAGGAAAAACTGGATAGAAGTCAAACCCCCTGCTCCACAGGAGCGTCCCAGAGGTAAAACTGCTCACTGGAGCGCCAGTGAGAACAGAGATGGAGTCTGGAGTCAAAAATGCGGCCGTTAGGAGCAGGGCTAAGGGAAACCCACCGAAGTTGGCTCAGGCCTATTGCCCCTCCTGACTAACAATCCTCATGCAGAT
The DNA here is from genome assembly GCA_016271365.2 of Neoceratodus forsteri. NCBI lineage: Eukaryota > Metazoa > Chordata > Ceratodontiformes > Ceratodontidae > Neoceratodus > Neoceratodus forsteri. Next base: position 3,006,767 of record JADMNL010000032.1, on the reverse strand, counting down.
GTACCAGAGGGCAATCTCGAGCAGCACCGATTCTTCTTCCCCCATCGAGGAAGAAGAGCGCGAGGTTAAGAGGAGCTGGATCCCCAGAACCGCTAATTTATGCTTTGGTGGACTGTCTCCGCCCCCCCCCCCTCAGCACAGGACTGTCCGTAGTCAGCCCCCATTTATCAAAGGGTGGCGGACGTGGGCACAGCCCCTCTGCCATAACAACTTTCGAACTAAGTCTTCCTACCGTCACCACTACCGTCTAAGGACTACTCCATTGATGGCAGGTGAGAATATCTATTTCTTCTTCTTCATAATCTTTTTTTCTTGTTCATAAAATAAGAAATTAATACTACTAAAATGTTAAACTAAACACTAAAAGCTGCTGTCGTATAGACGAAAACTTTGACTCCGGCAGACGAGTGATGTCGACATCCAAGAGCACTCTGCGGCGGGAGAAAAGGAACTGAGGTGGTTGGAGGGTCGACGCCAAGATAGCCTGTACAGGCACGAGCTAGTCTTGCAGTGCCGTGCATGCGTGGTCCTGTCTTGACGCCGACCCTTCTGAAAATTCAACTGAAAAATAAGATTTAAATTTGTTGAGCAAAAAGTTTCTTAGTGAAGTTTATTTTATAGCCTGGGATCTCACCAAACAAATGGAGCAAAGTTACTAATCAGGGAACTGCTATTTCAGGGGTACTTGGAAAAAAAAAAAAAAAAAAAAGAGTCGGCTGCGTACAAAGACATTTTTTGCTCAACCCCTCCTGCCATGACACCCAAAAAGACTCCGGTCCTGTCTGACCTTTGTTGCAAGGGGTTCCAGACATAAGGCAAACAGGACAATAGACACCCCAGTTTTGTGCCTTGGGTCAATGAGAAGGAGGGAGAACTAATGCCATTTACCCAAACCAAGGCTTAGGGGGCTGAATATAATTTAGTAAATGTTTGAATAAATTTGGGACCAAATTTTATTCTTTCAATGGTATCTTTTAGAAATTGCAAATTAACCCTATCAGATGCTTTTTCAGCATCCATAGATATCACTATTTGAAAGGCTTTCGTTTTTTTTTTTTTTTTGGGGGTGAATATTATATTAAGTAGTCTAGGTACATTATCCTGTAAATATCTACCAGTTACCTGTTTGATTGGGGTGGACTACTGAAGAGATGATCACCTGAACCCTACTGGCCAATATTCCTGTGAATATTTTCATGTCTGTATTTAATAATGAAATGGGTCTATATGAACCACATTCCAATAAATCTTTGCCTGGCTTCGGTAGAACTGATATTTGTGTAAAGTGGCAAGAGTCCGGGGCTTCGCCTCCTTGTAGGATCTCCTGACGAACCTGATGAAATACAGGTAAAAGAGTGTCTGCAGACATTTTGTAGAACTCTGCCAGTAGTCCGTCTAAGCTCGGAGCCTTTCCATTTTTGAATTGTATCAAATGATTGCTAATTTTCCCGAAACATATTTCCTATTCCAGTTGTTCAGATTCTAGCTCTGACAGCTCCTGGAGAGCCATTCTCTGAAAAAAGTGCCCCATCTTATTTGGGAGGTCTTGCACCTCAGCCTGTGTGCACAACTGTTTATAATAGCCAGTAAATATCCTGATTCTCTCTCCTGGCTGGTCTGTCAGAGACCCACCTGCTTTTGTGTTCCGTAAGCATAGCACCACCCTGCAGCTTTCCTGCTTCCTCAGTGTGTAGGCTAGAAGTCTTGCCACTCGATTACCACCCTTATAATACTGTTGTCTAATCCTACGGTAATTACGCTCCATTTGTGCTGTCAGAAGGCTATTAAAACGATCTTTTTGCCTTTACAAATCTTTTTTTTTACCTGGTCATTAAGCGTAATTTTATGTTTGAACTCTTAATTCTTCTATTTGGGCTTCTAGTTTATTATGCGTATCCTCCTTCAGAGTTTCACCTCCAAAGAATAACTTACGATTACCCCTCAGAGGACTGCCTTTAGAGCATCCCATCTCACTGCATGGGTAGTACCCCCCCCCCACCAGATTATTGGATAAGTAGTCTTGAATCGTGTCTTTTATTAGTTGTTTAAATTCAGAGGAATTCAAAAGTCCCACATTTCAACGCCACTGTGCGTTTCCAGAGGATGGGGCAGTGGCTAACTCTAGCTTAATTGGTGCACGATCAGACTGTGTTCTGGGTAGTACTTGACAGTAGTTTGCTGCATGCATCCACTCCGTTGAAAAATTCCTGCAGGATCCGTGCTCACTTTATTGGACTATTTATGTCCCTTACATTATATTTGTATTTTATTTAGCTTTTGGTCCCTTGTACCTCCTGCCAATTGGCGGCGAGGACACATTGTTACAGATCTTCTGTCCTGACACCCCGCCCCCCAAGGCCCCTGGCACACGGCCATGCGAGTGTGTGAAGCCACGCTGCACACCCTGTGGCACCAGCTCAGCCCTTTCTACCTCCTGATACTTTGCCGCCCCCTTTCCACCTACGTTATCCACCGGACCTCCACCTGGTGGGAGCGGAACTACGTGGTGGGCACCAGCCCATCCTCACCACCCTCAGGAGAGGAGAGCTGCCTGCCAGCATGCTCAATCCTGCTCCAACCCCCGCTGGCACCCCGACGACCTGAGGTTGTTCCCAAACCCAGGTCGCCGGCATAGTGTGAGGTAAGGCATCCAGTGCCTCAACCCTCTGCACCACTGGGCCAGCTATGTAATTAAATTTAAATCCATTCTGATGAGGACTGAAGGTACTGATTAATAATGGCTCTTCTGAATGGGAAGGGATGAGTGGCCGAGCCGGTGGAGATTTGCCGTGAAAGGTTGTGCCCAGACTGTTTATTTCTTGAGCCTGTTTGCTTAAAAAACTGATGTTACCTGCCTGGATTGTATAGTGGCACTACTCAGAGTACCCTCATTTGGGTTAAAATAGCAATCACCACATGACTGACTACTTCTCCGTGCGACTCATCGTCTGGGAAGACTCCATAGACTGTGTTTTCCACCAGTGCGGTGGTTACATTTTAACCACTGCAGAAATAAACTCTGTTTTACAAATTCTTGTTTATTCTCTGCGGAGTCAGCATCACGCACGAGTCCTTAATTTTCCTACTGTATTTACCTAGGTTTGGTTCCAGTTAGCATAGCGTCACTGTTCAGTGCTGTGACTGCTGTTCTGCTTACAAGCTGGTGTTTGACACATCATTACTGCATGCACTTATTTTATTTATTTATTTATTTATTTTTTTATCATGTCACTTTTTTCTGCACCTTCTGCAGCGCACACTGGCGGGGGCATCCAGCCGTCGGCCTCCACCACCCCTGAAGAGCAGCAGGCTCACTCAGGTGATGGGGTCTGGCACGGCCACCCCAACTCGCCGGAGGGGCCCCCGTGCCTCTCCAAGCCAAGCTGGACCGGACCCCCCAGCGTGATTCCACGACAGTCCTCTGGGTTGGCAGGAGCGTGGCCATCAAGCTGCCTCAGTCGCGCCGAGCCATTTTTCCTCCAGTTTTTCCCCCAGGAACTGACAGTGCAGTGACGTTCGCGTGTAAGCCGACGTCTTGCTGTGCTTGTATGCATTCTGTGCACTGCCCTAGGGAAAGCCCTGTGCTATACCCAGTTGTCACCAGCATCGCTACAGAGCGACATGCACCCCTCTACCCCCGCAGAGGGAGGAGAGCAGTCCTAGGACGCTCAATCCACCCTCTCCCCTGCTGACTCCCGACAACCCGGGTCCATTCCTGAACCCAGGTCGCCAGCAAGGTGTGGCATCCAGCGCCTCAACCCTCCGCATCACCGGGCCAGCCATTGCTGCACTTTTGATCAAAATGTAGTTGTGGTTTGGGGCTGAAGGGGGTGGGCTCATTTGCTGAGTTGTCCTTTTCCTTTCTGCCAAATTGTGTAACAGAGACCTAGTATTCCCCCTAACAGGGAAGATGTGCATCTCCTGAAATGTTTTACCAGTGGGAAAGGTTCTCATTATGGGCAACACTTGCTCTTCGAATTTCTCAAACAAGTATGTGCTTGTGGGTATCATCATCCACTACGTGGTAACTTAGATCTGTGATGTATCAAATCCTACCATCACATGTTGTTGGGACCTATTCAGTGTACATTATAGAAAACATGATGCTTATATTGCATTGTATTTTAAAATCAGTAAAAAATATAAGTTTAATATAAATAAATTTAAATCTGCCATGCTGTGAGTTTTGATGTCAAACTATTTTGAGTCTTACATCCTCACCAACCAACTATTAAGTCCTTTCCTCTGGGCCATGGTGTCATATGATGTTCCAGTATTTATTATAGAACAGCACAACTTTCCATAACATGTAACGTATCAAGAAGTAACAAAAGTAAAACCTTCAGCCATAATTGCAAACCAAAATGTGCAACTAACTGGAGTTAACATTTCACCCTCTGCCTAGGTGTCAGCATGGCTCAGTTGGTAGCACATCCGCCTCTGGACCATAAGGTCATGGGTTCTTATCCCACACCAGGATTGGACTTGCACCTAAAAATCACTGGCATCCGAGTGCAGTATTGGGGGCTGCTGTACTGCTGGGGTGTGCCGTCCTTCGGATGAGACGTTAAACCGATGTCCCTTCTGCCCATCCTGGTGTTGTCCTGGTGGGTGTCCAGGTGGAAGTAAAAGAACCCAGGGCACTCTTCGCAAAGAGCAGGGAACATTCCCAGTGTCCTGGCCAACATTCCCCTTCCCATAAACCGGTTCATGCAATTATCCAGGCTGTGTGTGGGTGATGATGTGAGAAATGGCCGCCACCACACATTCAGTCACTTCACTACTAGTCTATCATTGCTTGTAAAGCGCTTTGGGATACTGTGTATGAAAAGCACTATATGAATGCTGATTCTTCTTCTTCTTTCCAAATGTGCCACTGTTATCCTGCTACCGAACTGGTAGATGTCGGTAATAGGCTGTACAGATCAGTACTCTGCACCAAGCTACAACTTAGACCCACTTGGGAACATGTGCAGCACTTGTGGAGTCATCCTATCCATAGCAGAGTCCACCCTCCCCCCCCCCAGCATTGATTCAATGTCATGAGACGCCACTCTTGTGATCTGCCACACCTCCTGTTTACCACCTGTAGTTTTAACTCATAGTAGTCTGTTTAGTATTTTCCCACTACTGTTCACCCATGTGCAGTATTTACCAGCAATTCCAGAGACTTCTACAGTCACTACAAAGCGTAAGGTGGGGAGTTTGTACCCAGCTCTATAAAAGAAAACACTATACGCTTTCAAAATACTGTTCCAACCCCTAGAGTTGATTACACCAAAACAAGAAAAAAAAAAAGAAAAGAAGCTTCTCCCACTCAAATGATAGTGTCCCAATCCCGTCACCGATCTCCGCTGAAATCGGCCGTTGTAACCCAAGATCGGTGCCCCTCTCCCTTCTGCAGCAACATCTGTACTCCCCCACTTCCCTAGGGAAGCAGAAGTCAAACTTCAGAGGCTGCCTTCTAAACCAGTCTGAACTCATCAAAACGATTATTAATGTGACCTCTAACTATTCCATATGCATCATCAGCCTGCGAGAAAGGGTTACATTTATTTACCCCCTTCCCCCCGTTCCAGCGAGAGAGTCACTGATACAGTTCAGTTGTGAAATTACTCCCCCTTCTCCCCCATTTTATTATTGCAGCCAATCTCTCCCCATTCCAGTAATCCGTCACAATGACAATCTTCATCTCTAAGCATGGTTTGCAGATTGGTGGAGGTTGTCTCTCGTGCCTAGGGCTATCTGTTTTGGTTGTGATCCACCATTTTGTCCCACGGACTGCTTCCCGACATTTCTCTCACACTTTGCAGTTTTAATTAAATCTTTTAATTTTTTAATTACATTTTTTTTCTCATCCGTGGTTCATAGAAACATAGAATTTGATGGCAGATAAAGACCGCCTGGCCCACTTAGGCTCCCTGCTTTTCCCTACCTACTGTATCACTGCAGACCCTGCTTGGTATTTAGCATTTTCCCCCGTGTCTCATCTCTACGGTTCCTTTATGCCTATCCCATGCTTTCTTAAACTCCATTACAGTTTTTGCCTCCACCACCTCTGTTGGGAGGCTGTTCCAGGCATTCACCACCCTCTCCGTGAAGAAGTACTTTCTCACTTCTCCCCTGAGTCTGCCCCTTCAGCTTCATAACATGACCCCTTGTACTTGAGCAGCGTTTTTTATTTTATTGCTTCCCTCTTGAACCTTATTTATACCTGTGAGGTATTTGAACGTTTCTGTCATATCCCCCCTTTTCCCTCATTCTCTCCATGGTATACATATTGAGGTCCTTCAGTCTTTCCTCATAGGGCTTTTGATGGAACTCCACCATTTTGGTTGACCTCCTCTGGACCGCCTCCACTCTTTTTCTGTCCTTCTGGAGATGAGGTCTCCAGAACTGGACACAGTACTCAAGGTGAGGTCTCACCAGTGATTTATACAAGGGTAACATCACCTCCTTGTTTCTCCTGGTGATACCCCTCCATATGTACCCCAGCATCCTACTGGCTCTTCCGACTGCCTTGAGCTTCGCTCTCGAGGTCATCAGTCATCATAGTGTCCACTGGGGGAAAGAGTAGCCTTGTTGTGTACGGTTTCCCATACGCTATCCTGTATGTGTATAATTTTAAGTTCTTACACTTTTATAATACAGCAATATTTCTATAGAACTGTGTGGCTGAAAGGGACATTAATTACATCATGCAGTTCTGGAATGTGCTCTACCACCAGTGGGTACGTCAGAAACACACAGTAAGTCAACTGGAAAGGCCATTAAAGATGAAACTGTAACACAATTGGAACTGATATTTTAAAAAATGCTCTAACACACTGCAAGGTGAGTAGAACAAAAGTAACAGAGTCATGTGGCTCACATGTAATCAAAAGCATCTGATCTGCTGTAGTCTGTTGGGAATGTTTTCACAAACCTTGGCAGGCTTATTTCAGTTTTCAGGTTGTTTGTTTGCTTCTAGAAATGGGGCACCTGTGCATCTGACTTTTATCTACTTGTCATTTGCAGGACCCCTGTTTTGCCCTGCACCCCTGTCGTCCCAACTCTGAATGCTGTATTTGTAGATGAGAATCTGCCAGACGGGACACACATGCCACCTGGGAGTACGTTTACCAAGCACTGGGAAATGAAGAACACAGGCAACGTGGAATGGAGTGATGCTACCAGGGTACCAGAAATGATAACTTCACTTATGCTTTTTTTTTCCCTAAACGTAGTAAGTTCAGTTTGAAACATTGGGACGTGTTAAATGGAGGGGCAGAGGTAGCCAGGTCAGGTTTCTGCTTGTTTTCTGCAGTATTGTTGTTTAGTTTGGTTACATCTTATTCATTCAGGATAGCCCATGTGAGATGCAGCATGTCATTTTTCAGTGGGGTCCTGCATCTAACAGTTTTACTGTGGCGAAGAAAGAAGCACAAGGAGGTGGTGAAATCAGCTTTACTCAAGATCGCAAAGTGAGCAAGTGGTTGTCTTTGGGTTCAAGCCTGGTATCTCCGGCTTCAGTGTTCTGTGCCCAACCACTGGACCACACTGTCTGGGTTGTTAGGGTGTTTTTTAACTCTTCCAGACCCTCAAATTTATCTGATACCTGCTTAAGGCTATGGAATTTTTTCTTTTGGCTTTACATGCTAAATCTTATGTCCAGATATCAGCATTTTCACGCCATATGAATCTCGTCTAATAGAGAAGCCAAATAAGTGGCACCTGCGATCTGCTCGTTTAACGTATTTCTTGCATTGTATTTTTACTCCGTTTATGCTCCCTTCCATCTCTGACACTCGTTCTCTCTGGATTTTCCAGGGCACAGCGTGACTCAGCCGCATCTGCAGTGTCACCACTGCCCCTCCCTAGAGCCGTGGTTTCCTTTCCCAGATAAGGTTAGGGGCAAGGGAGGGTATACCCCCCAAATTCCCAATATATCATCAGGTGGCAGCATGATGGAGATATGAGGCCTGGATCTAACTGCTTCTTTCACTTTGGGCAGTGGAGTAATTTTCCTTTCATTTTTGCCCTGCTGGTTATCAGCTTGCCAGGGGTACAAGTGTAGACATGCACGGCAGCTCGTCTGCGCACCCAGCCAGTGACCTCCCTTCCCTACCTGCCTGTTGCTGCACTGCCACCCATGGTCACCTAGATGGCAGTACTGCAGCAAAGGCAGTGACCATCCTGGGATGCTGAATCCTTCTCCCTCCTGGTATTCCCTGATGACCCAGACTGGTTCTTGTACCATGGTCACTGGCCTCATGAGCAGTAGCCCTACCACTGGACAAGCCAGCACCTGCCATATTTCTGTATACACCACCACACTCGCACTCACTCACACAGAGACACACACACACACACTTGCATGTATGTAATGCCTTTCGGTGAGCATACATACAAATATATATTTTAGGGTGGAAAGAAAATCCATCTGTCCATCAAGTTTAGGGAGGCAGTATAGCGTGTTGGTCTAAGGCTCTGAGCTGCAAATCTGGATACCTGGGTTTGTATCCCATAACCCCCACTTACATACTGTATGACCCTGAGCAAGTCACTTAACTTCCCTGTGCTCCCAGGTTGCACCTGTAAACAAGCTTTGAGCTTAGTGTGTCTCGCCTAATTAAACATTTGGAAAAAAAAAAAGTTCCTCCCTCCCACCAGCTCAGTGGGAATCCTCTGGTGCCCCTTTTCTTTAAAAAGCTTTGAGTCTCAGCTTAAAGGCAATTACTGTGTCAGCAGCTACAACATGCTTTTGCTGTTTTTTTCCAGATGTTCACCGCTTGTGAAGTAGTTCTTCCTGACGTTCCCTTGAATCTCCCTCCCATTAGACAGTGAATCTCGCTTGGAGTAGAGTGCCACAGCGTGCGGTATCAAGTTGTCACTGTAACGGCCTTTAAACTGAAGAAGATGGGGTGGTGGTATTCCCACTGAGCTGGTGAAAGGGACGAACTCTGGGGGATCTTCTGATCCCCATATATGTTCACATGAAACCACTTACAGAATGCATAGGGTGGGTGAAATTGCAGATGTCATTTCAAAGTGCTTTATAATCTGCACACATCTCAGTAACAAGCAGTCACTGAGGTGGTCATGAAGAGGCATTTTTGCTAGAGAACAGAGCTGTGAACCTGGAGACCCAGATTTCAGTCCCACAGCAGCCACTCAATTCTGTTTGTGACCCCAAGCAAATACCTTAACCTCTCTGTTCCTAACCTCTCTGTAATCTCCCTCTGATCTGTCTTAATGTTGTTTGATTTTCCCTGTTTATCAGATGGCAGTAGTATTCGCTCAACTCTCCCTCTACTGTATGGTAAAGCACTTTAAGGTACAGTTTGTATTAAAGGTGGTAGATAAGACCCAAATTCCTTTCCAGCCGATATTCGTGCAGAGGGGTGGAGGCAGAAATACACTCACTAGGCTGGTTAAAAATATTTCATGGAGTTTTATTTAATTTCAACTACGTGGCTGGCCACATGTTTTGCTTGATGTTTTGTGGTCCAGCTGATAGTTTTGTTAGGGTAGTGGTCCTGAGGTTTAAACCACAAAGAAACTTTCAGTTACAGACTTATTTTGTACAGAAATTCAACAAATTACTACAATGCACAATGGTCCAAATATTCAAAAGGTTAGCATGCCTCCTTAACCTCAGTTAGTGACAGTGCTCTAAATGGGGCCATAATCTGAGGCCCCCAGAGCTCCGCCCCAAACCCAGCAGCACAGTCACGCTAACAGTACTGCTGTGCATAGGCAAATGAGGGATTCCCTCATACATAATGTTGCAGCGATATAGTCAAAAGGTTTTGGTGGTGCTAATCAGTCACCCGGCCGGCGCTGTGTCACGCTGCCTAAACTTAGCCATAACTGGGCACTAAGTTCTCCCCCCAAAGGCAGGGTGGATGTACTGCAGCTGACCTGGGCAGCCAGACCCCTCTCCCCTAATCACTCCTTGACAGTCTTTTTCATAAGTACCTGGTGTCTAGTGGACCCCCCCCCATTGCCCCTGTCAATGTCCTGTACATAATTCTCAGGTGTCTAGTGGACCAAGTGCTAGCACTCACCCACCTGTTGCAGATTCCTCACCCTGCACGTCTCCTCACCTGACAGTCTGCATCATTGTGGCTGGCACAGCTCTCTGGTCACCTCCTTAGCCAGCTGACAATCGCACAGTGTGATCACAAGTATGTACACAATCAAGCTCTGTGACTGTCCAGTCGCAGCTGGCAGAGGAGGTGAGTGGAGGGCTATGCCAGCAGCTGATCTGATATGGAATGTTGGATGAGTGTTGCCTGGGATGAGAGGGGTGTGGGGCAGTGGGGGTACACCGCTGGAGGGTGATGGCACTTGGTTGGGGAGAGGGGAGTCCACTGGACACCAGGGAATTATGTAAAAGAAGGTGACAGGGGTGATCAGGGGATCCACTAGACACCAGAGAATAATGTAACAGAAAGTTACGGGGTGATTGGGGAGGGGATTCCACTAGACACCAGGGAATTAAGTCAGGGAAAGTGACTGGGGCAGTCGTGGGGGTGGGGGTGGAAGGGGCCACTAGACACCAGGGAATTATGCAACAGAAAATGATGGGCAGTTGGGGTGGGGGGGTTCCACTAGAGACTAGGGAATTATGTAACGGAAAATAACAGGGGCGATTTGGGGGGTGGTCCACGAGACACCAGGGAATTACAGGAACGTAACAGGACGGTCAGGGTGGGGGAGTCCACTAGATAGTAGGGACGGACTCTCTTTGGGTACCTCAGCTCATATCCACGTAGCGCTGCACTGGCAGGGCCCTATATTCAGTCAGTGCATTCCATTAGTGCGCGTTAACTGACTGGCTGTATATAGCGCAGAGCCGGCTGTGCGCTATTTTGGGCACAGTGCTAAAGGCTACTGAGCGCTGTCACCCTTCTCTGAATATGAGGGCCATTATATTCAGGATGCTAACAGACAAAGTCTCTAACAGCCGTGCCATTGAAAATTGTTTATAGTGTCACTGCAGATGCTATCTGCCCAGTGCAGGTTTGCTGGAGCAACTGTATAAAAGGAATGGTAACTTTTTTCACTTTACTAAAGCGATACCTTTACAGTGAAGGAAAGACTAGGCTGTGTTAAGCGATTTGGAATGACACAGCATCACTGGCGTCAGTTAGGACCTAGAGGGCCTGCTGCTAATTCTGCAGTAAGCCAGAAAACTCACCTGTGAGTACAGGGAGAAGCTCGCACCATCGCTTCCATTCTTTATCCTGAGACACCCATGTTACTTCTGACATCTGTCTCAAGTGGAAATACCAGGCAGAAATGCAGTGTGCCTCTGCAGAGAAGAGTAGACACAATATTGGGATTGATTTTTGGGGTGGTAGGAAGCAGGTCGTGGTAAGTGATCCTCTCTTTGTACAAGGCGTTAGACCACACTTGGAATACTGTCTCCAGCTCTGATCTCCCCAGTACATAAAGGACATTGAAGAGATTGAGAGGTTCCGGCATGGGGCCGCCAAGCTGATTAGTGACTTAGGGAACAAGAGCTACAATGAGAGACTGAACCTACTCTGACTACGTCAACTAGAGAAGAGAAGGCTGAAATGAGACATGATCACAGTGTTCTAAATAATAATTGTGATGATATTGTCGGGTATACACAGATATCTGAGCTGGCGAGTGCTGCTAGAACTACAGAATATGTATTCCAGCTAAGTCGAGGGGGCAGGGAAGGGGAACATTAAAAGCATTGCCAGTGGTCAACATGTTGAATACCCTGCCTAGTCAGGTTGAAGATATCACTGTTTAGGCTTTAAAAGCAGGATTCTACAGATTCTTGGGGAGACTAGTATTGTGGTTTATACATCATGAGTAGAAGTTTGGATGTGTGTCCATAGTCTGATTTGGTATACTCAGTACCAAGGCAGCATTAGGGACAGATGAGATGGACCCTAAGTCCCTCCCATCACAACAGTACTGTTACCCTGCACCATCCCTGGGTCAGCCTTTAGTGGGTGTCCGCTGCAGTCTCATGGCATTGTCTCTTTGACACCCCCATCTTCTTTCTGCCCAAAATGGCAAACCTGAGAATACCATGAAACCTCGATTTCCAGCATGGCAGTATGTAGCACAGCTGTCACTGCCCCATCAGGAGCCAACTGTAGTAAACTGGGGCTTGACTGGAAGTACTGTGGTTAGGGAGCTACTTGTGCCTGTGACCTAGGTTCACTAGCAAAACCAGGTGATGCTGCAGTGGACCCTCATGAGGAGGAGATTAAGACCACATAATGCTCTTCATCTAGGAGGTCCATCCTGCTGCTTGACCATTCCTGGTGTTCAGGTTGCCTGGCACATGCGTAAGTGAGGATATCCATCAGCAGGGGTAGGGAGGGGGCTTGTAGCATCCTACAGGGGTGCTAAGACCTATCTCAAAGCCCCACCCAGGTTCCTACGGTTCCTTAGTATGTGGCTTCGGCCACTTTCTGAATTTGGTCTCTCAGCTCGACTGAGGAAGCTGGCTGCCAGTGGTGCCCTTCTGTGGTAGGCAGGCTGCAGGGCACAAGGGTGGGAGGCCACTCGAAGGCCCAATGGACAAAAATCATGGGTGTTCAGGGGGAGCAGAAAATCTTTGTAAGGCCATTGGTTTCAATAAATTAATCTGAAGTCCGTAACTGTCATATTACATATTGCAGATATTTATGTAGGTATTTATTTTATTTTAGACATATTTAACCAAGTAAACAGACTACCACATGTTTCTTCCAGGAACATTCTTACAAAGTAGTTCACTGTGTTTCTTTTCCTTTCTGTTGTTATAGCTGATCTTCATGTGGGGAAATCTTCATTTGGCCCCTCCTGCAAAGAAAGAAGTGCCGGTTCCTTTCCTTCAGCCAGGACAGACAGGCAAGGTGTCGGTAGATTTTGCAGCCCCAGCATTTGAGGGTACCTACACCTCCCACTGGCGACTGGCTCACAAAGGGATGCAGTTTGGGCCTCGGGTCTGGTGCAGCATCATTGTTGATCTCCTCCTGTGCCAAGAAGGTTTGCAGAACAAGGAAAACAACCTCTTTAGCTCTCCCAGTAAACAAGAGGCAAGTATTGTGAAACATTTCACACAGAAAGAAAAGCATTGTTGACCTGGTGGCACTGAGGGTTGAGGCGCTGGACACCTCACGCTATGCCGGCGACCCGGGGGTTCAGGAATGGACTCTGGTCGGTTGGGGGTAAGGGGGACTGAGCATCCCAATGGATGCTCTTCTCCTTTTGGGGTGGATTACCAGGGGTGCTTGTAGCACCCATCGTGCCTATGCTTGTGGAAGCACAGGCATTAGGGGCACTGGTGGCTCTCCGGAGTTGGGGAGGACGCTGTGGGCTCTTGACAGTGGTGTGTGTCAGCCGCCATCTGTCCTGGACGAAACCCCGTCCTCTGCGTTGAATCCTCAGGGGTGGAAGATATGGAAAATGCATACACCCCTAAGCGTCAGGTACAGTGAAGCGGAGGGCCTTAATAAGCCTTGGTGTATGGAGTAAGAGGGGGTACGAGGCCCCCTTTGAAGCTGAGGAGCCTCTCTCTGCCCCCTCTCTGTCCCATTTTCTCATTTCCCTGACGCCTCCCCATCTCCCTCAATTTTCTCTTGTTATCCTTCTCTCTCACGTTTACTTTTGTTCACCTCCCCCTTCCACCCTGGTAAGTCACTCCCCCCACAGGCATCAGGGTCTCTGCCTTGTCACTTCTCACCCTGGTACCATGGGCCTCCCTGCTGTCTATTCTTATTAGCACTTCAGACAATAGAACTGATGCTTTAACATGTTCTGGCAACCTAGATAAGTGTTCTCGTAGCTTACCTGATTTTAGTTCTGATGCTCACCGTGTTTCTTGAAACATCCTACAGTGTTAACTGCCTTATTTTCTTGACTGGGCCAAGTGACCTTTGTCCTGGTTATACTAATGTGTGACACCCTGACCCCAAAGCAGCTGTTTATATCTGCAAAGTGCATAACTTTACCAACTGAACCCATTCTAGCATTTTCTACTCAGTATTTTGTACTCCTCGTTTGATACTTTTACTGAGTGTAACATTGCTTCACTGTAAACTAAAAAATTATGATTGTGTATATGTAACCTCTGTATTTTTAATTTGTGCATGTGATTGCTGTGACGTGGAATCTTTGTAAAAAAGCCTTTGGCGCAAAAGTACTTTCCTAGATAATAAATAAAGAAAGAAATAAAAATAAACATTTGATGAAGACAGCCATATTGATAAGTATACTGAATTGTTGTAGATAGAAAATACCGCCTGTGCCTTAGGCGTGTGACTGACCTGCATCAGTGTCCCATCAACATTCTCCGTTCAGCCAGTTGCTAAAGGCGCTTCCTTTTGCTGCACTTTCTCATATGGGAAACGTGGAGGACAGGTATATTTTAGGCAAAAGATGCTTGACATTCATCATTGAAAGGCATTCAAAACACAGACTGCAGCAAGAAAGAAGTTAAGACACCCAAACTGGGAATCAGCCCCTTGTTACCTGAATAGTGTCCCTCTGCTTTAACATTTGAGCTGTTGGGCAAAGAGACTGTCTGTATGGTTTCATTTTAAATTTCAGAACATAATCACATAATGTCTTGGACTTGAAGTCCTGACATTGGGTTATCCCAATTCTTTAAGGGGCAAACAGGAAGTGGAAAATAGCGTAGTGGTTTAAGGCTCTGAGCTGCAAATCTCGAGACCTGGGTTTGAATCCCACAGCCCCCACTTGCATACTGTGTGACCCTGAGCAAGTCACTTAACTTCCCTGTGCTCCCAGGTTGCACCTGTAAACAAGCTTTCAGCTTAGTGTGATATTACTGGTTAAACAATTGGAAGAAAAAGATATATATTTGAGTTATAGCATCACATCACCAAACACTGAACCCTAACTTTAACTTAATTTTCTCACTGTCTCTTTGATAGCACTATCTCTTTGATGCTATCCCCTCCATCTTCCTCCAGGCTAAGGTGGAAAACACTGAGCTCACTGCTGGTGCATTCCTGCTGTTGGTGGAATGTTGGTCTTGGCCTTTTTAAAGCAGCAGTACTGCAAACACAATTTGTTTTTAGATAAAATAGTCTGCAGTTAACACACATGAAAATATCAGTGTAGGCCAGTCAGTTCGTGCAACAGTAGCATTACCCAGTGCCATCCAGATGACCTGAGTTTATGCCCTGAGTCCGAGACAGCTGGTGCTGACCAGCAGGGCGGAACTCTAAGGTCTGTTTTTGGTGTCTTCTGCCTCGTGAAGGAAGGGCACCTTCTTCTGCTACACAAATGCCCCCTGGTGGCCTAAGGGGAAGGCATGTCATGGAAGATGGAATAAGTGGTTCCTCTGGTGCAACCTTTCATCTGCATGCACCCGCTTCCCTGGCAAGTGACGGGAAGGCAGCATATGCCCAGAGTTGGGAC
This sequence comes from Neoceratodus forsteri, assembly GCA_016271365.2. Lineage (NCBI taxonomy): Eukaryota > Metazoa > Chordata > Ceratodontiformes > Ceratodontidae > Neoceratodus > Neoceratodus forsteri. Next base: position 2,991,362 of record JADMNL010000032.1, on the reverse strand, counting down.
AGCACAGGATTTTCAAAGGTAGGGCAGGGCTCTTGCACCCTTTCAGCAGCCCTGATATGCACTCTACCAGGTTGCTTCTCAGGAACACACCCTGGGAGTGGGATGGGGGGACACCCTGGAGCCCCAGAAGATGGAACTGCCCTGCCTCCATGCCAGGTTAGGACCCTGCCAACTACTCCCATGCCTCACCGGCTCTTCCTTCGACACCTCTACTGTCAAGCGCAGTATCTTCCTTCTGGCTTGAGGAATTGGAGGATTCCATCCTGTGGTTGAGGTTGAATTACTGTCAGGATTCCGGAGGGGATATAGAACAGAGGCCGGTGGCTGGTTAGACTATGGGAGGATTCCTGTTGCAGTCAGAAGTGCTTGTTTGGTGGAAGAAGGACCTGGCAGCTGGCAAGGAGAAATGGGGACAATAAATAGAAAGTAAAGGAAAAAAAAAATATCAGTGTACCCATTTTCTTTTTATTTCACTACTTAACCATTCAGTAGTTGGAATGTTTTGAAACATTTTGCTGTCTTGCCACACCCACCACGATAAAACTAAGCCTCTTGGTGTGGTGTGGTGCTTTACTCTTATCCTTCAGAAACCTGTGCCAGCACCACACTGCTTCCTCATGGCATGAATGTATTATGTGAAGTCAAAAAGTAACCCCAGTAGAAGACATTTGTAAAAACTGCTGGTGGCGTCCATGTTTATTGTCTTGAGCCATTCGTTATAAAACTAGGAGTATCAATTTGTTAAAACATCTATGAGAATTTGGAATACACTGAGGAATATAAAGGTGTCAGAATGCATACCTGCTAAAAGACCGTATGATATTTTATGCCAGCTGAAGTAGCAATGTTCAGGTAGCTTAGACGATCTAAAAGTCTGATTGCAACAACTGACAGTTTTACACCATACGTAGGTTTCCGACTGAAATGCTGCCTGCTACTTTCTGTGACTGGGGCCCTGCTCTTGTCAGTTCTGTGTGCTGACCATTTTGATTGTTGTTTAATCATGCCGTAAGATTTATTTTCTTTATATACAGGTTTATAAAAAGGGAAGAAGTGCCTTGCCTAATTACATTTTTGTCTGTAGGTGTTTTCCTCAGCTTCCCAGACAGAAAAACAGGCGATCACTGAGGCTGAGGAAATGGAGTCATCAGAGATGGCAGTCCCCCTTAAAAAGCTACAGACCATGGTGCGTGGGCATGAACTTTATATTCCATCAGTGGATCTCCTTACTGCTCAGGTAAAACATAGCTCCGTGGGGCGGTAAGGGAGAATTAACTGTGCTGAGTCATACATATATACGCATACAATATAGAACACATAATCGGGCCTTTTTACCCCATAAAAAACAGATGCATTATTTCTCCGCATTGGATACTTCTGAATCTGTATTGCATATCTGTTAGAAGTTTTAAAAATGAAGCCATTTTTGGATAACTTAATGTGTTATGTAAAACAAACAATAGAAAAATAATGTGTACTTGGAAATAATGCCACCTCTAGGGCTGAAAAGCTTGCTTGAGTTCTTCAGCTCCCTTGATGGTATTCATTTCCTTGAATACATCACTTTTCTAGCATTCATTTATATACATATTGGTATAGATCACTTGAATGTGATCCTGTGTCGGTCATCTCGGACTGGCCTGCAGAAGAAAAGGGGAAATCCCTGCTGGACCCTAGGCTTTGTGTGGTGCCCTCTTCAGTACCAAGGCCCCTTTGTGGTGCAGGAAGAGGGCACAAAATGAAATAAATAAAGGAAGTGCCTCAGGAAAGGTAAGAGAACACAAAAATTTAAATATAGGGAAAATTGGCTTCCGACCGGCCACCTTCAGTCCTCCACCATGCCAAACCCCGTCACCCACCATCCCTGGAACTTACCTTGTCCCTTGCTCCCCCATAGATTACCCCCCCCACAGGAAGGTATGCCCGGGGGCCACCCCTTAAACCCTGGACAGAATTGAGCTTCAGTGGAGGAGCGAGAGCCTCAGTTGGTGGTTCGGAGCCTGCTGCCGGGCGGCAGACAGCATCCTACCCAGATGAGGGATTTTCACTGTTTTCTGACCCATCCTTGCGTGTTGGTAGAGTAATGCGACTGGCATCTCGATGGCAGAGTGGACACGCTTCCCTCTCTGATATTGGCTCCAGGCTGCACTGCCACCTATGGTCACCCAGGTGGCAGTAAAATGGCGGAGACCGGAGCTGTCTTGCCTCCAAGGAGGCAGACATCCATGGGACGTTGTGCCATCCTCCCCAGCCAGCCTGCCAATGACCTAGGCTCATTCCTGAACCTCTGAGTAGCTGGCATCGTAAGCAGTAATGCGAGCGCTGCACTGGCAGGCCGGCCTAGAGATGGATCAGATTTAAAAGATACATTATGTATTCTGTAATGTGAACAGATGAATGTCTAACAGCCTTATGGGTGGTGGATAGGAAGGGATGCACTTTTGCCATGCTGCTGTGGGTTTCAAATTAGCCACAAAAGACAGTTCCCCTAAGGGTCCTAGGTACTCCAGTCCAAACCTGCATGTACACTTAGGATAATCAAATTAATGTAATCTAGAATGGAAGGAAAAACAAATTTGATATATTTTTAAAGAGATGGTGTCTAACCTTGTGAGAGTGTGTGTATGTACCTTCCCAAGTTTTAGAAAGGATGTATTTTGGGGGGGGGGGAGTGCTGAGGAGCGGTTAAGGTGGTAGTACTGTGTTTGTAGTGTTCTTCGTTGTGAATACTACTAACAGTGGATTTTTTTGAATTCTTACTATTGGAAACTATTCAGATTGATCAACCAGCAAGAGCTCTAAAGAGCAAGAAAATAATGGGAACAACCCAGACATTAAAGTATACCTTACGCCCAGTAAATTGGAGAAATCCCCCGCTGTGAGTGGGTGTATGGTCTCTGGTGCTAGTGCTGGAACCCATAGCAGTAGCAAGGAGGGCTTTCCTTTCTCTGCGTCTGGATGCAGGTGCTAAGCCAAAAGATGGCTCAACATCTGTTAAAACTACTTTAGCATCTATTCCGGGGGCCTTTTTCTTTTTTTTTTTTTAATAAAGACTTTCATACTGACACGAAGCAGGCTGTTACTGACATTAAAGACAAACTTAGTGAAATTTTGGATCGCTGCTCACAGATTGAACAGAGGTTGGGAAGTTCAGAAGAGGAAATGACAGCGATTGATGACATGAGGATGCAGGGTCTGAATCAGAGTGCCAATAACAGAAGTGGCAACAACTGTAGCACTTTGCAGCATAATCAGGTAGCTAAATATTGTGGGACTGGAAGAAACTGAGACAGAGTTTCTAAGAAACAACTTGAGGGTGCTACTACTCCCTCTAGTGGACTCTGGGGTAGACCGGTTTGGTTGGATGAAAACCGATACCGACTGCACCTCTCAGGTGGGCAGCCAAAGCAAAAAGGAAGTGACACTACAGTCTCACTTTCAACTCCTGCAATTGTTCCATTTTTAAGTGTTCCTGAGTACAATAACATGTTGTATGCAGGCACAAGTAAAGAAGCAAATCTCCTACAAAAGCTTCAGTTATTCCCTGATGTGTGTTTTGCAACACAGAAGCACTGGAAGCAGTCTTTAGCTGTAGATTTCTGTGACGCTGGTGTTCCAGCATTTTTTTTAATTTTTTTTGAAGTTTTCCTGCATGTCTTAGGGTAATGCCCAGTCCAAATTCCTCTTTTCTTTTTTTGCTTGGTGCCATTGCTGAAGTTGTGACCCTGTGTCTGTAATACATTCAGGGTTTTGTAGCATCTGAGTGCGATCCTTTGCTATGTGAATGCCTGCTGCCGCATGATATTCATTCGCTAGAAACAGTTGTTATTGGTAACTAGGAAGTCCTCACTGCATTCCTTTCAGACAGTTAATGCTTCTGAATTGTTACTTATGTTTCTCTTTGTAAGCCGTGGAGAGTGTAGTGCGTGTCCTCTGTAGCCTGCATTTTATTGTTCTTGTTAGCTGCCGAGTGGCCAGTGCTAACACTGCACATGTGTTTATAAATCAGATTTGTAAGCAAATAAAAACTACAGCATTTGTATCTGGCTGTAAATGTGTCATTTATTGAAAGTGTAATGATTTTTATTGCTTTCATTTGCACTGTCAAAGTAAATTTACCAGTTGGTATTGCAGTACACTACAGTGCAGCAGGAGTGAGGGGGGCTGCATAGAGAATAATGCCTGTGCAGGTGTCAGGTGTGTGAAAAATCCTCATAAAACAAACTTTGCACAGGCATTGTTTTTTTATAATAACTGGTGCAAGGTTTTAACAGGGAGGGAAAGTAAGATGTATTTGTGCAAGCAGCCGCTGTACTCACACAAATTCAGTGAAGTGACAGCGTGAGGAGGAAATCACCATTATCGCCCGCTATCACGTTATTGCGGAATTCTGCGGGTTATTATGGTGTTTTATCAGGAATGCTTTTCCAGCCATTACAGGGGGTCACCAGTTACTATATTATGTCTGAGACATGCTGCATTATGGGTGCTAAACTGCATTGGGCAGTGTGAAAAAGAGAATGCAGTTAGAATAGTGATTTTAATGCAAAAGGACCACCAGGAAATCGCAGCTTCAGTGTGATGCGCCAAATGGAGAGGCAGTTTGCTAAAGTCAAAAGATGAAAAGTGTGACCCCCCCCCCCCGAAACTGATTATTTAATATTGTTCTAGGATTTGCTGTCATTCGAATTACTGGATATTAACATTGTGCAGGAACTGGAGCGGGTGCCACATAATACACCAGTCGGTAAGTATTTTATTTAGAGTCTTGAATAATTTGATGGCTTTTTTTAACTCTGTGTATTGCACAAAGGTGTTACAGCATACAAGCTAGCAAGGCCTTTTTCAGTTCAGCAGTGGCTTTAATTTTAAGCCAAAAGACGTCCTAACATATATATTTATTTAAAAGGCCCATAGGCCACCCGGTGGCATGGAAGACTGAGGTGCTGGGCACCTTGCCTCCTGCCATACTGGTGAACTAGGTTCAGAAACGGACCAGGATCACTCTGGAGCCAGCTGGGGGAAGGAGGCTTAAGCATCCATAGACAGCTCTTCTCCTTCAGGGAAGAGGGGACAGCAGCAAGCACAGGCTGGGTGGCATGGAAGGCAGCCGCCTCTCTGAGGGCTGGGCACAGGCGTTCCAGTACATGTGGCATCTTCATGTCACACGCCCAAGCCATTGCACGTGAGCTGACCTTGGGGGTGTGGCCCAGAAAATGGGGAAAATCGGGCCTGCCTCAACCTGTGCCATCACCTCAGGCACTGCTGACCAGATCTAGACTCTGAGGGGTAGGGAAGATGGACTTCCCTTCCCTGTCCCCACCACAGGGGGCAAAGACATGGGACAACAAGGCTTGAGAAACCTTGGGAGAGATAGTGGCCTGTTGAGGGGAGTAGTAGGGGCTGAAGATCCAGTTAGTGCCCCGGAGCACATAAAAGCTCTATGGGGAAAAAGAAAGGCCTAATACTCTTCCTGGTATGACATCACAGTTTATCCGAGTGCGGAAGCAGAGCTGGGAAGTTGAAGGGATTGTCTGGCTGCATCCTTGGGACCAAAATATGATCCCTTGCCTTCTAATGTACATTTAATATAAAAAATTTGAAAATTACACTGATAGACTCCCTCTGAGGTAAGGGAGTTTCCTTGAGGTGCATTTTCTGCAAATCTAGACCTTTCCTGTACTAGAAACATCTTTAAAAAATGCTCAAGTCGTCAGAAGTAGCTTTCACCAGGGCTTTGCTCTTCGTTTTCGCTGCATGAGACACAGTGATTGATTTTGGAACACATACCTTCAGTATGTCTTAAGCCTGGCGGACTCTGCAAAGTTAACAGGATTTTTTTTCCCCATTACTTGATCTAGGATACCTGAGCGGAAATGCAACATGTAATTTCTTGTGGGGTCATGCTTCTGCCCATTTCCACAGCTGGTTGGACTGTCAAATCTATAACTAAATGTTAGAACCAGAAAAAGGATTTAAAGCAAAGATCTGAAGCAGATCAGGCAGATAGCTCATCTGTATTATGTTGTTGTAGTGATGTCATATGCCTTGTCTCAATTCTCTAGATATGACCCCTTGCATGTCCCCCCTGCCCCACGATGGACCCCTGATTGAGAAGCCTGGCCTGGGTCAGATAGCGGAGGAGAATGAAGGAACGGGACTCAAAGCGCTACTCGGTAAGAAAGAAGTTAATTAAACTTCCACTGTGTGTACAAGTGGCCAGGATCAGGATACAAGGTGTTCTCAGAAAGGAAACATCTCCCCAACTGCTCTTTACCCTAGAGTTCCGTACTCTGAATAGGAGTGGCATGAGACATCCATGAAGGTTCAGATGTCTGTTAGTTACTTTATGTACTCATGTATGTGTCTTGAGTTTGGTGCTAAAAATAGCCACTTAAAGAGGACAGGAAATCATTTCTAACTGGCAGCTGTTTATAAGGTTCTTATTCTCAGAAATGATATCCATTCCCTAAATTATCCATATTTAACTATATATGAATAAAAAGTGATGTGAAAAACTGTATTTTACATTTTTTTGGTTTTATGGGCAGTATTCTGTTACAGGTCTCACCATGGAACCAGTAATTTGGAGTTTTTACTATGTCACGGTTTGTGTACAGAATGCTTATTATGAGCTGTTGGCCTATTAGAACCCTGTTTAGAGTTCTATGCACAAACTGTGACATAGCTAAAACTTCAAATTATTGGTTCCATGACGGAAACTGTAACATAATGCTGTCCATAAAAACAAAACAATACAGTTTTTCATATCACTTTTTATTCAGGTACTCTGAAATATGGATAGTTTAGGGAATGCGTTTAATTTCTGAGAATAAGAAGTTTATAAATAGGTGCCAGCTAGAAATGATTTCCTGTCCTTTTTAAGAACAGGGATTTGTAATGTGTGAGGTCAAATTGTCTATGGGATTTCACCAGTTTTGCAGTGGCAAAAACTGTTTTGGGTCCAGTTCCATCTAGAAAAACAGATTTTGGCATCCAGTGTGGGTCACAAAATATTAACTCTTAATTTTTCTAAAATTGGCGAGACAGAAAGGGATCAGCTTGCATTCAAGGTTTATGCACAGTCCCAGTGACTGGTGCGAAGTGGACATTTGTGACTCCATGGCACCTGTTCTGACTTTGCTAACTCCTGTGGAGCTGTGCTCAGTTGGGTTGCATGCATTTTCTGCATGGTTGCAAATGTCTTTGCAGCGTTGCAGGGAAAGAGGTGGGGGCTACTAAGCAAATGGCCTGCAGAGTCATTCTCAAAGGGTGACGGCTGTCAAACATTTGGTTGGGCTGTTTTACACTCCTCTCCTTCTGGTCATGTAATGCCCCTACTGCTCACTAATCTTGCATCCTGCTCTCTGCAGTCCCACTTCCATGCAAACCCTGGTGTTCTGTGGGCTCCAGGATCAGACAGGTCCCTGCATAGGGACCCCTCTCTGCTGCCACCAGAAGAAACATGCTTTGAAGAGTGTTGGTCCTGGTGCCACAGCCAAAGGGGGAGGGGAGTGTTGGGGCACTCAGGGGTCATGTGCCATGGGGAACTAGGAGGTCCTTCATCCAGAGCACCAGAAAGGGGCTGGATTTTCCCTGTTCTCTCCCTTGTCCCTCCGTCCCCCCTTCCCATCTAGAGTGTGCACCACATTGGCGTTGTCTGCAGAGGGCCTGCCTACACATGTGGTCACTCACACCAGCAGTACCCCATGCAACCATTAGGTGCTGCTCTGAGAGTGGTACAGGTCTCCTCCCTCCTCTGGGAGAAGTGGGTCCACATGGAACCTCTTTTGCCCTCCCTGCCAGCCTCCGCTCTTGATCTCCTGGGCTAGGGACCCAAACCCTGGTCATCAGTGTGGCAAGTCAATGGCCCGTTACTCAGTGCCACAGCGCCGACTGTAACATCACATGTGAAATATTTTGCAGTACTAAATTAGGCCGTGTCTTATGCTAATTCTAGCGTCCTATTCCAGTATGATGCATTGTGTCATTTGTCACTTGAGATTGTAAAGCAGCCGGTGAGATTGCCTCAGATGTTCTAGATCACCTAATGTTTTGGTTTCCTTCTGTCTGAGGATGAGGTGTTTGCTTTACTAGTCAACCTTTCTTAAGTACAGTAAAATCATCTGTTGACTACTGAGTTTGAAATTCTTTCCAATATAACCTTCTTCATAAACAGTTTGATAGAAGTTAGCTGAGAAGTGCAGGCAGTTCTAGTCATAGCGGCACTGTATAAGGACTACCGTGGCAATGACATGTCTGTCACTGTGTCTGCTTCTTGGATGATGTGGGCTTTACAAGTATTTGTCTGTGTGGAAACAGTCACATGAGCTAAGACTTCAGAGCAATGCTGTTCTAGTCCTTATTACTGCATACTGCTAGTACAGCAGTTACATGCTGGAGTTAGCTACCAATGATTCATGAGTTACATTAAATTCATATAATGTATCAAAGCAGCATTTTCCCCCATTTCTTTTTATGCCCCCCCCTTGGGCTTGGACTTCCTTCTGCCAGTGCCTCCTCCCATCCCTTGAGGCTCTCTTACCTAATCCACTGGGACGCTGCAGATCACAGTACACCACTGCATCACCCCCTCAGCTTGCCCCCCAACATTGAATGTGCCTTCGCCTCCTCATCAGGTTCCTCCCCTGCAGTATCTGGGTAACGCTCATTTCTGCCTTTTCTGTTCCCTTCCTGTGAATGTGGCCTTGACTGACATTCATGTCTCATACCCATGCATGAGCGGGTCATGCCGGCGTCGGTCGATCCTCCCCCTTAATCCCTTGCTGTAGCTGCTCTAGCTGTGCTGCCTCTCAGCTTTTGCTAGGTGGAAGATAAGCGGCAGAGCTAGCATGCCTCCCACTCTCCAGAGGAGAAGAGCAGTTTGCCAGCTGGCCCTTGGTGACCCGCACTTGCTCCTGAACTTGGCTCGTCTGCATTGCAAGCGTCGGCACTGTCTCTGCGCTGATGGTCCAGCCTTGCAGCAGGATATTTTGTACCTACAGAGTGTATTCCATTTTGGACCCTCCCCTTTTATCCTGTCGTATAAGCTGTTTTCTTTTTTTTTTTTTGTTGTCTGCTGTGACATTTTTGATTTGAAATAATCAATGGGAATCATCATTAAATAACGTATTAATAATTTCCGCTGTATTTGAACACCCCTTGTTTAACATCATTTTTCTTGTGACTAAAAAAATTAGCATGCCGCAAAAATTGCTTCCTGACCTTATGGGGCACTAGGGACATAAGGATTAACTTTAGGCCACAAAACGTCATCTCTAGCATAGCGAACCTAAAATTAAATGTGGCACCTTATAACAGATTTGGAAACAGATAAACGGGCGAACATCAGCAATTGGGGTCACAATGAGTCAGAATGAAAAATTGTCAATAAGAACTGCTGCTGCTGATTTAATTAATGTAGGAGGCCTGTTGTTGAGGCTTTTATTAGCAAATGTGTGATGATGTGGCCAGAATGAACACCTCCCATTCATTTGCATCATCCTCCCCCCCCAAAAAAAAAAATAAAACCGTGAAAGGCTACAGTTAAAGACTGCATGCGCAGGAATTTTTCTCCCCATCCTATCTCCACGTACTTTTCCTTTTTGCTCTGCATTTTTTTTTTTCTTTCTTCTGTTTTCATTTTTACCCTCCTGCCATATAAGTAGAACATCACAGGGGTCTAGGGCTCAGCATTTCACATGGTGGGAAGCGTGTTGGGCCCGAGGAAGAATGGGGGCACCACCATCTAAAAGCACTTCAGGGAAGCACTGGTTCAGATAAGTTAATTACCTCTTCATTTGATGGGATGATAACGTCAGAGTAGTTTATCTTGCTGTGTATAAAATTGCACCTGATGCACAGCACTAGAACGTACAGTGCTGTACCTTTTTTGCCTGTCTTCTCCAGACTAGAATGAGTCATTAGGATGTGTGCGTTCTGATAAAATGGGAGTGTTGGTATAAGCCTGCCTTTTTGGTTGTAGATGTTACCCTCGGCAAAAAGCAGGTTGAAAATGCCTCAGTTCATGAAGAAGGGGAAGAAGACATCAGTGGCACTCAGTTTGTTTGTGAAACTGTTATCCGATCTCTCGCAATGGACGAAGCCCCCGACCACAAACCACCGCGCAGAAGTAAAGCAAACTCACCACAGAGTGAGTACCTCATCTTATGGAATAGAGATAAAAATTTAACAAAAAAAAAAAAAAAGCATAGAGCACATTTCTTAAGGGCCTGTGATGTCTCGGGGAAAACAAAACAAAAAAAAAAGGCACATAAAAGGTCTGCTTATATTTAACTTATTAAATATGTGTCTTCCTCTCTTTCTTTACTACTGTACTAAGGACAGTTGCGTGAAAACAGGGTCTGTTGTTTATCTACATGTGATGTCATAATCCTTTGTTTCAAACCCCAGGAAATCTCTACTATATTCTGACATATTTGTAGTTAGCCTTCACCATTCAACTGCCCCGGTGAGAAATGAGTTAATAGAACCTGTGCTAATAGTGAAACGTTGATAGGCAGTCCCTGGTGTATTCAGCGCAACTGTCAGATTTCTTACTCCACCTGCCTAGTAAGATGCTTCGGAGACTTCTCCTTAACTTTCTTGAAGATATTTATTTTTCTCGTTTTTTCATAGTTACTGATTTATTTTAGTTTTCGAAGCACTGTCCTTGGTTTACAGGTAGACTAGTCTAGATTTAGTGTTATTTTGGTGAGTTTTGCAGTTCCTTGTCGGTTCCTTGCAATCGGGAAGGAACCGGACTTTCATTGTTTTTTCTGAAGTAAAATGTATTGTTTTTTTGACAAAATTTAACTTGGTTCTCTGTTGGCCGGATTCTCCTCACAGTTCTGTGGTTCTAATCCAGGAATTTCTTTGTTGTCTCATTGGTCACTGAACTGACCGCAAAAAAAGACCCAGAGAACTTTTTTTGTTTGTTATTTAGTGTTTTTTTCTCTCTCAAACCAATATTAAGTTTTTTGTGTTTTTAGGTTGTTACAGAAGCCTAAAAAGAGAACCAGTCCTACTGGTTTCCAACAGTACACTGAATGTGATGAGCCGTTTGCAAAGGCCGACCCACACTTAATTTGTATCCTCTGTTTAGGGTTTGACCACCTGAACACAGAGTGAGAGATTTGTAAAAACTTCCCTTAGTCTACACTTGATAGGCGATTAAACCGGCTGAGAGAAAAAATGTCCAATAAAGCTGCTGACCTAGCTTCTGGACATATGGTTCCTCCTCCTGCCAAAGATAAACCAAAGGAACCAGAGGGAAACCCCTCTGACATGGGCGAAAATTCCTCTGGGACAAAAAGGGGCGCAGAACCGACCGCTGAACTGGTCGCGTCCTCCAAAAGGAAAAAGGAAAAGCATACAGTGCAGGAACCACAACCGAAGGGTCCTTCGGTTCTGACCGCTGAGGAAATCGCAAACACAATCAGGATTATTCAACTGCTGCAGCCCAGTGCCCCAGTTTGGTTACCCAGCAAGTACTACAGCAGCCTCGGGTTCAAACACCGGATATCTTAGCAGATCCCAGTGAGACAGAGGTTTCTCCAGACAGAGGATTTTGACTCTCCTAATCATCCTGAAGACTGTTCCTCCCATTTTTCATTTATGAAAAAGGTGGCAGAGACTCTGGACCTCCCCACTCAAGAGACCACTGAAGAGGAGGAGGAGCCAGATTATATGCAGATAATGGGTGTGCCAGCAACAAAAAGGTTGCTTCTTACCATCCACAAGTCTCTGAAGAGGCAAGCCACCAAGATCCTGCAGAACCCCACTTCTGTCTCTCCTTGTGGATAAGAAGATGGAAAGAAAATATCTAGTGGCCAAAGGAGGAGCAGAATTCTCTCTTGGTCACCCCAGCCTTGAGGGGGGTAGTACAGGCAGCTGCCTCTGATAAAGCAGGCATACCCCTGTCATCCCGCCCTCCAGATAAAGACTCCAGGAGGATGGACTCCATAGCCAAGAAGGTCTATGTAGGGGCTTCCTTGGCTATTAGGCAAGCATCTTACATGGCCTACGTTTCCAGCTATCCGAGGACTTTCTGGAACTCTGTTATGGAGATGGCTAAGTCAGCTCCTGCCCCTATAGCAGCTGGTCTTGTGGAAACTGCAAAATGTGGCATTGAGGCTTTCAAGTACCAGTTTCAAATGCAGTGGATTCCAATAATACTGTGGCCAGAGTAATGGCGACCTCAGTGTCCCTGAAGGGGTTTGCTTGGCTCAGGGCCACCAACCTGACTCTGCACACAGTCTGAGGCACTGGATTTCCCTTCTGGATCTGCAACAGAGTTGATGCACAGGGTGGGGTGGAAAGGATGAGAAGGGACTTGGCAAGGTTAGAGGAATGGTCAAATGTATGGCAGCTTAGATTCAATGCTAAGAAGTGCAAGGTAATGCACCTGGGAAACAAAAACCCAGGGGAAGAGTACACAATGGGGGGGTGAGATACTAACAACAACAAAAATGGAAAGGGACCTGGGGTAGTCATATCAAATGACCTAAAGGTGGGCAAGCAATGTGAGAGGGCAGCAAGGAGGGCTGGGGGTTACTGGGATGCATGGGAGAGGCATCACCAGTAGAAAACAGGAAGTTATTATCCCTCTGTACAGACAGCTGGTGAGACCCCATCTGGAGTACTGTGTGCAGTTCTGGAGCCCAATCTCCATAAAGACATAGACAGGATGGAAGCTGTCCAGAGGAGGGCAACTAAAATGGTGCAGGGTCTGCACAGAAGACATATGAAGAGACTTAAGGAGCTTAATATGTATAGCCTCGAGGAAAGGTGGGAGAGGGGACATGATAGAAACTTTCAAGTACCTCAAGGGAATCAAAGTCAAGAGGTAGCATCTTTCAAAAAAGGTGTGCAAGAACAAGAGGCACAATTTGAAGATGGGCGTGGCTCAGAGGTAATTTAAGGAGTATTTTTCACAGAGAGGGTTGTGGATGCATGGAGCAGCCTTCCAGAGGAGGTTGTGGAGTCAAAATCAGTGGTGGAATTCAAGCATACATGGGACAGTCATAAGGCAATTCTAGGGTGTGGGGGTAAAAGTAGGCTGCTGGTTAACTAGGATCTGCAGCTTATCCAGTAGGTAGGGAAATGGGCAGACTGGGTGGGCCAAGCGGTCCTTATCTGCCGTCAAATTCTGTGTTTCTATGTTTCCCTTGTGAGCCAACCTCTCTGTTTGGTGAACAGAGAGAGGCTTACATGAAGAAGATGGATGAGTACAGGGTGGCTTGCAAGAGTGCTGCTGCCAAGGAAAAGGCAGCCATACCCCAAAAGCACCAGAGTAGGGGAGGTGGAGGAAGGTCCTTTTCCAGACCTTTCTACCAGACCCAGGCTTTTCCAGTGTACTAGAAGCAGAGAGGGTACTTTTAGAGGCAGGGGTAGAAGGGGCAGCAGTGGGGCTGGCCCCAGTCCCCATCCCACTGCACAAGCAAAACAGAACCCCTGATATGCTTGTCAGAGTCGCCTCCCCAGTCCCAGTAGGGAGCAGGCTGGCTTACTACCAAGCATGGCAAGTCATCACCACAGACAAGTGAGTCCTGGAGGTAGTAAGCCAGGGTCTTGCACTCAGCTTCATGGTTGTACCAAGGCTGATGGCGAGGCGCTTCAGACCTGCTGCCCAAACAGAAAATGTATTGGAATCAGAAGTATCCAACCTTCAGTTAGAGAGGGCAGTAGAGCCTGTTCCCCTAGGGGAAAAGGTCTGTACTCAGAGTACTTCCTAACACTAAAGAAAACTGGGGAGTGGTGACCCATGCTAGATGTCAGACTCCTGAACAGACACCTTACAGAGTCAAAGTTCAAGTTGGTCACTCTGGCAACTGTTCTCCCCACACTCGGGCAGGGAGACTGGTTGGCATCACTAGACCTCAAAGATGTGTACTTTCACATTCTTATCAGGCAATCCCACAGAAAGTATCTCAGGTTCAGATTGCCATCAGGTCATTATCAGTACAGAACCCTACCCTTCAGCTTGACCTTTGCCCCAAGAGTTTTCACAGAGTGCTTGGCAGTAGTAGTGGCACATTTGAGAAGGCAGGGGGTGACTGTATTCCCTTACCTAGATGACTGGCTAGTCATGGGACAGTCCCCTGAGCAAGGCAGAGATGCTCTAACTCTCACACAGGAGACCCTACAGTCTTGGGGGGTTCCTGCTAAACCTAAAAAAGCCAGTCTTGCAGCCAGTTCAGCTCCTGGAGTTCATAGGAGCAGAGTTGGACACACTGCAGGGAAAAGCATTCCTCTGTCAGAGAAGGGTGTACAGTTTGGTACAGCTGGCAAGCTCCTACCAGCTGCATACCTCCAGGCCAGCAAGACATTTCCTGCAGCTCTTGGGTCACATGGCAGCCTCTACAGCAACAGTGCCAAAAGCCAGGTTCCCAAATGAGAGACCTCCAGTTTCACCTAAGGTCTCACTGGTCCCAGAAAAAGGACTCCCTGCCAAAACAAGTACCAGTCACAGGAACTCCTTCAAGCACCCCAGTGGTGGCAGGAAAAGGACAGCTTCAGAGAAAGTATGTCACTCCTGCAGCAGTCCCCAGTGGTGGTGTTGACAACCGATGCCTCCTTCCTAGGATGGGGCACCCACCCGGGGGAGCACACTGCTCACGGTACATGGTTCCAGCAGGAGTCATTGCTGCACATAAATTTGCTGGAACTCAGGGCAGCTCTTCTGGGCCTGCAATCCTTCACCACAGTGCCTCAGGGCAAGGTGGTTCAAGTCGGAACAGACAGTTCAACCACCGTGTACTACATAAACAAGCAAGGGGGCACACGGTCCATCTTGCTGTGCACAAGGGCCATGAAAATCTGGACTCTGGCCTACTCACTCATAATCTCTCTCAGCAGTTCATCTTCCAGGAAAGGACAATGTTCTGGCAGACACCATGAGCAGGATCAACCAAAACTGCTACTAGTGGTCCCTGAAAAGGCAGGTCCTGCAAGCTGTTTTCCGGAGGTGGGGCACTCCCAGAGGTGGACCTCTTTGCAGCCCCAGACAATCACCAGTTGCCACAGTTTGGTTGCAGACCTCCTGCAGTGAGCACAGTGCCACTGGATGCACTACTGCCGGATTGGACAGGGAAGTTCTACCTTACCTCCATTCCCCCTGCTACCCAGAGTACTGAACAAGCTCAGGACCCAGCCAGCAACAATGATCCTCGTAGCTCTAGACTGGGCCAGGCAAACCTGGTACTCCGTCCTTATGTCCCTGTCAATAGTCAGCCCTATTTGCCGCCCTAGGAGGCACAACCTACTGACATCCTCTCAAGACTGGATCTTGTACCCCAACCTTAAGTCCTTCAGGCTCAGGGCCTGGCTCTTGAGGACCTAGAGTATGCTAACTTACATCTCTCTGAAGGGGTCTTGGAGGTACTTAGGGTTTCAAAAGAAAACCCTCCATCAGGAAAATTTACACTTCCAAATATAAGAGGTTCTCTGTCTGGTGTCAGCAGGACATAGCTCTGTACCAGGCTGGCCTGCCAGTGCTGTTGGACTATTTGGTCCATCTCCATTCCCGGAGTCTGAGGCCATCTACTCTCAAGGTACACTTGGCAACTGTTTCTGCCTATCTCTCAGCTGGGAAGGGCCCTTCCCTAGCTTCTAATCTGATTTTCAGAAAGTTTTCAAGAGCCTACTGCATTTGCATCCCCTACACAGGGACCCAGCCCCCTTGTGGGACCTGAATATATGCATTGCATAGCTGATGCAACCCCTTGAGCCCATGTCCTCAGCAGAGCTTAAGTATGTGACCTGGAAAACAGTATTCCTGGTGGCAGTCACTTCAGCCAGAAGGATTAGTGAACTTCAGGCCTTGTCTACAGAACCTAACTACATTTCAGTCCATAGAGACAAAGTGGTCCTTAGGACCAATAGGACGTTCTCCCCAGAGTGGTATCCCACTTCCACCTCAGGCAGTCAGTTACCCTGCCTGTCTTCTCGGACCATTCCAGTTCAGGGGAACGTAGGCCGCATAGCCTTGATGTCAAGAGGTCTGTCAGCTACTATGTGAATCACACGAAAGGCCATAGGCAGGGTAACACTCAGCTCTGTCTGACCTATGGAGAAACGGGGAAGGGAAAACCAGCTGCAGAAAGTACTATTGCATGCTGCATTGTTGCCTGTATTCAGTTTTGCTACAGCAAAGTGGGCAAGGAACCCCCTGTGGATCTTTGGGCTCATCCCACCAGGGTTACAGCTGCTTCCATAGCAGCTGCCAGATACATTCCTGTCCACACATTTACTAAACACTAGTGCCTGGACACCCAGCCTAGAAATGATGCCAGATTTGGTACAGCAGTACTGCATAATGTGTTTCCTAAATAGGTTCTATGCCCGCCTCAAAAGGTACTTCTTGGGTAGTCTGCATATGTCAGAATACAGTAAAGATTTCCTGGAGTTTAAAGGAACAAATACTTACCATAGTAATCTTGTTTCTTCCAAGGGAATCTTTACTGTATTCTGAACTCCCACTCTACCTCCCCTTTTAGAATCTAGTGGGCACTGCATTTCAGCTCTCCATGCTGTTGAAACCTGTTTGAATTGGTTGTTTTGGGCATCTGTGACTAGAGTCTTTAGGACGCCACCTTGTTAAAAGGAGGGATTATTTGTTGGTGGGTGAATTTGTCTTTCTGTAGGATAGTATAATTATCATTTTTCATGTTTGCTTCATAAGAATCTGATGGTTACATAAAATGCACCAGGCACAGTGGTTTGAAAACCGAGCTCGAGCCTATCACCATTCCACTATTCGCATAGGTTCTATTAACTCATTTCTCTCTGGGGCAGTTGAATGGTGAAGGCTAACTGCATATGTCAGAATACAGTAAAGACTCCCTTGGAAGAAACACAATTACTATGGTAAGTAATTTTTTCTTATGAATCACAATCAGTTACCTTGGAAATGATTATTGTCACAAATAGGAGACTGACATCGAGTGATGACAGGCAACAGGAGAAAAATGAAGTCCCAGGGACAAAGATACTGTTTCCAATCAGATTTTCTTAGCAGGAGAGAATAAATGGAAAACAACAACTGGAAATATGTGAAATACCACTAGAATTGTATGTACAGGAACTTACAAAGTTGTCCAAGAGACATTGCAGATTCTTTAAGGAAACAAAATGCCATCACGAATGTTCAGATTTTCATGATTGTCTTTATGCTTACAAACAAATGCTGGAAATGACTGGTACTCTCAGGTAGACAACAGCAGAACTGTTAAAGAGAACCTTTCTTGGCACATCAGAAAACAAATAGGAGGCTCCGTTACCTGCAGAGGAACAAGGCTGTTGTTACTTCAATACAGTATTCCATTTGTACCAAAATTTTAAATACTGAAAAGAACTTTTAAAATTAGGCTCAATAGACTTGTATTAACGCCGTCCCTGCGCTGGTCCTATAGTGACATCACAGAATGATGAGGCATGGGGATGGTGTAGGTGATCAGGAAGTGGAAGGGATCGAATGGCTAGCCCCTTTGGGGGCAAAATACGATCCCTTCCCTCCCATGGGGGGGCAAAGTCGATCCTTTTAAAAGTGCTACAGAGGAACTCCTCTGCAGGTAAGGGAGCCCCCTGTTTGTTTAAATCCAGGGCTGCAAATGCCAGGGAAAGGTGCTCTTTAAATTATTGGGTCTTGCTGAGAAGTGTTATAGTTTTTGTACATAGAAGGGAATTAACTTTTCACTTGTCACTTGAGAGGACTTGTTTGTATGTCCATAGTTAGAACACCTTTCTTTATGTTTGGAAACTTGCCAGAGCACACACTGCAAAGCAGTTCTACCTAGATTCAGCTCACTATCCACTTTTGGCAGCTTCCCATCAACAGGGTAGACACCAGTGAATTACTCAGGACCAGTGATAACAAAAATACTAGAGGGAACAGCTGTAAAGTGGCAGGAGAAAAATTCAGAAAAGATGCCAGGAGATGTTACTTCACAGGTAGAGTAGTTGGGGGGTAGAACAAAGTACCCATGGAGGTTGTTAGTGCAGATACTTTGGCATCTTCAAGAGGGGGGTGGGATGAGGTAAAAGATCTGGTACAGGTAAATGGGATTGGGGGGGGACGACGACATGTAACCCGTAAGGTGCATGTTGTTCCTTATTGGGCAGACACAATACACCGCTGGGATTTCTTCTGCTGGCAGATGTTTCATTGTCTCCATTGAGCATGCTCAGTCACAATAGTCTTCAAGCATGGCTCATAGCACCCAGTTATCTGTCTCCTGCTGCACTCTCACTGCTCTCAGATCTTTTCTTCTGCTGAAACAAACTGGCCCCCTCCTTCACTGCTGCAAGATGGGACTGTATGAACCTTATTTCCTCAGTAGCTGATGCCAGGGAATTCTTCACAAGTTAATTTCTCAATGTCTGCAACAAACATGCATCAGTCAGAACATACATGATCAGAGGACACCATTACCCCTGTATCTCCAAGAAGACCATTCACTTGTTCTTGCAGAGGGATGACACTTGAGTCAGATTTGGAAAGACCAGATTCCTCATAGGCAGTAGCTACAGTAAACGTAAATATTTAAGGATACTGCAACACCCAGAACTAAAAATGTAACGCACCTAGAGGCAGTCCCAACCCGGGTCCACGTGCACCATGGGCGGTGAGCGTAACCACCACACCAGGCTGCCAGCTCGGCAGCAGCCTGCTCACTCCTGTGCACACACTAACCTCCTGAATGTTCACTATTATGTCCCCCGTACTCACTATTCAACCCCTCATTATCCTTTAAAGGTCACTGCTATTTTGGGCACTCATTTTGAGTCTCAGTTTGCTTCACCCATATTATGGGATACTGTTAAGGTAAACTAAAGAACTGAGGTGAAATGTGCACCCAGGCGGGTTTGGACTAAAGGTAGCATTTCAGCCAAACAAATGTGCAAATAACGAAAGCGCGTGTACGTAGTGTACATTACAGGTAAATTGAACTAATAGGAAGAAAATCGGGATATTGAAATGTTGTGCATTTAAGCAGGATGTGTACGTATCCGATGTGCACTGTAGTGGGCTACACTGTATTTGTTTTATCAACTTTTGGTAATATACTTCAATACAAAAACTCACCCACAGAAACACTTTGCTGGTTTATTATTTAACCCAGCCTGTTCTGAATTTATAGGAACTGGAGAGGGAAACTGACATATCTAATTCTCGATTCTGTCTGAGATGGGTGTTGTAAATAAATGAAGGTTTCCTTGGTAAATAATTAATATACACATTTTGGGGGCATTGATTTGTGGTATTAGTTGCAGGTGGCCAGCACCTCACAAGTGTCGTCCAGACAAAACACTTTTCTGATCTGTTCCTGCAGCAGATGAAACAAAAACATGCAAATAAAATATCCTTTTAGGCTGGATAAGTGCAGAACACAAAATAATGGCTGATATGTGATATCTAACGTAAGAATCTATGAATAGAATGAATCTGTCTGCACCCGGCTTGTGTCTCTGAACACACATAGCCACACCCAAGTATGCATACTAAGTGGGTTACTCTAGTGGAGCCAGCAACAGTTCCAAAATATAAAGAATGTGCAGGGTTTGTCTTCTCTATCCAGAGTAAGGCTTTAAAAGTAGCAGACTCACAAGTATATTTATCTCTGCCCAAGACGCTCTTTTGGTATTCAGCAAAATAAATCATGACATATGAAGCAGCACCTGTAGACGTTATTATCTTCATTCTTTTGCTTTTTCCTGCAAGTAGTTTACTTTTTGTAGGTTTTCTCCCCAGTCCCACTCCTGTGTGTCCCCAACGTGACGCATGCGTGTGAATGCACATGTACGCATGCCTACGGGACGCCCCACCCTACCGGTAGCTCCGTTGCCGCCTGCGCCTGTTATTGGACCTCCATCCAGTGACAGTGGGACTACGGGTGGGCGACACTTCCCGGGAGAGGAGAGACACTGCTCAATCCTGCTCTCTCCCCCACCCCCACCTCATGCCAGCACCCTATCGACCGAGGTCATTCCTGAACCCAGGTTGCCGGCATAATGCAAAGTAAGGCGTCCAGCACCTCAACCCTCCGCACCACCAGGCCAGCTTATTATCTTCATTCTTAACATGATCCCCACTGACAGCTGTGTTTGTCGTTTGTTAAAACATCTGCTGCGCAGAAAAAAAATCATTCTCGCAATTTATTGGATGGGGGGGGATTGCACCAGTGTCACCAGTGTCATTCTCTTTAACTTTAGTACACGAAGTACTGTACTTTGCTTAACTTTGTTACAGACAGCTGTCTTTTCTCTAGGAGGAAGTCTTTATTTTTCAGTGTGTCACGTTTAATCAATATTGTAACACGGCTCAGCAGAGAGCACGGAAATGGAGCAGCCGCATTGGCTGAAGTGGCACAGGTGACGGAAACCGAGCTGGTATTAACCCACAGTTAACGTGCGTTCGGTTAGTACCACCCGTGGCCACCACAGCAGCAGAGGGGACCCACCCGCTAGGTCACCACCTCCTCACGCCACCCGCAGCGCTGGTGAGGCATAGCGGTGGTGGTGATCGCCGAGCACGTAGCGGTCCATTAGGAGTCCTCAAATTGATTTGTAACATGGCAACTAATCGGTACAGGAGAATGACAATGTAAGTGGCTTACACACCCCATGGTACTCCAAAACTAGCTTGCATTAATTCCTAAGATATGCCCATCTAAGTAGTACTCAGAACAGCCACACAGCAAGCAAGCGTGATATGGTTCCCACCCAATTGATACTGTTGCTATCGCCGCTATAGTGTCAGTAAGAAAATGCACAATTTTCAACACAGATATCGTCACAGTGACATGAAACACAGCTGTGATCCTGTAAATGTTTCTGGATGTACTGTAAATGGCCCCATGAACTGTATTGTTATGGTGTTCCACCTGAGTCTACCATTAGAGAATAAAAGCACCACAATGTCCAAGGCAGAACAAATGATGTTCCATGTGCGACCGTTGTCGATAGTAGCAGAACAGGATGATTTGTTGCAAAATTACTAAACATGTACTTTTATCCTAGTAAGCATTTGTGTAATGTAATGGATTATAGTGTTATACGCACTGAGGAAGAAGCTGTTGAAAATAGCGGTCTGCGAGTGAAGTATGCTAATCACAGTTTTGGAACCCACAAAACATTGCAACTGTTTTCTACCAAATAGTGAGTAGCGTAATTTGTTCCACGATTCTTTTTTTAAGAAACATATAGCAACCATATCGTACAATAAATGTAACCATCATAACTGTACTGTTTTATGACCACTGAATATTTCAACAGCCACAGCAGTAATGCACAGTGTTAAACTGCGCTGATCGTTACCATTGTGAAAAGCACTGAATTAAGCATTAAAAACTACAGCTATGTATAGACTCTCTGCTTTTCCAGAAGTTTTCCTTCTGATCTGTACAATAACTGTATTGCACTTGCCATGTTACAAGTGCATTAATCACCCTCAGAGTCGGGCTCTGCGATGATTAATGCCGCTGGGTGGTTGGAACCCCGGGCCCGCCCTGGGTACCAACCCCAGCGGGCGATAATCCACCGGCAGAGCCCTCCTCTAACGGTGATTAATGCTTACATGTCAGTCATCAGTTACAGTGGCCAGCGTTTGTCCTCATTTGACAGTGAAACAGACTGTTGGAGTCTGATAGTTCCCCCCCACACACACTCTTAGCCCTCAACCCTATTAGCACTGATACAGTTGTACATGGAGGGGACGGGGAGAAGGTAGCGGTGGTCCACTTGCATTGCCAAGTCTAGTGTGCATTGCTTGTGAGGGATAGCGCCAAAAGCGGGTGGGTGGGAGCCACATGCAGGAGCCAGGCACAGCTGCAAGGAAAGCGGTCTGGGGAAGCGCAAAACAGAGAGAGAGAAAACTCTGTGCAAGGTACTTACTACAGGGGCTGCCTCCTTCTTCCCACCTCCTAGTTTCCCAGTAAATGAGTGCTGCAGGGGATGGCTGTTTATGTTGTGGGGGGTCAGGACTGTGAAAGCTGCCCATGGTGGGGGGGTGTAAGACACACACACAGAACTTGCTTTTTTCCTGGTGGGATCTTAAGTGTACAAGTGAAGGGGTGGCGGGCCTGTCTGGTAGCTACGGGGTTTGGGGGGTTGATCAACACTCATAACATCCTGTTTTTATCACCACATCACAACTCTTCTGAATGATTGCAGCGTGTTTTCTTTTTGTATTAGCATAGCAGCAACAGCTCTAGCAGCAGGAGGATCACCCTAGGAGGTTAGCTGGAGAGAGCGAGGGATTTTTGTTCTCCAGAATGGGGCATGCTGATCGATTTTTACCCTTTTTTTTTTCTTTTTTTTTTTGTAATTCAAAGTTTATTGGTATTTCAGAATGCAAGGGTTTACATATATTGAATAAACGTAAATGATATACCATGACATTCAATTTAACCATAAATTATCTATAACTAATACAGTGCAATAAATGGGATAAACAAATATGGAACAATGGAAAAATAGAAAGAGAGAGAGAGAGAAAAAAAGAAAAGGAAAGGGAAAAATAAAAACCCTGAATACGAATCTGAAGCTGTATATAGTGTCCAATACATATCCGACTGTATAAAAACTAAATTAACATATGGTGTTCCCTTATTTTAACCAAAACCATTTATGAAGAGAAAGAAAAAAAAAAAAAACACATTATAACCTTATATATTCATGCAATTTAGAGAGCATTTCATGTAAGGTTCCGAAATTTCTAAGAATTTGTCTATACGATTCATGTTTACATAAGCAACCCTTTCATAACCAGCTCTTGCAGATAAGTAAAACAACCATTCTTTTATTGAAGACGTTGTTTGACTATTCCAATATCTAAGGATAACATTTTTTGCTGTAATAAAGGCAGCAATCAGCCATAATTGCTGATATTCAGTCAAATTAGTAAATTCAGAACAAATGCCAATAATTGCAGACTTAACTGAACATGTGAATGTGTGACCAAGGACTTTACTACAAATTGATAATACTTTGACCCAAAATGCAATAATATCCGGACAGAACCATACGATATGGGAAAGCGTACCCTTTCCTCTTACACATCTCCAGCAGTTCTCCGCAGTAGCTAGGCCCAGCCTAACCATTTTACTTGGCATATAATACCATTGATGAGTTATTTTGTATTGTGTAAGCCTGCCCTTAGCTTCCCTACATGCTTTTAGATTCATTTTCCACGTTTTGCCATTCCTCAGGTGAAATATGCGTTTGTAATTCTTTTTGCCAACAAGCTAAAAGTGATAAGTTTCGGTCAGGAAATGAGTCGAGCATCAAAGAATATATTTTTTTATGGCTGCTATTCATAGAGCAAATTTTATCTAAAAAATGAGGTTGTGGGCCTGGAGAAAATGTAAACTTTAATATGTCCCTCATTTGTAACTGTTTATAGAATTCCATTCTGGGGAGTTTAAATTTTGATGAAATTTGTGCAAAAGACATTAATGAGGCCGTACTTTGATGCCATATGTCTTCTAAAAATAAGATACCTGCCTTTTCCCAGCTTTTCCATGTTATGCATTTTCCATCAATTTTAATCAAAGGATTTCCCCACAGTGGGCAGTGTAGGGATGCATTCGGAGACCAAGATTTTTACACTTTTAAAACCAGTGTGTTTCACCGTTGGACCTGAAGATTGTAAATTAAAAAAAAAAAAAAAAAGAAACCACAGTTTGTTGCAGGATATAGTAGCTGCATAACCCTGTACTTTAGTTTGATCATTTGTCCGTCATGATCTTTTACAAAAAGGGGTCATAAACTCCTGACAAACGACATCTCGGTCTTTTGATATGGGCAGAGACGTTAAACCGCTTGGCACATTTTAAACCATGTGGCACATTTTCTGAGATGACAAACATATGAAAATTGCCAGCAGCAAAAGGCCATCATGGTCTGTCTTGGCTGCTCGAAATTGCAGCTGCCCCCACCCCCTTCCTTTACCCTCTCCTCCCCTTTGCCCTGTCCCATCCCTTCTTGAAGTATTCCACTGAGTTACATGCCACCACCTCAGCTGGTAGTGCATTCCACTTTGCCACGACCCTCTCCATAAAGAAATGCCTCCTCGCCACCCTCCTGAATCTACCCCCCTCCAATCACATGGTCCCTAGTGTGTCTCCCCACCCTCCTCCTCCTCTTGTATAGACCCTCAGTGTCTATTTTGATTATCCCTTTTGTGTATTTGAAGGTCTCAATCAAGCCTCCCCATCCCTCCTCTCCTCTAGCGTGTACATTTTTTTTTTTTTTTTAGTCTTTTGGTAACCGGGTAAGGCTCACTAGGCATAAGTGCCTGTTTTCAGGAGTGACCTGGGAGCACTGGGCGGTTAAGTGACTTGCCCAGAGTCACACAGTATGCAAGTGGAGGTTGTGAGAATTAAACTCGGTTCTGGTCTGCTGGATGAATCAAGCTTGTTCACACCTCGTTCCTCTAACCTCTGTGCTATACATGTTTAACTCTCTTAGTCTGACTTCATATGGCAGTTCCCCCAGGCTATGAATCATCTTTGTTGCCCTACGCTGCACCCTCTCCAGCAGCCTAATGTCCTGTTGTAGGTATGGTCGCCAGTACTGCACGCAGTATTCCAGGTGGGGTCTAACCAAAGATCTGTATAGCAGCAGAATAACCTCCCTTCTTCTCAAGGTAATGCCTCTGGCAGTACACACCAGCGTTTTGTTAGCCATTGCTGCTGCCTTTCTGCATTGTGCAGAATTAATCCTTGCTCCTGTGATGAGCACCCCTAGATCCTTCTCCTCCGTTAACCTCAAGCTGCACTCTCTCCCCACCCCCAGGATGGTAGCTTCTTGGATTTTTGTGTTCCGAAGTGTAGCACCTTGCATTTTTTTTTTTTCATTCAACCCCAGCTGCCATCTGTCAGACCATGCCTCCAGTGTTGCCAGATCCTTCTGTAGCCCCCGTCATCCCCCCGGTCGTCCACCACCGCTCTCATCTTGGTGCCATCTGCAAATAGGCTGATTTTGCTGCTGATGCCATCTGAGATGTCTGCAGTAATTATGCCAAACAGCACTGGGTCCAACACCGACCCCTGTGGAACACCACTTGTCACAGACTTGGGGGCTGAGTATTGCCCACCTACCACCACCTTCTGCTGCCTGTCATTTAGCCAGATCTTCCTGGACATAAAGTCTCCACCACTTCTTCACACTAATGGGAGTTCACCGGAGGCGCTAGGACCCAGCGGGAACAAATTTTTTTTGAGAGGGTCGGCGTCTGAGATGAAACCGTGAGGAAGCGGCACTTCGAGCCCCGGCTCGTGCGGTAAAGACTATCTCAGCGTCGACCCTCCAACCGCCTCAGTTCCTTTTTTCCCCCGCCATCAAGTGCGCTTCAGTGATGACGTTGCTCACCCACCAGGAGTCGTACTTTAAACTATCGGCTTAGTTTTCAGTTTTTTTTTGTTTTGTAGTTTATCTTCGAATAAGTACCGATTATATTTAATTCTGCTAATAACAAGAAAGAGTCTTCAGCCCTCCATTGATTGAGTCGACCATGAGTGGGGTCATGTGACGTAGGGAGAGTTCATATGAAAGCTGTTCAGTCAGCTGGGCAGGGTCCGGTCCGCCGCCCTCTCCGGGGGGGGGGGTCTGACAACAGAGCAGGCTGATGTTCAGGGGATGAGTGGTCCCCAGCATAAAGGAAGCTGTCCCACTCATGGCACCGTTCAGCCTCGAGTTCTTCTTCAGCACACAGGTCGAAAAAGAAACCGCATCACTCGAGGTCGCCCCCTGGTACGTCTGCGCGTAGATGGTCACTTATTAGGGCCAGGTGCCAGTCTCCACCTCTGTCGGAGTTGCCGGTTTCTGTCTCTGGTGACCGACCTCCTCGACACCAGAGCCCCTCCCCACCTATTGAAGGAGCTTTTGATGAGAAATTTCACCAGTGGGCTGCTCTTATGGAGCAGAAGGCTCGGAGGTTGGTCCAGTTGCCTGAACCGGTCACTCTGAGGCCTTTGGGCGTTCAGAGGAATGGGTAGGGCAGTTGGGCCTTCCTAGTCTGTGGCACCTTCTTCGGTGCCGTGACTCCCAGCTCGGGTGTTTTTCCCTCACATGGCTGCGGCACAGGGCTTCACACGATGCCTCTATCTCCTGCCAGTTTTCCTACTTTTTCAAATCACAGTTTTCAGACCCTTGAAGTCTCTCTGCGCCATCCGCGGCTCTGGGGACTCTGTCGGCGCCGTCCGTGGCACCGAGTAGTCTGTCAGCACCATCCATGGCACTGCGGGCCCTGTTGGCACCGTCCGTGGCACCACAGGCTCTGTCAGCACCATGGCCTCTGTCAGCGCCATGTGCTGGGTCGTTTTCTATGGCGCCGCCCTCTTTGTGCTCGGTGCCGAGGCTTGGTGCGGCATCGTCCTGTCTCCAAGGGTTCTCAACTCTGATTCTTTCCTCTTCTGTTCTTCCTCATGATTTTCACTCCTTTCCTGTCCATACAGTCCCTCCTGGACTGTCAGGATATTATTTTAAACCTGACCCAGATCTTTGACTGGGTGATAATGTTATTCACACTGCCTTGGGAGTAGGGATCAATCATTCTACAGAGCTTGTGGTCGAAGACCTTTCCTTTAAGTCTCTGCTTAAAAATGTTAATTCTACTCTTTCTCTCCAGACTACAGATATCGATCCTGGGATGCTTTTAAGACTCCAATACCTCCATGTCCCGAAGATCCCTCCGGTACAGCCCTCTTTCGAAACCCTCTCTCAGATGGTGTAGAAGAATCCATCTCTCATTCCTTCCGTGGTCAAGTCCATAGATAGGAAGTATGCCTCTCCCAAGGATTGCCCCATATTGGCCTCACAAGCCTTTGCTGATCCCATTGTAGTTTTGGCAGAGAATAAGGCCGTCCTTCTTCAGGCATCTACAGCTCGGCCTATAAATAAAGAATCTTGCAAGATAGACACCTTAGGTAAGAGAGTCTTTGCTGCCTCCACCCTGGGTATGCGCAGTGCCAGCTACCAGGGTTATTTTTCTCAATATGAGTATGTCCTTTGGCATTCGCTCAAACAAATGGTAGAAGCTCTGCCCGAATCGTAAGTTAATTCAGAGCTACTTCAGACTATAACCAGGGGTATCAAGTCCAATAACCAACAGGTTAAAGCTGCAATGGACGCTTTCGATACAGCTTTCCGAGTGGCGGTGGCTGGCATCTGCACCCGTCGCTACTCTTGGTTGAGTACTTCGGGCTTCACGAATGACGCCCAGTAACCGGTCATGGCCTTGCATTTTGATGGTATGTATCTCTTCGGCCCCCAGTGGAGCAAGCTCTGGAGGCCACCCAGAAGACTAGATCTGCCATTAAGACAGCTAGACCGGCACCCGCCACCTCCCCGGGGGGGGAGGGGTGCGAACAAGCGCCAATTTCACAACCGTCAATCCTTTCGCAGCAGAGGAGGTTTTAACAAAAACCACATCCCTCAGCCACAAAAGAAAGCGCAGCAGAAGACACAAGGCCCAAAAGGGCCACCTTCTGAGTTTTTGGCCCAGGTCCCACCTCAGCTGTCTGAGGGGGACTCCTCCTCAGCAGTGGGAGGACGTCTGGCTCAGTTCTACAACCAGTGGAAGTCTATAACATCAGACAAATAGGTCCTCCGGATAATCTGTGAGTGGTACTTGCTCAGTCTTTCGGAAACCCCTCTGGATCATCCCCCCAAACTTAGCCCAGGCTGTCGGCAATACAGTCAGACTTTCTTGCTTCCGAGGTACAGGGCCTTCTGAACAACAGGGCAGTAGTTTCTACTCCCATTACTTCCTGGTTCCGAAGAAAACCGGTGGCATGCGCCACATTCTGAATCTCAGAAAGTTAAACAAGTTCCTTCTCAAAGAGAGAAGTTCAAGATGATATCACTAGGTACCCTGCTACCTTTGCTTCATCAACATGATTGGCTAGCCTCCCTGGACATGCAGGATGCCAACCAACACATCCCTATACACGCAAAGCACCACAGATACCTAAGGTTTATGGTGTTGGGTCAACACTATCAGTTCAAAGTCCTGCCCTTTGGGCTATCCTCGGCGCCTCGAGTTTTTACAAAGTGTTGTGCAATTCTTGCGGTACATCTCAGGAAAATTGGAATACAAGTGTTCCCATATCTAGACGACTGGCTCCTAGTAAGTCCCTCCAGACAAGGGACTCTGGACACCGTAGCCACGGCTGTCTCGGTGCAGTGGATACTGGGTCTCATGGCATCCTCAGTGTTCACTCTACCCTTCGCTCATCTCCACATGAGAACCTCTCAGTGGGTGCTCAGTACTCAGTGGTCCCCAACCACTCACCCTCAGTCCTTTCCCATCAAGGTGACAGAACCTCTGAAGAGGTCACTCACCTGGTGGTCGCAGGAGGACAACCTTCTGGAAGGTTATCCCTTTGCTCCTCTGGATCATCAGCTCTCCATGATCACAGATGCATCCCTAATGGGGTGGGGAGCTCAGTGCCAGAATCTCCACACCCAAGATACGTGGACTTAGGACGAGTCCCGGCTTCACATAAACGTCCTGGAAATGAGAGCCATCCTCTATTCCGTATGAGTCATGAAGGACATACTCTGTTACAAGAACATTCTCCTTCAAACGGACAACAAGGCACTGATGTACTACATCAACAAACAGGGCAGTGCACACTCTTACCCATTATGCAGGGAAGCAATGAGAGTGTTGGGAATGGTGCCTGGAGCACAAGGCTCTAATACAGGTGGTTTACCTGCCAGGAGTACAAAACGAACTGGCAGACTGTCTCAGCAGAACGGAGACGGATCCTCAAGAGTGGTCTCTCAACTTAACTGTCATTCAGTCACTCTTCAAAGAATGAGGAACTCCAGACCTGGACCTTTTTGCGTCCCCACTCAATGCAAAACTGCCTCTCTTCTGCTCCAGAAATCCAGGACCTGGCATTTTATGTCAGGATGCGTTCAGGCTGTGGTGGACAAGACGCTTTCTGTATGCCTTTCCTCCTCTTCCCCTAATTCAGAGGGTACTTCTCAAATTCGAGTCTCGGAGGGGCAAAATGATTCTCATTACCCCGTTCAGGCCTCGACAGATATGGTTCCCGCGGCTCAACAGTCTGTCAGAAACCCCCCGAAGATGCTTCCCCTTCAGACAAACCTTTTGACCCAGGGTCCCATGGCCATCCCAATCTGAGGTCGCTTCACCTCCACACTTGGCTGCTGAAGAGATAGAGGTGAATAGGTTCAGTGTTTCTCATAGAGTTTCCAATATTCTTTTGGCTGCGCGTAAGCCAACCACTAGAAAAACCTACACAGCCAAATGGAAGCATTTCTCTATCTGGTGTGCAAAATCCTCTTGGAACCCTGTTTTCCTGCCCACCAAATAAAGTTTTGGAGTACCTTTTAGACCTCTCAAATACAGGTCTGCAGTACTCCACAGTCAGAGTTCATCTTTGTGCCATTTCGGCATATCATGAGCTGGTACTTTCCATGTCACTGGCTCAGTTACCTGTAGTTAGGAGGTTGCTTAATGGTATTCTGCATACTAGGCCTCCTATCAGACACCCAGTCGCAGCCTGGGACATTAACCTTGTGCTAGACATGCTCACTCGTAAACCATTCGAGCCTCTAGTTACTTGTGACTTGAAGTTGCTCACTTAGGAAACGGCCTTCCTGGTGGCCATCACTTCCGCCTGGAGACTTTCTGAAATACATGCACTGGTCAAACCCCCCACCACCACCACACTGTATTTCACAAGGACAAAGTAGTTCTTAGGACTCATCCTATGTTTCTCTGTAAGGTTGTCTCAGAATTCCATCTAAACTAACCTTTAGTCCTTCCTACCTACTTTGTGAACTTCCAGAATGAAGGGGAATGTACCCTTCATTCACTGGATGTTAAGAGAAGCGCTGCGATTCTTCTAGATGGAACAAAAGAATTTCGCAAGGCTCAACAACTGTTTGTCTCATTCAGCGAAACCCAGCTAGGTCAGCCTGTCACCATTAGATGCATGTCGGCGTGGCTGGTGGCATGCCTATGCCACTGTTATTCTATGGCACAGGTCAGGCTGAAAGGCAGAGTGTACGCTCACTCTACTACAGCAGTTCGCGGCATCTCTGGTGGAAATCCGGTAATGTGCCCATTGCAGATATTTGCTGATGACTACTTGGAGCTCAGTGCATACTTTCGTTAAGCACTACGCCTTGGATGTCCATGCCAGGCGACATCTGTCGTTGGCCAGAACTATTCTTAACGGACTTCTGTCTTAAGTATGTGAGTTCTTTATCTCCTGCCGCCCATCTCGGGGGATTATTAATGCGGTACTCTCCCATTAGTGTGAACGAGTGGCGGAGACTCTATATCCAGGAAGATCTGGAAATTATGTACCTACCGTAATTCTTGATCTTCTTGGAAATCTCCACCACTCATTCACACGCCACCCACCATCCCCCGAGCTCACTTCTCTGTTTTTGGTCTTCACTCTTTCAATGGCTGGGCTGTGAAGACTTTGTTGTTGACCCTTCTTACACGGGTCATTCGGACTACCTTATGTCCAATTTGTAGGTTAGTCCTTCTAGGTTAGTTATGCTGCACCTTCTTGGAAAAAAAAGGTAGTGAGGCGGCTGGAGGGTCGATGCTGAGACCGTCTTTTACCACACGAGCCAGGGCTCGCGATGCCGCCTTCCTGGTGGTTGCATCTCTCAGGCGCCAACGCCTCAAGAAAGTTTGCTCGCTGGGTCCTAGTGCCTCAGCGAACTCCATTGGTGTGAATGAGTGGTGGAGACTTAGTCTAAAAGATCAAGAATTACGGTAGGTACGTAATTTCCATTTCTCCATCCACCCCACCAGTTTTGCTCGCGCCCCTAATACCCTGTAGCTTGCCTCCAAGTCTCCCATGTGCTACTGAATTGAAGGCCTTACTGAAGTCTAGGTATAGGACATCCACCACATGGCCCCCGTCAATTTGCGTAGTCACAGTATTCCACCAGGTTGGTCTGGAATGACCTGCCCTTGACGAAGCCATGCTGCCTTCCATCCTGCACCCTTTCACCTCCAGTAGTGCCACTAGCTTCTCCTTTAGGATTGTCACCATTAGCTTCCCCACTATGGACATTAAACTTAGTGGTCTATAGTTCCCCAGTTCGTCCTTGGGTTCACTCTTGTGGAGGGGAACCACGTGAACCAGTCTCCAGTCCTGCAGTATGCATCCTGTGTCCAGAGATGAATTAAATAAGTCTGTCAAGGGTCTTGCCAGGACCTCTGCCAGCTTGTTCAGCACTCTCAGATGTACTCCATCCGGTCCCAGTACCTTGTCTACCCTCAATGCCCTTAACCCTTCCAGCACCCTCCCCACTGTGATTTCGCCATCTGTCACCTCTCCCTCATCTGTTTCAATCCTCCCTCCCCCTACTGTGGGTAGCGCCTTCTCCTTTTCTTTTGTAAAGACTGAACAGAAGTAGTTGTTGAGCACATCTGCCTTTTCACCCCCTCTTCCATCCATCCTTCCTCAAGTCTTACAATTTGGTCCCTACAGTTTTTTTTTTCTCTGTGATGTACCTAAAGAAGTCTTTCTCTCCTTTTCTTATGCCTTGTGCCAGCCTGAGTTCCCTTGCTGTCTTGGCTGCTCTTACACCCCTGGTCACTTCCTTTGCTTCTTTCAGATATTCCTCCTTACCCTCCTCCTTCCCCAATTTTCTGTATCTCCTGTAAAGCGCCCGTTTGTTCCTCACCCTGTCTAGCACCCCTTTACTTATCCAGCTGGGTATCTTTCCCCTAGCCTTCTTAGTCTGGTCCCTACAGCAAGTTTCTGTTGCCTCCACTATCCCATCTTATCAGTTCCCACCTTTGTTGTTTGTCTGTACCTGGTGGAATTTTGCATAGGAACCCCTGTGCCACTTCCCTCATCATCTTAAAGTTGGCATTCCTGAAATCCAGCACTCTTGTGCTAGATGCCCCCCTCTGTTTAGCCATCTGTAACTGGAACCATACTGTCCAGTGGTCATTCCCCCCCCCCCAGTGGTTTTTCCACCCTCACATCCCTCACCCACTCCCAGTTCATCAGTACAAGGTCAAGGGTGTTCCTTTCCCTAGTTGGTTCCTTGACTAACTGTATTAGAAGGCTTTTGATCTGATCTGTCAGTATCCTGTAGATCCCTTTAGATTGAGAGGGTGGCCTGTACACTACCCCCAGTCTTGGTGATCTGTTTTTGGGATCTTGTAGTTGCACCCACAGTGCTTCTGTATCTCTCTCATCTCCCTCCTCCCTTACACATTTTAATCCCTCCTTTACATACAGCGCCACTCCCTTCCCCTTTTCCCTATCCTTCCAGTGTGATCTGTACTCTGGAACCGTCTTGTCCCAGTCATGGGTTTGGGTGGTCCATGTCTCGGTTATAGCTGCCAAGTCCATGCCCCTCCTCCAGGAGAGCATGCAGCCGCCCCTTATTTCCCAGACTCCTAGCGTTTAGTGTTACTACCCTCCAACCCTTGTCTCCTACCTCCCTCCCCTTCCTTATGTCTGCTTCCTAGCAGTTGCCTTCCCCCTTACCTTGCTATCACGGGGGGGGGGTAAAGCCCATTTGGTTTCACATCACTAGGCCTCTGAACACCTCTGTCCATCCTGCTACCCCCTCTCCTAGTTTAAATGCTCCTCAGTGTGCAGATGTGAAGTAGACTGTACAAGCATGCACTGTATGAATATTTGCACAGTACTCTGGTTGTTTCGTAAACAAATGCTTAAAAAATCATTCTGGGCCGGCCCGGTGGCGCTGAGGTTGAGGCGCTGGATGCCACACCTCAGCCACGCCGGCGCGGGTTGGGGAATGAGCCCGGATCGTCGGGGTCGGCGGGGAGACAGGCTGGAGTCCCATGACAGCTCGCCGCCTCCGGGGAGGACTTATATCGGCGGCGGTGACCCTGGTGGAGACTGGGGAGCGAGCAGAGTCGAGTCTCTAGGGGCGTGATTGGTGCTGGCGAGGCTGGCAGCCCATCAGCCTCAAGAGGCGCCTCCGTGAGAGGAGTGGGGAACGCTGCTGATGCCAGTGGTTGCCGAGATGCGAGGCACGCGAGCGAGAAGAGAGGAAAATGGATCCCCGGAGCCTAGATGACGGAGCACCGAGTCGCTGGCCCTGATGTACCAGCTGCCCATCCACAACCCAGGACCTGGACAAGTCCCCAAGATTCGGATCCGCCCGACCCAACCCTTAGGGGGTATTCCGAGCATGATGATAGGTCTGGCGGTGAGTAGGAGGAGTGTTGGCAGGGGTAGGGCTTCATGGGTGCACCAGGAGGGAACGGCTCTGAGGGGGCTAGTGGGAGTATAAATTGCAATTTCAAAAAAAAAAAAAAAAAAATCATTCTGATTTGTTTGGGACCTCTGAATTAGGTGAAGATGTCAATTATAATGGTTAAAACCCTGAGAGGAGCACTGGAATATTTTATACAGTGCTCAGAATGTGATCTTTTTTTAATTTTATTTATTTATTCTAGGATTACAAGTACCTTTGAGCCAAGGCTCTTTTACAAAGGTTCCACGTCAGAAATAACAAACAGCAAGGAAGCAACAGTGAAATAACAGTAAACAATTCATGTACAACAGTGTTGTTGAAAGGGGTCAATTATAGGAAGAGTAAGGGGTAGAGGATGAGGAGAAGTGTAGGTAGTTAACAGAGGCAGCTATAGTAAGATGGTGTCCACAAGGAATGGGTAGGATCAGGCACCGGGGTGGCAGAGAAACAGGGATGAGAGGAGAGAGGGAGGATGAAGATGCAACCAGAGGCATTTGTTGAAAATAAATGGGAAGGAGTGATAGAAGAGAAAAGGGGCAGGGTGGGAGGGGTAAGTGCTGTAATGGGGCAAGGAGAGACTAATGAGGTGGTAGGAAGACCTGAGATTTGAAGTGGCGCCTCAGGAGCTGGGGGAGGGGACTGGGGGCTGGGGTTAAGCAGTATATAAGTTAGGATTTAAGCTGTGTAGGTTATCGTCTAGGAGAGGCAGTCACAGGAGCTAGAGACAATGAGATGGGCCCGGAGTCTGGTTTTGAACAGACCTAGTGCTGAGGCAGAGGAGATGGTGTGGTTGAGACCATTCATCCATAGAAGAGCCCTATAGGTGAAGGAACATTGGCCCTGCGTAGTTAGACAGCGAGGAACTTGTAGAATCTGGGTTGTTGAGCTCCTGGTGTTCTGTCGGTTGGTGTTTTGATGTAACAAAACAGGTGTGAGGCCAAGGTTGATTTTTCCCGCCATAGCACATGTGAGATACTTTATACGGTTGGAGAGCTGGAGCCATCTGGATTGTTCATAAAGGGCACAGGTGTGGGTGAGGCGGTGGGCACCAGTTGTGAGTCGGCATACTTTGTTAAAAGCAGTTGTTATACGTCAGAGAGCAGACATCGTGGCAGAGCCGTAGATAATGATGCCATAATCAATAATTGACACCACAGAGCTCTGGATGGCAATTTTTAGGGCCTCTGGGGTGAGCTGCTGCCTGTGCTTGTAGAGTAATCCAAGGCGTGTGCTGGCAGCTTTAGCCACGCTGTCAGTGTGACCTGTATAGGAGAGATTGGGGTCAAGCAGAATCCCTAGGTATTTGAAAGAGTAAACGTGTTCGAGGGCAGTCCCCTGCTTGGTGGAGATGGCAAGGGGGTGTTGCTTGTAATGGTTATGTAAACTACAGAATAGCAAGGACTTGGTTTTCTTGTGATTGAGGACTAGATTGTGATTGGAGAACCATGTTTCAGTGGCACTGAATCAGAGTTGGAGGCTGTGTTGTAGTGGTGAAAGGTCCTTGTGTGTAGAAAAGACAACAGCATCATCCGCATACAGGATGATTTGTTCTGAGCAGGATTGTGGTAGGGAGTTTAAAAAGAGGCTGAAAAGGAGAGGGCCCAGTATGGACCCCTGAGGTACTCCGGAGCGGACAGGCAAGGTGTCCGAGATAGCACTGGCAGTTTTTACTCTTTGAGAGTGGTTGTCAAAGTAGCTTCTGAACCAGCGGGCAGAGTCTGGTGCGAGGCCAGCAAGGAGTAGTTGGTCATACAGCAGCCGATGATGGACCGTGATCTTCCTGTTGTTGAAAGCTGATCAGCTGCTTGCTGACCGACTGGCTTCAACAAATCAGAGGACCAAAGCCCTCTCTGATTGGAGCAGTTTGGTCCTTTGAAGTACACAAAGTTTCCACCCAGCAAGCAGTGAGTGGCGTCAGGACCACAGTGTGTGTTACTGGTCTAAACTGTCGAGCCCTTGCTTTTTGAACTGCAGTGGCCTGCAGTAACATCCTCGATCCCATTTAGTGTAATAAATGTTTGATGTGCAGGCACATCAAATGTAAAAAGTTGAAGCTTAGGTTCTAGAGTTCTCTTAAGATTATACAAATACTATGCAATTAGTTTGTGATCATTTGAATGGTGTGAACTTTCTACAGATCTAAATCTGCTGTCTAGGTAAATGGATTGGATACATCTTGCTAGAGTGCTGTCCAGTCCTTTGGATATTCTGACAGCTTGACAGCGCACTGTCGGCACAATCCCTAGTTAGAAAGCAGCAGCATGCAGTTCCTGTCCTTCCTGTGTCTAAACACTGATGCTTCAGGAGATGCCAATCGACCACCTTGGCAGGAGGAGTCTTCTGGAAGAGCTTATGTCTCATTCCTCACCCAAGGTCCTTGTCCTGATTGGGCCAGAAGGGCACAGGTTTTCATACCTAAGTTCTTCTGATGTTGCCTGGCCACAGGAACATAGAACAGGATAGCAGACGAAGGCGCAGCGACTCATCCAGTCTGACCACCCTACCTATTCCTCCAAAAGTTTGCCCTGCTGGCTGTCCCTTTCCTTCACCCTTTGTTCCCTGACTCTCTTACTCTGGTCTTGTACCTGTTTGACCCCACTTTGAAACCCCCCACTGTTTCTGTTTTGGACATTACCACTTCCTCTGCTAGTCTGTTCAACTTGTCCACCACCCCACTCTTTCTGTGATAGGAGCTTGTAGACATCCTTTCTGAATTTTACCTTAGCCAATTTTAGCGAATTTCCTTTCATGATTGTGTTTAGGATAAATATGTCTTTGCGAAACCCCCCTGTTTATCCTGCGCAGGTATTTGTATGTCTGATTGCTCAGACTGCCCACTTTTCTAAGCAGTCGACACCACTGCCACTCCCATCATTGACATGCAGGGGGAGGGGTGCCTCACCTCAAAACTGCAATGTGCCTGGTCTCTGAAGCCCATGCTGTGTGCCATTGGGACAGAGTTAATCTCATTTTCCTGACTATGCCTTTTGACTGGAAGGAATCGATGGTGACGGTTCACAAAACCATGAAAAAAAAAAAATCATACTGATGTGGAATAATTGACTAGTTGCAAAAGGAATACCATTTACTGTACTTCCCTGAGAAAATCAAATACTTCTGACTGATAAGTACTTAAAACAGCAGTTCAGCCATGTCTGTGGTTCTGAGTGAGGGGAGATTGCACTGGTGACCCAGGTTTGTGCCCTGAGCCTGGGAAGTCGGGAGTATACTCCAGCAAGAAGGGCTTGGAGCATCTGCTCAGTACCCTACTTCTGGGAGAAGGTACCCATCATATCTCTCTAGTAGTGGCACCTGTTGGTGGCATGGAGGAGGTGCCATGGACAGTGTGGGTGACCATGCTTGTGGTGCACCTCTCCCAGGCCTGCTGCTAGCATGTGCAAGTTTGGGGAGGAGAAGCGGGAGAAAAAGTAGCAGAAATGCTGCAGCAGTATGCTGGATGCCAACCCTGCTAGCCCGCACCCCAGCAGCTCTCCAGCGTACCATCGGAATCTCTCCAGCCAACATGCTGGTAGATGAGCACTCCCTCCTCTTGGCTAGGGGAGGGCCCCAGACTGAGACAAGCCAGCAATGGAGGGTGTTAAGGTAACGCCTAGAGCCTCCATGAAGCCAGAGGATGCCCTCAACGGGGGAAAAGATGGCCCCGTGTGTTGCTGGAGATACTGGAGGTCTGGTAGGTGCCTGTCATCAGTGAGGAGTGGTGTGGTGGTTGTGTGGCGGCTGCCGCGGGGCCTAAAGGAATGGCGTGCATGTGGGCACGGGAAGTGTCAAACCAAAAACAGCAGTTTGTTAAAACATTTTTATACAGTACTTCTGTAAGCTCACTCCCATGTGAGTAGTAGGTTTAGAGTCATTCATCGCATTTTCCTTAGCTCAGAGTGTCTGTATATCACGAGTAGAACAGACAAAACAAGACTGAAGAGCTTGAAACATTTCCAAATCTATTTATATGTTGCCACTTTGCATTTTATGTTCACCATGTTAGAGCTTAAGTGTCATGGCCTGGAGGAGTTAGTGTGATGGTCGCAGTGTCTCATAAGGTCATGAAGCAGTGTTTGTTGCATGCCGGTTGATCTTGGACTTAAGAAAAGCGTTGTTAAACAATGGGTGTTCAAATACAACTGAGAATGTTATTAAAACGTGGGGATAGAGCTGGCTGTATGGTGCTGAGTTGTAAAGGACTGCTGTGGCACACTGGGGACTCAGGTTTGGGCCCTAAACTCAGGAGGACATCAGGAGCGGAGGCCAGCAGGGAGGGTGACAGAGCATCCACATGGATCTCTTCTCCCAAGGGTGGCAGTGGAGACGTGCACCACTCAGAGAGCGGCACCCGGCAGTTACATAGAGACATTTCTGGCATGGGTGACCACGTGCCGGAGGGCCACACCCCCTGGGTGCTGACGTGGTGCATGCTGCAGATGGGAAGTGGGAATGGGTGGGGAGAACAGGTGAACTCACTCCCTTAGGAAGCCTTGAGTGACAATTTCCCATGCACTCACCCACGCCACCCAGCCCTTATGGGCAGCCCATCCACTTCCGAGCTCCTGATGCCGGAATATTGATTTCAGTGGTGCACTTCTCCCTCTCCTCCTTTGTGTCTACAGCAGAAGTTGAGCCCCCAGAGGGACAGAACTGACCCAGGCACCAAAGGACCTGACTGCAGCCTGACATTGGACAGTAACAGCAAGAGTGAACCTGGCGGGCAGAGGAGTAGAACAGTGTGGGGCCTGAAAGAGCAATGCCCCTGGTGGCACGGACGGTGGAGGAAAACCTGGGGACTCCAATATTTTATTAAGTTCTCCTTTAATTATTTATTTATTTATTTTTTGCCCCCTCCTCCGCGCCAGATTTTTTTCCGCCCGGTCACGGATCCCTGCTGCGGATCCCCCCTTGAGCCGCGCTCCCAGTACCCCCTGGCTTGCCCCCAAGGCAGGGACGGGCACCCCGGTCCTTAGGGTGCCACGAACGTCAATAGGCTGGGAGCCGTGCTCTTTGGGGAGTCACAGCAGCCCGAGGGACGGGCATCATAGATGCGCCGGAGGTGGCGGAGTGGTGGGCTGAGTTTTTCCTTTAGGGGGCAGGAGCGTGCAATAACGCCAGCGTCTGCCCCGCCCCCATCTGACATCAGGCCCTGAGTGCTTGGGGTTCTCCCGGTCTCCACCAGGAGTCCACTGTGCACCGGCGACTCACCACACCCTCCCCCCGGATAAGGAGAGCAATCGTGAGATGCTCGATCCTTCTTCCCCGGCCGGGTCGCCAGTGTCGCAAGCGGAAATCCAACCGCTGCGCCGGCGGGCCGGCTAAGTTCTCCTTTAATTATTGCAAATCTAAAATAAAATGCCAAAGCAGTCTCCAGCCGAGGAGCAGAGCATTTTACAAGATAAGAGAACGAGAGAAATCTTGATTGAACTAAAACTTTTTATGTGCAGCATTTGCTCTGTAACAGGAACTGTTGTTTTAAATATGTTAAAAGGAATACATTTTCTACTTAAAAAAATATTGTGTATACGATATTTCCCCAGTCACTGTAATAGTGAAGAGTGGTTTGCATTCTTCTGCTCAGTGCTAAATGATTCGCTGTTTCCTTTTTTAGGCTCTTTGGAAACAGTGCAAGAAACCTTCAGTTACAGTGTGAAAAGTACAGAGGATCAGGGCACACTAACAGCTTTGGCATCAGCAAACTCGGGAACAGCAGAGACTGAGATAAAGGTGGAATCTGTAGAAGAAAGAAAGGAAGCAGGAGCAGGTAACTTGGGAGGTTAAGTTACAATCCCACACCAAATTCAGATGTGATCACATGCAGTGTCCCCAGACACAATACTGATTATATTTTATGGCTTGTCTGTATTCCTCTTCCCTTTGTTCATTATTACTCAGTTAATTTGCATAGAAACAGGATCTTGTCCCCGAGAGTTCATGTACTTCTGCTTTCAAAATCCTTGTTTGTGACGTAGCGGTTTGTTTCTGTGGAAATTATTACGATGTCACAAATGCAGCATTGTGACTTCAGCAAAGGAATAGACAGCAGGAGTGAATCAGCTTTAGGGGACAGGGATCCTGTTTCCATGAAAGTGAGTTAATGGTAGAATTAAATATAGAATAATACATGGGGAGTGCATAACAAGAATTTAATGCATACCCAAGGTGTGGGATGCTGCATAAACCCTGAGGGCAAAGGTGTGCATTAAATTAGAGTTTTGCACTCCCCCATGTGGTGTTTCATATAATTACTGGGTAGGGGTGACCCCCCCCCCCCCGCATTGCAGGCCATTGTTGTTGTTTTTTTTCCCAAGCCCTCCAAGTGTACTAATTTGGCAATGGCCACCAGAATACATTAATTTGTGGCATTGACTGTAAGCGGTCCTTATCTGCCGTCAAATTCTATGGGGAAAAAAAAAAAAAAGAACTTCCTCACATTACCCTTTAATCAGCCTCCCTCTAATCTCATGCTGTGTCCTCTTTGCCAGTTTATCCAGATCTCTTCTCATTCTGCCCACCACGTCTGGGTCATCTACTCTGTTGCAGATCTTGGTGTCATCTGCAACAAACCTTGCCCTCCAGTCCATCTGCAATGTCACTAATGAAGATATTGAAGAGGACTGGCCCTAGGACTAATCCCTGAGGTACCCCACTTGTGACTTGCATCTCTTCTGACTTTATACCATTTACCACCGCTAGGGCTAAGTTAACTCTGTTGACGATCGTTTCAAAGTCGGCTCCTCTGAAGTCCCATATTTTTGTCTTGGAATGAGGTGATTTAGTTCTAGTGGCCAAATTGAACCACATCATGTGATAGTCACTGGCCCCCAGGTGACCTTCTGCCTGGATATTTGTGATCCTTTCCCCGTTTAGTCAGTAGTAGATCTAGGATAGCCCTGTCTCTTGTGGGTTGTTGTATCAGTTGTTTGAGGCCCTCCCCCTGCAGGGAATCCACTGTGTGTCTAGTTCTGGCAGATGTTCCTGCTGGTATTGACCAATCTATATCTGGCATGCTGAAATCTCACATTATCAGAACCTCCCCTTTAGCTGTCATGTTTTGTATATCTTCTAACAGTAATGTGTCTTATGTCCTTTCCCTGGTCTTGAGGCCTATAGACAACCTCAGTTCATATGGCTGTCCCATTTCCTGTTTCCAGGGTGACCCACAGTTCTTCTGGCTCCATATATGTATTCCGAATTTCTGTAGCTTTGATATTTTCATTGACATAAAGGGCCACCCCCCAACTGTTTGCACCTTGGTCTCTTCTAAACAGCACATAGCCGGGTACTGAAGTCTCCCAAGTGTGGTTACTGGTGAACCATGTCTTGCTAATGGCTACTATGTCCAGTTTAGCCTCTGTCATTGTTGTTTGCAGGTCTGGGATATTGTTTCCCACACTGCGGGCATTTGCGTACATGATTTTCCATTGGCCAGATTTCGGTGCGTTAGTTGTTGGGCGAGGTCCGGCATTTCTGCTGCTTGTAAGATGGGGAGCTGGACCTTTTTCCTTATGTGGTAATGCAGATGAACTACAAACATGCTGAACTCCTGTTTGATCACTAGCTGAGGGGGGAAGGGTGTTCTTTCCATTCGCTGTATCAGGTGCTGCACCCCCTCCCCATTTGCTAGTTTGCGATTTGCACTTAAAAACCCCAAAAGCAAGGTGAAGTCACAGATGCCGAATTTAGGGTAATTCAAAAATCGCGAAGTGCTTCACGGGGCGTATATGGCAACTTCATCACATATTCACCCACAGATTAAAACTTTGCTACATCTCTACATATACCCTACAGCAGGAGTCCTTTCACACAGGGCTTACACAGTCTGCAGTGAGGGACAGGGCTTACACAGTCTGCAGTGAGGGACAGGGCTTACACAGTCTGCAGTAAGGGGCAGGGCTCAGGGTGGCCTGCTCTGTTATTATCTTCATGGGTCCATATCCTTCTCCCTTTTATACCATGCAGACACAAAGAGCAGGCTCACAATGGTTTTTTTGTATGGAGCAGTAAGGCTTGTCCCACTTGATTACCAGATAGTATTCTGCATTTGCTGTCTGAGCCACCAGGGGGCAGTCAGACACCACTGATGCTTTACCACACACTACAGAGGAGAAGGAAACAGCATTCTGTGAAGCCCTCTCTACATCGGTGTAGGTAGTTTATAGAGCCATAGCGGTGTACATTTGCAAGTGTAAACTGCATGCATCAAGTTCAAGTTTGTTTCATTGAACAAGCTCATTTATAAGGAAGTCCTGCCACAGGCAAAACAATTCTCTAGTAGGTATACACTACAAGATCAAAATGTGAAAAGAAAATAACAATTAGCTTGACAACAGCATACACCTGTATGATATAGAACAATCTTTCACAGCTAGCAGAGCAGGGAGTAAAAGTAGTAAGTGCGCAGTGATGACAAGGCAAATAAGGTAGTCCCAGGAATAGTAGATAAGTGCTTAGTACTTTGAGGGAGCAGTATAAATAGCCTAGCGGCCATGCTAACTGGAAAGACAGAGACAGTCCTCCTTGAGGGAACTATTTATTAGGGATTTAGCTACATTCAGAGAGACGTAATCAGAGAGTCTAAGGGTGGTTCGGAGTTTATTCCAGACAGAAGGTTATGGCATAGCTAATGGCAGCAGAGGCACAGCGGGGGTGCAGAGTTTTTGCTGCTACAGTGTACCTTGCAGGGGTGGAGCTTAGGGCAGCTTGGGACATCATGGGCAACAGTGAGTCGTCCTGACCCCCTCCTCTAGTACAGGCACCATGTGAAGGCTACTGACATGGGAAGAAAATTAGCTGCCACTTGCTCAAGTGATGTCACCGCATGCCCTCTATATCATCATTTCCAGGATCATCATTGACCCCTCTCTGTAATGGAGGTGAACTAGCAAAAGCCTGGAGGTCACCTTCACCTCTGGACCAGCCATTAGTTGGGGCGGGGGGCTTTCCTCATGGGGTTTCTCCCAGCAGCTGTTCTGTATCAGAGACTGAAAGATGACCTGTTTATTCTGATGGGGAAAAGTGTGGATGGAGTCTAATGAAGCAGAAGGCCTGGTGGCTAGCAAGCCGGCAGTAGGGGTAAAGCAAGGTAAAGTAAAAATAAGTATTTCTAAACACAGAAGAAAATAAAACAATTAGACTTACTAGCTACAGCCAGTAACAAAGTTTTTATAGATATGTGTGCGCGCGCGTGTATAATATTTTAAAGGTGCATATTGTATCATAGTAGGTTGACCCCGGCACACAGTAATTTGCAGTTTCACATTTGACCCATTGTTTTGTCGGGTAACAAAATACTGATAGGATAAAGTGCGGTGTGGCTGATCCATCGTTACAGCATTAGTGGCACTGTGTTTTGTTGTTGTTGTTTTTGGTGTACTTTATTGAGTTTCCAGCCCAGGGTTGCATCTGAGCCTGGTGCATCTGTGGGTTACTGTGGGGAGGGGGAGATGGAACATCCCAGAGGACACTCTCCACTGGGGAAGTGGGACCGCTGCCAGCACTGCAACACCAGAACCTGAGTGATCACGGGTACAGCCAAGGTGCTGCAACAGGGAGGAGACTGTCTGAGCTTCGGGTTGGTATACCTGTGCATGAAGACTTGGAGCCCTTTGCATGCTGGTGTCCAGAACAAGGAACATGAATACTCCCCAGTGCTAGCAAGGTGAGTCAGGTAGTCGGAGGGTCTGCTCTGTTACCTGCCTGGCCCCACTGGTGGATTTTCCTTCAGTGTATCCTGACCCGAAGATGGGTTCAGTCAATCAAATCTTTATTTTTAAGCACTATTCCAATAGATCATAGCGCTGTACAGAAACCAAAAAACATCAATAAAATCTAACATTTTAAAACATAATCTTAAATATAACAGATGACAGTAGGCTAACCAGCACTTAAGTCAGGGAATGCTAAAGTGAATAAATAAGTTTTCAGGACAGATTTAAAACACTCGAAGGTTAGGCACCCTCTAATCTGACCAGGTAGAGCATTCCACAGGGTAGGGGCCACAAAAGAGCGGGCCCCAGAGGTTTTCAGTCAAACCCTGGGAACCTCAAGGGGGCAGTAGGGGTATCTGGGCTGAGAAGTTTCCATGGGTCAAAGGGAGCCATGCCTGTGGAGGAAAGGGGTACAAATTATAAAGCAGAAAAGGGTACTGTAGTATATGGTTAGGGGTTATTTTGTATGGAACTTAGTGTCTCTCTAAAAGCTATTGTAGAGGACTGTTCAGAGGTCATGGAAAGTTGTAGTATTATGACGCACAACTAACTTTTAGAAACCTTTGAACTAACTCTGTCGACTATCAGTACCATTGGAGAATCGTTCTAGTGCTAAGCCAAAGGTAAAATCACTTCCCTCCACCCGTTCCTTCCTGGTATCGCCCAAAGATAAAGCTATGTTTGGGATTTTTTTGTTGTTGGTGGCGCGAGAATGTCTCGGCAAAGCCAGCTGGCAGCGTTTAATGCTCAGCATTATGGAGGCGACTAGGAAGCCTGCAGCTAACCTAAAGAAAGAGACCCATAAAAACACTAAGTGAAAAACAAAACTAAAAATGTAATACATACAGTATTTCATTGTGCAGTTACTACAGGAGCCACCACGGCAACCTGACTGTGGGACTGATGGGTGGGTGGCTACTGGTAGCCAGACATGCAAGCGGGGGTGCTGGGGAGAGTAGCGCTACACTCTGCATTTTAAATGTATTGTTTGTAACCATGTACTTTATAAAACAA
Organism: Neoceratodus forsteri; assembly: GCA_016271365.2. Taxonomy (NCBI): domain Eukaryota; kingdom Metazoa; phylum Chordata; order Ceratodontiformes; family Ceratodontidae; genus Neoceratodus; species Neoceratodus forsteri. The sequence continues at coordinate 2,947,386 of JADMNL010000032.1, read as the reverse complement.
TGTATGGGAAGTCATTCACAGCAAGGCATGCAGTTACCGTCTCAGGGTTGAGATGACATCAGGGACCGCCGAGCCTTCACTCTCGCAGTCCCTATAATATAATCTCAGCCCCTCGATGGAAACACAGCCTTTTTGTATATGGTTGCCCATACTTTATTCTATATATGTTTAATATTAGACTACAGAAGAAATTTAACCCATCGAGCATATCCTGTCTCCCCTTTTCCTTCTTTGAGCACGTCATTGTTTTCTCTTGCTTTCATTTTTCTTGCAAAAATCTCCTTCACCTACAAACTTATGTACTATTTTTTTTTTTTTTGTCACCTGACATTAACCCTATTCAATGACTTGCTGTAATATCATGTCTTGGCTACCTTTGTGCTAGTATTTATTCATAGCTACTGTTGTAATTTTTGTCACTTTCACCTCGTATATTGAGGTGTGACCATCTCTATGTAATTGATTTACTCTATTTGCCTGAATTTTTGATTACTCTGTATTTTGCGCCACTGTGTGGCCCGGTCATGACTGAAAACAGTCCTTTGGATCAGCGCACTTACCCAGTAAACAAAGACGTAAATAAATAAAATAAAATTCTGCGACCCACATTGCTACTACTGTCTCAGCACTTGGACTTAGGACTGTGCTTTTAACATGGTAGGAAGCAGGGGGGGGGAGGGCTCAAAGACCGAATAGGAAGTGCCACTATGGGTAAAGGATTTAGAGTGAAGGGGGGAGGGCTTAAAGACCGCATAGGAAGTGCCACTATGGATAAAGGATTTAGAGTGAATGTTTGTACCATGTTACTTATCTGACACAGTTACTTTGAAATAATCTGTCTGTTCTTAATTTGTCAAACCTCCTTGGGCACATTTGAATATCCTTCCTTTTTTAAAAATCAGCTTATTCAGCAAAGACCGTGGGTGCATTTCTACCCCAATGCAGATAATTATTTCTTTCTCATGAACAGATGGAAACGTAATATCCAGTGAAGAAGGGATCCACAGCATTGAGCTCCCTGAAGAGCAAGAGGAGGATGATGATAGCGATGAGGTCCAGAGTCAGGGCTCCTCCACCTTCTCTGAGGATTACATCATTGTCCTTCCAGACTGCTTTGATACAAGTCGTCCACTGGCAGAATCAATGTACAGCTCGGCCCTCTCCCAGCCTGGAGCAGAAAGGGACTTGGACATTGAGGCTGAGTTAGAGGCCCTGGAGGATCGGACTCCTGAAGGGGCAAGCAGACTTCAAGTGCACAGTGTCAATGATATGCTGTGTGCCTCCCAGACCCTAGATGCTGTGCCGTTGACCCCTGAGGTGGTTCCTACACTAGCACTGTCTCAAAGGTACTACCAGGCTTCTTTGTGGTTATTGGATAAAAGGTGATGGTGCCGAAGTGTGGATGAGTTCCTCTTTCAGTTTCTGTAGGGCTGCAGCATACTTCTCAAGCGTTGAGCATTATGCATAGGTGTACACATTTTACATTTAAAGGACTGCTGTCAACTCCCTTAGGCCTTAAAGTGTACCTAGTTTAAAACACATATTAGGAATGGTCACATTCTGTAGAGATTGCTGCTGTAGATGGTAATTTTATTATATTTAATTTTTTTCCTTTTAAAAGCGAGAAACAGGCATTTGTTAGATTTGGGTAATCTAGCAGATTGTAGACCAGATAGTCTGACAATACATGACTCAGAACATAGATGACACGACTAAGGGTTTTATTTCCTGATCACAAGTAAGTGGGTCAGCATAACATATCTGCTGGGAGTCGTCAGGAACCCCCTTACACCAGGTGTAAAACATCAATCTCTGAGAGCTTAAATGATACATAATCTCTTATACTAAGATAACAGAACAGTCTGATATGTTGTACTGGGCTCATTTGTGTAATAAGTACGTTGTACAAAACATTTCTGTTGGTCTAAATGGTGAACCGTTAGGCTGGAGACCTTGGCATTTCGGTTATACATTTTAATAAATCATGTGCTGATCATAGATATCCAATAGAACAGTGGAACAAGTTATAAAATATGCTGATTATGGCAGTGTGCCTAGTGGCAGTAGGTGGCGCTCTCAGACCACAAATATATCATAAATATGGATAAATATCCTAAACATCACTAATCATTATAATGTATAGCTTATTGTTTATAGTTATTGAAAAAAAACTATATGCCAAAAAAAGATGAGAATAACCGTTTTATCCATTCTGTTTCTAAAGGAAAGACACTGATTCTGAGACTTCTAATCTTAAAGAACCAGAGCTGTTAGTTGTGGATGAGGTCAGTTTTCCTGCTCCTGAGCAACCAAGAGAAGGTATGTGTGCGTGTTTACGGAATATGACAGGTTTCTGCACATTGCTCTGCAGGTGCCCAATATCCCTTAATGTGCCTTCTCACAAATCAGTTCACTCTCACTGTTATCCATTGACCATGGATTGCACTTTTATTTGTTTATTGAGTCAATCGGATTTACAACCTTTGAGTCAAAGACTCATTTACAAAGGCTCCTCATCAGAGTACAATGCATCAGTATGCATGCAGTATACAATAATACAAAGTGGTCAAAAAGAAACACAGCATATGACCTGTACATACAACAAAGGGGGTGAGGCCAGTACATTTGGGTAGCTGTACAAGTCCATCTAAGAAGTTTGTATATGACAGCAGACAGTAGTAAATAAGGAGGGAGGTCTGAACATTTGAGATGCATTACAGGCCCGGCTATGGGGCTTGGACATGTCATGATGCAAGCAGTCAAGATACCGACTTTGTCATAACACAGTCTATCTTTTTAGTTGAGAATAGACAGCAGTGGGTTGCAGAGCACTATGGCCCAAGCTTGCGCCATGTAGTAAGGGTGATACTGATGGTTTATTTGCACCTGCTGGCATCTGCAACCCAGCTCTACTACCGGGACAGGAAAGGGCATGTCTGGCCAGCCCCAGATTGCCAGGTATTGGAGGTGCTGCGCAGCAACCAAGCTTAGTCGGTGCACTGGCAGCAGTGGGTGGAGAGAGTGTGGTTTTTGAGGGCAGTTTTGAAAGGGCCTAATTTGGTGACTGAGGTAACGGCCAGGGGGAGTTCATTGTACCACAGTGGGGCTCTGTAGGAGAAGGACCTTTGGGCCAGTGAGATCGCGACCCTGGGAACAGCCCATATCAGTTTATTTGCCAAGCGGGTGTTTGCTGAGGCATGAGCAGAGTGGAGGGAGGCAGAGACTCCAAGGGGGGTTAACCCTAGCTGAATTTTTTTGGTGAGGAGACTTGTTTGGTAATGAACTCTTTCGTTTAAAGTGAGGATGTTAGTTGGGGCATACAGGATGAAGCTGTGGGTATGCCTGTCTACACCGGCAAGGAGTCTGCAGGCTTTGTTGATGGCTAAGTGGATTTTATTTAGATCAGTGTGGTCAGCTGCCGCATATACGGTTAGTCCATAATCTACTAGAGAGAGAACTAAGGAGGTGACAGCAAGGTTAAGTGCCTCTGGCGGTAGGCAGTCTCTATGACGATACAGTAGTTCTGTGTGAATATTTATGGCTGAAGAAAGGTTATTGATATGTGGGTGAAAAGTGAGGATGGGATCGAATGTAAGGCCCAAGTATTTGTAGGAATAGACCTGTTCCAGCGGAGGAGGGCCTTGGGAAAGATTTTTAGTTGGGCATCGCAGGTCTTGCTCTGCCGGTGGGCAAAGAGCATTGACGTTGTCTTTTTTACATTGCCCACCAGTCTGTGGTCAGTAAACCAGTTTTCAGTGTGTGGTTAAAGGCAAGTTGCAGGGAGGACTGTAGTATTGTGGGATCTGGGTGGGAAGCGAACTGTACCGCGTCATCTGCGTAGAGTAGGAGATTACTTGGGCAGGCTATTGGCAAGGTGTTCAGGAAGATCCTGAATAATAATGGACTGAGGGTGGAGCCCTGGGGAACTCCAGAGCGGACAGGCAGAGTAGTCGAGAGAGTGTTGTTTATCTTCACACTTTGGGACCTATCTGAGAGGTAACTTGTAAACCACAAGATGGGACCAGGGGACAGCCTGGTGAGGTGGAGAGTGTTTAGTAGCAAGGAGTGAGAGTCTGTATAGAACGCTTTTGACAGGTCTATAAATACAGCTCCTGCTAGGTGTTTCTTATTTAGGGCATTGTGCAGCGAGTTAGAGTACTCTGTGCTGTGAGGATGGTTGTTGTGCTGTGCCCTGCTCTAAAGCCGTGTTGTTCTCTGCATAGTATGTTGTGCGCAAGCAGGTAGCTGGTGAGCTGGGTGGCAACGATTTTTTCCAGAGCTTTAGAGAGGGGTGGAAGAATGGAGATGGACCGGTAATTATTGGGTGAGGTGGGGTCACCACTCTACAGTATTGGTGTGATGGTAGCTGTTTTCCAGTCGGTCGGAAACTGCCCTAGACATAGAGAGAGGTTACGGAGATCAGTCAGTGGGGAGAGTACAGCGTCTAGCACCAAGTTAAGGATTTTCATATCAAAGGCGTCTTTGTAGTAGTTTGAACCCCCGAGGGCTTTTATGACCATTGTGCTGCTTAGGAGTAATCACTCTCAGACGTGTCATTAAAAAAATGATCTAAAAGAGAGAGAACATCTGCACAGAAGCACTGAGGCAAGGGTTACCTGGAAGGGTACTGGCAAAAGACACACACACAAAAAAAGATTGTAAGAGCAGGGGGACACTCTGTATATGATACACTGGGCAGAATGGGAGATCATGCCTTTTAGCAGTACAGGGTCAGCAGATGCGGAGTTTTGTGTTTGTGTTTATTATGTTGTCTGATGTTGGGCTCCCCCACCAAACTTCGTTTCTAGGACGTGGATATGTTGTTCAATCCACATCTTGGCAGGTACCTTGCCGCTTTTAAGATGTGCCGCAAAGTTCTCAAGCTGGCTCCTCCCACCTACCGGGTGGTAAAACCCTCAGCTCCGCTCCATGATGCCAGATGTTCCTTACTGCTTGGAAGCTCAGGCTCCCTCCTTAGCGCTCTTGCGTCTCTAGGCCTGGGTCCTAAACCTTCGTTTTACCGGAAATTGTTTTGAAGTTTACGCGACTTCAGTCTTCACCTTCCTTGTGGCTGTGATGGACTCTAAATCCACTCCCGGCTTCCGTCGGTGCCCTTGCAGGCAGAAGATGTCTCAAACCGACATGCATGCCATGTGCTTCTGCTTCCTTGGTCTTGGCCATGATCCGCAGGCTTGCGATCTGTGCAAGTCCTTTTCGTCATTAGTTCTCGAAGTCCGCGCTGCCCGACTCCATCTGGGGCGACCAGAAAAATGGTTTCCGCTGGTGAAGCCGAAGGAGGCCCGTTGGGCAATGTCCACAGTGGCGGGTTCCTTGGAGCAGCTGGATCAGTTAATCGCCCTCAAGGAGGAGGCGGCCCAGGCCATGGCTTCATCGTCCTCGGCGTTTATCCTGCTCTCCTTGGGCTCCTCCTATACTGCTTCCTTTCGGGAGCTTTCCAGTCCCTCTCCACCAAGGGAGAGGGGCCTTTAGAGACTCACCTCTTTCGGTCAGAAAAGAAGGACCTGAAAGGTAAGTCGCACCATCGACGTCGTGGAGCGGGGAGATCTAGCTCCCGGACCGTCCTCTCGACTTCGTCGAGTTGCGCCCAGGCCGCTGGCTTCTCGGGTGTCCCCTGGCAGGCCAGCTGACCGAGACACCCATCGATGCGGGGTTGATCTTCCTTGACCTTTAGACGGGCTGTCGACTGTAGAGGCCGACAACCCTCCTTCACTGGTCCCCCGGTGCCTACCGAGGACTTGCCTTGGCTTCCCGAGCTGAAGTCCCTGGTCAAGGACCCTAAACCAGAGGATGTGCTGGTCTCCTGCCCCTTCTTCGACTCCACCATCAGCAACCCCGACGCTCTCGGTCCTCTTCTGTGTCGGGCAAGTCCTGGAACCCCCGCCTCCTCAGCTGAAGACTGGGGCCCCGGCAAGGATTCTCGGTTGAGTCAGGGCTTGCCCCACAGGTTGTCGGTCACCCATACCTCCGATTGGTCTTGGCGAGTGGAGGGTGGCTCAGGCGGTCAGCAGCTGTTTGCAAACTCCTCGGAGTCCGACGATTCCTCTCTGTATTCCAGGCCCTTCCACCTGGAATCCTCCAGGGGTCTGTCGGTGGATGAGAACCCAACCTCGTTCCTCAGTATTCTTCGGCTCATCTCAGAATCTACTGGGATGCAGCTCGAACCCATGCAGAAATGGGCCAGATATCCCCTCACGAAGATTTTGAACCGAGGGGATTCCCCCACAGAGGCCTTTCCTGTGGCTGAGGCCATTGTTGGTCTGGCTTTGGAGTTGTGGCAGTGGCCTGCCTCCTATCCTGCACCTTCGACCAGGATGGCCCACAAGTACGTAGTCCCCACTGGTTCCCTCTCTGGTTTTTCGGAGCACCCCTCGGCTGAAGGGCTGGTGACCAATAGAGTTTTACGGCACTCCAGAAACACCAGGGACGTAGAGAAGCCCCCAGACAAGGAGTCCAAAAAGCTGGACGACTACGGGTGCAAAGTTTATGCTGCCGCCTCCCTAGGCCTTCGACAGGCTAGCTCGGTTCTACTGATGGCACACTTTTCACACACTCTTTTGGGCTCCCTGGATGAGGTGCTTCCTCATCTCCCGGTTGACCTTCAAACGACGGTCAAGCAGGTGCGGGATCAGGGAATGGCGGTGGCCAAGCAACAGCTCCAAACTGCCTTGTACATGGGAGACTCTTGTTCCTGGTCAGTAGCGGCCACAGTAGCCATGCACCACAGAGCTTGGCTGTAGATCTCTACCTTCATGGCAGATACCCAGCATAGGCTGGCAGACGTCCCCTTCTTGGGCACCGACTTGTTCAGGCCCGGGTGAGAGCCACCTCCAGCGGATCAAGAAGTCCAATGCCACCTTGGACTTGGTCACGTCTTCCCAGAAGGACAAAGGCCGCCACCAACAGCGTAAGCCCTTTCACCCCTTCTCCTGTGGCACGTCTGGCCCAGCAGCACCCGCAGCAGGGCTGGCAGCTCACACTTGGCGCCCCAAGGCCAAGCCTGCTGCATCCTCCAACAGGAAGCCTGGAAGGAAGGGTCCAGGTGGCTCCACGGCCAGCCCTTCCTCCAAGCCTGCCCAGTGACGGGTTGAGGGGTGCTGCCCCAACCTCGTCACTCCTCCCCTGGGTCCCCCCGTGGGGTGGGGGGGGCGGCTCAGCCACTTCCTTTCTGCCTGGTCCGCTATAACCACGGACCTGCTATGTTGGAAATGGCCGCAAGGTCTGCCTCTGAATTGGGAGCAGACCCTCCTTCCGAGCCAGCCATCGGGGTCTACCAGTTCCACAGCCCCTCTGTCGCCTTATCGAGCCGACATAGCTCTGCTCCTCCAAAAGGGTGGTCAGCAAGGTGGGATCCTCCTCCATGCCCAGGGTTTGTGTCCAGGTATTTCCTGGTCCCAAAATGGATGGAGGGGGTGGCGCCCCATTCTTGATCTGCACGACCTGAACAAGTTCCTAAGGCCGCACACCTTCAGGATGGTCACACTGGCTCAGATCATACCATCCCTGGAACTAGGCCTGTGGTTTTGTTCTCTGGTTTTCCAGGACGCGTTCTTTCACGTCCCAATCCATCCATCTCATCGGTGATTCCTCCACTTCAGAGCGGAGGGATCCCTTTACGAGTTCCAGGCCATGCCTTTCGGTCTCTCTCCAGCTCCCAGGATCTTCACCAAATGCATGGCAGTGGTGACAGCATTCCTGCAGCACTGAGGGGTCCGGGTGTACCCTTACCCGGACAACTGGCTGATAGCAGCCCCCTCCAGGTTGGAGGTGGAGCGGTCCAGAGATCTGGCCTTCCAGGTCTGCTCCCAACTTGGTCTCATGCCATCGTAGGTGATTCAGTTCATTGGGGCAGATCTCGACTCCTTTCGAGCCAGCTCCCGGCGGACAGGGCCGAGGTCCTTTCTTCTTTTGCCCAGTCATTTCGGGTTGGGCAGTTGCACCCTCCCGGGACTTCTTGTGCCTTCTGGGTCTCATGGTGGCCTGCACGGTCCGTTGGGCCCGCTGGCATATGCGCCCCCTGCAATGGGGGCTGGCCCGCCAGTGGTCTCAGCGCTCCGGTCCTCTGGACCAGTCAGTAACCTTGACGCAGAAGATGTGGGACGGCCTGCAGTGGTGGCTCATCCCAGTTCATCTGCAGGAGGGTATCCTGTTTGTCCGCCCTGAGCCGACGGTCATCCTTACGACCGATGCCTCCTTGATGGGTTGGTGTGCCCATCTGGGGGAGTTTAAGGCCCACAGCCTCTGGTCCCCTCAGGAGTCCCAATGCCACATCAACCTGCTGGAGCTTCAAGCAGTATGGTTAGCCCTCACCGCCTTGGCTCCATTTGTTCAGGGTCAAGTGGTTCAGGTCCACACGGACAACACCACGACCATGTAGTATCTCAATTGTCAGGGCGGGACGCACTCCTTGCCCCTGTGCAAGGAAGCTCTCCACATTTGGTCTCTCGTGATCAGCCTGGAGGCGGATCTCCTAGCCATCCATGTGGCAGGAGCCTCGAACAGTCTGGCCGATGCTCTCAGCCAGATAGGCGATGCATCTCACGAGTGGTCTCTCCTGCCGGATGTAGTTCAAGACCTGTTCTCCCATTGGGGCACCCCTGAGGTGGAACTGTTCGCTTCCAGGGAGAACGCGAAGCTGAGGCTGTTTCATGCCCGCCCCCCTCAGCGGGGCTCGCTGCAGGGGGATGCCTTCTCGAGGCCATGGATCCCGGGCCTCTTCTTGCCTTTCCTCCATTTCCCTTGATCCACAAGGTGCTTCTCAAGGTGAAGAGAGACAAGGCGCAGGTGATTCTGGTAGCCCCAGACCTGCCTTGCCAATTCTGGTATCCAGATCTCCTCAGCCTCAGCTCCAGGCTCCCGAGGTAGCTTCCAGCCCGCCTGGACGTGATTTCAGTCATCAAGGGGAAGGTGTTCCATCTGGACCTTCAATCCCTGCACGTGACGGCCTGGTTCCTGAGCGGCTAGAGTTCCAGGCCTTGGGTCTTTCCGACGAGGTCCTTAACATCGTTGAGGCGTCCCATAAGGAGTCGACCAGAAGATGTTATGCGTTTAAATGGAAGAGATTCTCCATTTGGTGTCAGGGCAAGGGGTTGGACCCTTCATCCTGCCAGTTGGCTAGCATTTTGGACTACCTGTGGTCCCTTTCTCAGCTAGGGCTTCAGTCAGTGACCCTTAAGGTGCACCTGGCAGCCATCTCTGCTTACCGGGCGTGGGCTGACCGGCAGTCAGTGGCACAGGAGAAGGTGGTCTGGTGTTTTTTCAAAGGCTTAGACCACATATCCCCTTCGGTGAGAGAACCTCCACCTCCGTGGGATCTACTGCTGGTATTGGCCAAGCTCATGGGTAAGCCATTCGAACCGATGCACAGGTGCGATATCTCCCACCTGTCATAGAAAACTGCCTTCTTGGTGGCTATCACGTCAGCCTGAAGGATGGGAGAGCTCCAGGCACTTTCCATAGAGTCTTCTTATCTGGTCTTCCACAGGGACAAGGTTGTCCTTCGCCCTCACCTGAAATTCCTTTCAAAGGTGGTGTCTGAGTTTCACCTGAATCAGGTATTGACTCTGCCGGTGTTCTACCCCAATCACACCTCGGAGGCTGAATATAGGCTCCTTACTCTGGACCGTGGAAGAGCGTTCGCTTATTATAAGGAGCGGACAGCTGAATTTAGTGGAGAGGTTCGCCAGCTGTTTGTCACCTACGCTGAAGCCACACCTGGCAGGCCTGCAGCCACGTGGACGATAGGCAGGTGTGGGTCACTTTCCTGCATAGATCCCTGCTATAGGTTGGCGGGCATGGAGCCACCCAGAGGGATAAGAACTCATTCAACCCACGATGCCGCTGCTTCAAGGGACGTCCCTATCCAGGAAATCTGCAGGGCTGCTACCTGGAAGACAGCACACACCTTTATTTCCCATTACCACATTGACCTAGAGTCATGCCGGGATGCTGGTTTTGGGACCTCGGTTCTCCAGTCCTTATTCCCCAAATAAGTATAAGGGGGTGCGCGCCTTGCCTCTCTCCTCCCGGGGAAATGCTAGGAGTCTGCCAAGAAGTGTGGATTGAACAACATATCCATGTCCCTAGAAATACAGGTTATTCACCTGTAACAGGAGTTCTAGGAGTGGTATATGTTCATCCACACAACCCACCTGACCTCCCCAGCTTCGACGCACAACCTTGCTTCCAGCAGGCTAGATCTGGTGTCATGGGGCGGAGCCGAGGGTTTTACCATGTGGGTGGGAGGAGCCAGCTTGAAGACTTTCCGGCACATCTTAAAGCGGCAATGTACCTGCCAAGAAGTGTGGACGAACAACATATACCACTCCTGTTACAGGTGAGTAACCTGTATGTTTGTTTCTTCTGCCACTGTCTAGGTCCTACTTACACTGACACCATGCGAGCTGCCCTCCCTGACGAGACCCCACTGCAGCCATTCCTGGTCCTTACACCCACACAACACACCCCAGTTTCCCCCCCCCCCGCTTCCCCCCTGGGATTGGTCTGCTCTCGGCCACTGTGGTGTTACTTCCCTGCAGACATCTGGCCACCCAGTGCAGAGGTGAAGATGTGGGTCAACCTGGGAGCGCTGCAGTCGGAGTCTGTCACGGGAGTAGACTGCTGCAGCAGTTTCATCTTGTTTCATCAGTTTCACTCCTGACACACTCCGGTTGGCTTTCAACAACTCTGTCATCTCCATCATCGATTACGGGCTAGCAGTTTATGGCTCTGCCTCCACCTCTGCCCTCCGCAGAATTACAGTTGCACTCAACAAAGCATGCAGGCTGCTAACTGGGGCTGACCGACCTACACACACTTGTGACCTGTACATTCGGGCAGGATGGCTTCCTCTCATCAGCCGGATACAGTATCAAACCTGCCTGTTAGCCAGAAAAGTCCTCCTCGGGGTCATGCCCCCGGGCATTGAAAAGCTCCTCATTGACCACCACAACACCCAGCGAACTAGAAGTTCACAACAACTAACCTTCCTTGTCCCCGGACTACCATGGGCCAGAGGGCCTTTGCCCACAGAGCACCACAGTGGTACAATACTCTCAACAAAGAAACTCTTACTGCTGCTGCTCTTGGCCTTTTAAGAGACAACTCCGACTTCATCTCATTTCAACTAGTCGTCATAGACTGCCTCGTCTAATCAGGGCCCACAGCTCACTGCCCTCCACTTCAGTCTTGACAGCTACCTCTCCCGCCTTGCCCCTTCTACCTGCCTACCCCTTGCCCCTCTCCTTTCCTCCCCGGGCATTTCCTGACTTTTATCCTCCCTCCCTCCCTCCCTTTAGAGCTCTTACCTCTACCCTCCGACCATTGGCCTTCCTACCTGCATATCCCCTCTCCCCTGCAGTGCTTATTTCTAAGATTGCTCTTGACTGGTATGTCATGCTACCTAACATTTGGGTACATTTTGAATTACTGGAATTTCCTATGCCTCAGTCTCTTACTTCTTTTATTGTGTAACTATGTATTATTATGTTGACCTTTGTATAATATGTATAACCCCATTCCTTCTACGTGGAACCTTTGTAAACGAACAGTTCCTGCTCAAAGGTATTTGTAATCCTAGATTTCAATAAAATAAAATAAAAAATAAAATCTTTTCTGACCTGTGCACTTCAAACAACATGAAGTCTTGCTGTATTCTGACAATTGCAGTTAGCTCCAGCCTTTGAACTGCCCCGGAGAGTATAGGGTTAAATTTCTATGCAGGGCATAGAACGTTGAGCTCGAGCTCTGATGAAGACTCTGTCTGCAGTACTTTGAATCCAAACCATCAGATTCTTTACTCCGCTTCACTGAACAGTCACTCCGGAGATTTCTCCTATTGCTCGGTTCAAAGACTCGGTTAAAGTGTCAGTTAAAGTCTCGGTTTTCCGAATTATTTTACCGCAATTCGGTTCACTCTGTCTGCGGTACAGTAAGTACTTAGATAGTGTTTTTGGATTGTGGAAATTGTAGGTCTTTTGATTTAGTCATTTTAGTGTGTGTTACCGGTTCTTATCAGTTTAAAAAAAAAATGTATTTTAGTATTTTTTCAAACACCTGTAACACGGTTAGAAACCGATAAGAGTGTCTTGCCTGGCAGTTGCTGAAAAAAGGGTAAGTTTGCTTAGGTTGGCCATGTCTGAGAAACCCAAGAAAAAAACCGAGCCCACTGGATTTCAACACTGCAGTGAGTGTGGGGAGGTCTTTGCTAAGGCCGATCCCCACACCACCTGTGTTTACTGTCTGAGGTTTGACCAACTTGATTCAGACTGCCAAATATGTAAACATTTTCCCAAGTCTACCCTGCATAAGAGATTAGGTAGACTTAGGGAGAAGGAGGCTGAGAAATCCACTAACCTGGAAGGCCAGCCCGGTTCGGTTACCACTGAACCAGAAGGAGTGCCCTCTGACCAGGGCGATACTTCTTCGGGCAAGAGGAGAGCTGATCCTGAGGGGTCAGTTCCTACAGAAAAGAAAGGAAAAATCTGCCTGTTTCGATCCAGAACTCCATGTTCCGACCGTGGAAGAAATTGCCTGAGCGATTCGGATTGTGGAATCGCTTCGTCCGGTTCCGACCGATCCGGTCCCGGTTGGTAGGGGTTCAGTTTGGTCGGTTCCTCCGGTTCAGGATTATGCCCCTGAAGATTTTTATGAACCGGATTTTGAGGGGGACTGTGAACAATGTGAGGATTATGATGAGTGCTTAGAAAGTCTGGATGTGCCTATAGAACTGAACATCTCCCCAGATATACCTTCTGGTGTTTCCCCCTCCTAGGCTCTCCTGAGTCCCCTCCTCACTTTCTGTTTTACAGGAAAGTGGCAGAAACCCTCCAGCTTTCTATGGAGGAGGCTGTGCAGGACCAAGAAGTGCCTGACTTCATTGAAATGATGGATATCCCAGAGTCTAAGAGACTGTCTATTCTCTTCATAAGTCTTTTGGGAAGCAGACTCAAAACATTCTAAAGTCTCCTAACTCTATACCTCCTGTGGACAGCAGGATGGACAAGAGGTATACTCTGTCAAGCTTGGATACAGAGTTTCTTTACCAGCAATGCAGCCATGTTGAGTAGTGCAGGCTGCAGCCTGTGACAGGGCAGGCATTCCCTTGGCTTACACTCCCAGATAAAGACTCCAGGAAGTTGGATGCCATGGCAAAGAAACAGTATATGGCATCCTCTTTGGGACTCGGGTAGTCTACTTATATGGCTTATACAGCCAGGTACCAGAAGTCCAGATGGGACACTGTACTGGCACTGGCTAAGCAGGCTTCCCCCCAGCTGGTCAAGGAGCTGGGAGGAGGTGGCTGCTGATGGGATAAAGGCATCCAAGGTTCAGTTTCATGCTGCTGTGGACTCCAATGATGTGTCATCAAGAGTCATGGCTACATCTGTGGCTCTTCGGAGAATGGCTTGGCTCAGCTGTACTAGCCTTTCACAGGACACCCAGGCTAAGGCCATGGATTTCCCTGTGGTGAGTAATTCTTTGTTTGGGGAGCAGACAGAGAATTACATGAAGAAAATGGACGAATACAGGACCACTTACAGGAGTGCACAGGCCAAGGAAAGGCAGGCAACTCCTCAAAGGCAGCAAGCCAGGGGCAGGCCTGTTCACAGGCCTTTCTACCAAGCGCAGGCCTCTTCTCCCTTTTCCCAGAGGGGGTTCTTTAGAGGGAGAGGCAGAAGGGGGATGAGCAGGGCTGCATCCACCTCGCAGCCTAAGGCTCCTGCCAAGCAGACACCCTGAGGTGTCAGCCCGGGCCAACTCCCCCATACCAGTAGGAGGCAGGCTGGCTTACTTCATCCAGGACTGGAAGTCTGTTACTTAAGACAAATGGGTCCTGAAGTGGCAAGTTAGGACTGGTCCTCAGCTTCAAAAGATTTCCAAAGCTGAGGCCCAGATGTTTCCACCTGCAAGCACCTCCGAATCCCTTGCCTTGCAAGCAGAGGTTTCTCTCTGTTGGCTCTAAAGGCCATAGAGAGGGTGCCTTACCTACACAGGGGCAAAGGTCTATACTCCAGGTACTTCCTTACCCCAAAAAAGACAGGGGAGTGGCGACCCATCCTGGATTTAAGATATCTGAACAAGCATCTGTTAAAACCAAAGTTCAAAATGGTGACTCTGGGAATAATTCTTCCTCTCTAAGGCCAGGGGACTGGCTACCCTCCCTGGATCTCAAGGATGCCTATTTTCACATTCCCATCAGTTGCTCCCACAGAAAGTGCCTCCGGTTCAAATTGCCTTCAGGCCATTATCGGTTCAGAGCAATGCCCTTTGGCCTAACATCAACTGCAAGGGTGTTTACAAAGTGCCTGGCAGTAGTGGTGGCCTTTATAAGAAGGAAAAAGATTGCAGTGTTTCCATATCTGGATGACTGGCTCATTGTGGGACAGTCCCCAGACCAAGTCAAGTCAGACCTCCAAGTGACCCAACAAGTGCTCACTTCCTTGGGGTTTCTTCTCAACCTTTCCAAGTCAGTTCTCGAACCTGTACAGCTTCTCACTTTTATAGGAGCAGAGCTGGATACAGTCAAGGCAAGGGCTTTTCTTCCCATGCAGAGGGTAACAGCCATTTGAGAGCTGGCCTCCTCTTTCCGCCTTCTGGTCTCTCGACCAGCAAGGCATTTCCTTCAGCTTCTGGGTCACATGGCAGCTTCTACAGCAGTGGTCCAAGGAGCCAGGTTTCAAATGAGGGACATTCATAGAAACAGAGAAACATAGAATTTGACGGCAGATAAGGACCGCTTGGCCCACCCAGTCTGCCCATTTCCCTACCTACTGGATAAGCTGCAGATCCTAGTTAACCAGCAGCCTACTTCTTTAACCCTCACACCCTAGAATTGCCTTTATGACTGTCCCATGCATGCTTGAATTCCACCACTGATTTTGACTCCACAACCTCTCTGGAAGGCTGTTCCATGCATCCACAACCCTCTCTGTGAAAAAATACTTCCTTAAATTACCTCTGAGCCGCCGCCCCCATCTTCAAATTGTGCCCTCTTGTTCTTGCACACCTCTTTTTGAAAGATGCTACTCTTGGACTTTGATTCCCTTGAGGTACTTGAAAGTTTCTATCATGTCCCCCCTCCCTCCTTTCTCGAGGCTATACATATTAAGCTCCATAAGTTCTCTTCATATGTCTTCTGGTGCAGACCCTGCACCATTTTAGTTGCCCTCCTCTGACAGCTTCCATCCTGTCTATGTCTTTGGGAGATTGGGCTCCAGAACTGCACACAGTACTCCAGATGGGGTCTCACCAGCTGTCTGTACAGAGGGATAATAACTTCCTGTTTTCTACTGGTGATGCCTCTCCCTATGCATCCCAGTATACCCCCAGCCCTCCTTGCTGCCCTCTCACATTGCTTGCCCACCTTTAGGTCATTTGATATGACTACCCCCAGGTCCCTTTCCATTTTTGTTGTTGTTAGTATCTCACTCCCCATTGTGTACTCTTCCCCTGGGTTTTTGTTTCCCAGGTGCATTACCTTGCACTTCTTAGCATTGAATCTAAGCTGCCATACATTTGACCATTCCTCTAACCTTGCCAAGTCCCTTCTCATCCTTTCCACCCCACCCTGTGCATCAACTCTGTTGCAGTTCCATCTAAGGTCCTTCTGGTCCCAAAAGAAAGATCCTCTTACCAAACTAGTTCCAGTGACTCAGACTCTGATCCAGGCACTTCAGTGGTGGCAGGATCAGGACAATCTCAGGCAAGGGGTTCCTTTCATCAATCAGCCCCACTCTGTGGTCCTTACCACAGATGCTTCTCTGTTGGGGTGGGGAGCCCATCTCGGGGCTCTCACAGCCCAGGGACAGTGGTCCCATCAAGAGTCCCTCCTGCATATCAGTTTTTTGGAGCTCAGGGCAGTGTTCCTGGCTCTGCAAGCCTTCTCTCATTCAGTGCAGAACAAGGTGGTATCGGTCAGGACAGACACCACCACCACCACCATGTGGTACATCAACAAGCAGGGAGGCACTCGGTCCACAATCTTGTGCATGGAAGCCATGAAACTATGGCCTCTGGCTTACTCTCTGCAGACATCGTTAATTGCAGTCCACCTTCTGGGAAAGGACAATGAGATAGCAGATGCACTGAGCAGAATCTCCCAGGGCCATCATGAATGGTCTCTGGATCCCCTGGTGCTAGAAGTGATTTTTTCCAGGTGGGGCACTCCAGAGATAGATCTCTGTGCAGCCCCGGACAATCACCAACTTCCTCTGTTTTGTTGCAGACCTCCAGTACTGGGCTCAGTCCCTCTGGATGCCCTGCTTCTGAACTGGGAAGAGAAATTCCTCTATGCTTTCCCTCCTTTTCCTCTGTTGTTCAAAGTTCTGGTCAAAATGAGGTCACAATCCTGCAAACTAATTCTGATTGCTCCAGACTGGGCCAGGCAGCCATGGTATCCCCTGCTGCTGTCCCTAGCAGTCCATCTTCCCCTGTCTCTCCCCAGGAAGTGCAATCTGAACCTCATCTCAGGGGAGGATTTGGTACCCCAATCTTCGGTCCCTCAGTCTCAAGGCATGGCTCTTGAAGAGTTAGAATATGCAGATTTGCATCTGTCCCAAGGGGTTCTGGACATTCTCAAAGCCTCTCGAAAGCCTCCCACCAGAAAAACTTACAACTCCAAATGGAAAAGATTCAGCATTTGGTGTTCCAAGAAGCATATATCCCCAGACACTGCGCTGAATTGTCTACAGTTCTGGATTATATGGTTCATCTTAATGGTCTAGGCCTCAGACCAGCTACCTCAAGGTACATTTGTCAGCTGTTTCTTCTTTCTGTCAGTGGGAAAGCCTTCTCTCTGTCATCTCATCCTGTATTCTGTAATTTGTCAAAGGATTGCTTCATACCAATCCTCCTTTAGGATCCTGCTCCTGAGTGGGATTTGAATGTCTGCATTGCTCAGCTTATACAACCCCTTTGAGCCTATATCCCTGCAGCAGAGCTCAAGTACTTGACTTGGAAAACTGTGTTTTTGGTTGCTGTTACCTCTGCCAGACGTATCAGTGAATTGCAAGCTTTATCAGTTGAACCGGACTTCTTCTCTTTCCATAGGGACAAGGTGGTCCTTAGAACCAATAGGAGGTTCTTACCCAAAGTGGTTTCTGATTTCCACTTGAACCAATCCATGTCTCTTCCTGTGTTCTTCACTGATCATGCTTTCTGAGGAGAGCAAGGTTACACAGTTTAGGTGTTAAAGAGACCTTAGTTACTACATAGAATGTACAAAGGGTCACAGGTTTGACTCCTCTCAGTTCTTCACTTATGGGAAGTAGGTAAGGGAAAACCTGCCATCAAGAGAACTGCTGCCAGGTACATTGTGTCCTGTATCCAATTTTGTTATGAGAAACTGGGAAAAATTCCTCTCTCAGGCCTGAGGGCTCATTCCACTAGAGGTACAGCTGCATCTCTGGCTGCAGTCAGGGATATTCCCTTGTTAGAAATTTGCCAAGCAGCCACCTGGAAAACAGTTCATACCTTCACCAAGCATTACTCCCTGGATATCCAGGCTCGGAGTGATGCTAGATTTGGTGCAGCAGTGCTTCAGAGCCTATTCCCAAAGTAGATTCTATCCTCCTCCTTGAGGTACTGCTTGTAGTTGTAATTGTCAGAATACAGCAAGACTTCATGTTGTTTGAAGAAAAATTACTCACCTTAGTAACTGTGTTTCTTCTAATGGAGTCTTGCTGTATTCTGACCTCCCTCCTTGCCTCCCCTCTCAGAACCTGTTTTTGGGAAGTGGGTGGGCAGATGCAGTGTTGCACCCAGGGGTGTCTTCAGCACGGTTATTAAGAATTTGTTATGCTTTATTACCTGGTTTTTGTTTGGTTTTTGGGTTTCCTGACTTGAGTCTTCCTTTGGGAACCTAGACCGTTAGTTGCCAGTTGGCTAGTAGAAATTTTACAGTTTTCACATTCTGATAGGTCAGTGAGTTTTTAGCTTGTAAAAATCTGACGGTTTGGATTCAAAGTATTGCAGACAGAGTCTTCAACCGAGCTCGAGCTCAACGTTCTATGCCCTGCATAGAAATTTAACCCTATACTATCCGGAGCAGTTCAAAGGCTGGCGCTAACTACAATTATCAGAATACAGCAAGACTCCATTAGAAGAAACACAATTACTAAAGTGAGTAATTTTTTCTTGGTTCCCTTGGCCCTCACATCAGGATCGCACAGTGAAATAGGCTGCCAGTGAAGCCTGACATAGACCGTCTGTGAGTGCGCTGCAGTGGCACAAGCCTACCATTCACGGATCCCCTGCACTACCACCTGTGGTCACCCAGGTGGCGGTAGAGCAGTGGGACATGAAACCCATCCTTCCCGGAGAAGGAGAGCATTTGATGGGTTGCTCGATCTCTTTCCCCTGACTGACCTTCCACCGGCCCTGGCTCATTTCCGAACCGGGTCATTGGAATTGCCAAGCAAACGCTACTGCTATGCCAGAAAGCTGGCCCAGATAATGTTGGGTTTCATGACACTATCACAGGTGGTTGTATGAAAATAAAAATTAACATCTGCACTTAACTGTACGAAGCACATCCCTCGCTTACCTCTAATGTTAATGGGTTCTTAAGTTTCTGGTTTATGTACAACCATCTCAGCTTTGACTTTTTTGGAAATGGATTTGTGAACTAGGCTTTCAGGTTCACAACTCACAATATAGATACTATTTAGGGGAATGTAACAGTCGTGTTGAACGTGTAATGCATGTTTTCTTTAACAGGAAACGAAAGCTTGTCAAACAGGTAGTGTAGTTGGGCAGGCAGGTTCAGAACTACAACATCTCTGGACAGTGAGATTTGTTTTACGTATGTTTTGGCATAAAAAAAATGCAACTATCAAAGAGTCTTAACATCTCGGGGAAAGTTCATATATGTGTGTATATATATATATATATATATATATCCTTTGGACTTCATCTACTCTCTCTCTGCTTGTCTACATGTGTTTATGAATCATGGTTGCCATGGTAATGATTATGATGTCACAAGTAGGGCATTGACGTGTAGACAAGCAGCAGGAGCAGATTGAGCCCAACAGAGTAGGATCCTGCTTCCATACAAATATCCATAACAATAAGGAGAAGATAAAAACAAGAAATATGGGAAATACAACTCAAATTATGTATAATTTCCAAAGTTTTTCCAGAAATGTCACAGGCTCTTTAGTGGTGAATCAGCAATTCCTGGGGTGGCATTACAAAGTGGAAGCCTTTGCATAACCCCCCGCAGCTGATGTCATGTCACCAATTAAATCAGCCCTGGGGGGCTTCCCTTCGATCCCTTTATTAGTGCTGCAGTCTTGATACAATAAAACATGAAAGCAGTGGTCTCAGTTTTGTGTGGAGGAGCCCAGAACTGCATATGGTACTCCTGAGACCAGGATCTTACAAAGTGGCAGGATTAATTACTCTGCCCTGCTGGTTACCCCTCTTGCTATGCGCCCTAACATTCTGCCTACCCTTGTGACAGCAGCCACACACTGCTTGTCCTGCCCCAACTACTTGTTTAATCTTCAGATCTTTTTCTTCCTCTTCCATAGCAGCAGTAGGAGCTCTACACAGTCTGTAGGTCCTACTTTTGTTTTCAGCTACCATGTAGCACTACACTGTGCACTACTTTAACACATTTGGAAGCTTTTGTATTTAAAAGTGGTTACAAGATTCTTAAATAAGTAGCAGTTCGGGTTTGCACAACCCTATACCTTTACGTGAATCATGCAGGTGTTCCCTAACATAGAGTCAGGCTAGGTGTCAGTGGTCCAGAGAGGCCCCCCCAGTAACCCCTGAAGGGTCTGTCTACCTTGTCACACTCCCTCCATTGAAATTTGTTACCTGAACATAAAAGTTTTTATTCAGGATTATTTTTTAGCAGTTAATAATGGCATAGGAAGACTTTGTGCAGTTTACAAAAGAACAGAATATTGCACAAAGTACTCAACTAGAAATATAAAATGGCAAAAAAATATATAGAAATGTAATTGGCTGAGATGTCACCTGACTGTACATTAAATCTCTATAAACGCATGGTCAAGTACTGAATCTAATTTTCCTCACAAAAAAAATCTACTTGGAGCCATTTTATAAGTGTAGTAAATCTCCTCGGGTGTGCATCGTAAGATTTTAATGCACTTCCCAGAGTCATAAGGACACTAGGCCTTTGGCCTTGTGCCTTACTGCACTCCTGGGGGAGTGCATTAAAATCTTATAATGCACACCCTGTCATGGCATATTTCATACGTACACAATAGCAGCACAGTAAACTAACGAGGTTAAAGTAGTATTTTTTTTAATTTATACTTTATGGCTCCTCCACAGAGCCGATGGGTTACTCCGACCCTCCCTTGGAGGGACTTCTACTCCGAACTGAACATGTCGGGTCATCATGGATCCCGTTGCCTCCCAGCTATTTTCCGCTTTTTCTCCTGGGCTCGAACTGGGTGGTGGGAGGCAGCTGCCCCCACCTCCGCTGAAGCAGCCATATGCCCTGGACGGTGCCTCCCTGGTCTAGGCAACATGCCTGTGCCGACACCCAGCCACTGCCGCTGGTCAGTCTACAGTGAGCCGCACTGTCCCTCTCCCAAGGAAGGAGGCTGTCTACGAATGCTCAATCCTTCTTCCCAGGCGAGCCAAATCTCTTTTTGAACCTGGGTCACCAGCGTGGTGCGAGGTGTGGCATCCAGCGCCCTCTACCCTCAGTGCCACCAGGCTGGCAAAGTAGTAGGGTTCTTGTATTTCTGCAAATTCTTATTTTCAGTAAAACTAACAAAATCCAGTGCTGCGTGTCAGTTAACGTATATAATATATATCTGGCACTGTAAGTTAAATGTTAGCTTGTAGGGTTGCTCTGATAGCCCAACGTTAGTACAGTGTGGTACCATGCATGCATCCTGGCTACTGGAATGAACATGAGTTGGCAGACAGGCCAAGCTGCAGGCAGCTGCAAATGCGCCTTGGCCAGGGGAGGCTGGTGATGGGTTCCAGCACCACAGCGACCCCTGTGGTGGGCCAGGGAGCTTGCCCCTTCCGCAAGAGAACTCTGTGCATGCACAAGGCCAACTGAGGCACCATGCAGGCCAAGGGGAAGAGGAAGGACAACGGGTGAAAACCTGGGAAGAAAAAATTACCCAATTGTCATCTACGTGACTACTGTAGCCTGAACAGGGTATATCCCTAACAACAGGGGTATTCCTGGATGACAGGGAGGCAAGGGATAAAATATAAATTAAAAAACATAAAACAAAGACTTAATGTTACCTCAAGGAAACAAATCATGCTGTAGCAATTTTAACAATTTGATTCTGGTTTCAGTACCAGCAGGTCAAGACAGTGAAGCAGCTGCAAGCCCTTCCGAAACGGTAAATTTTAGACGGAAATCATATGAGCAGAGCAGGTAAGTTGGCATGGACAATACAGCTGTATGCAGACTCTCAAACTAGTATGGATGTATAGAAAATATAGCATTGTGTACAAACTGTAAAATGGTTCCAAAACTCTTAAAAGTTCTCATATCCCCATGTCTGTAGCTGTGGTAAATCCTAGATGTGCTGTGGTACCCCACTTAGACTGTGGGAGGTGTGGGCGGTGGTCTCCAGTGACCCCCACCAAGTCCCGTTGATAATTCTGTGATCTAGCCCTCCTGACGAGGAGGAAAACACATCGTTGGCAGGTTTCCGGTCTCTTCCCACCATGTGAATATGGTCATTCCCAAACCCAAGTCTTCTGTGAGATTGCACAGTGCAATGATGCCAATGCATGGGACCGATTTAGATTATTCATAAATACTAACCTACTGGACAGGCTTGCAATCAGTGAAATTATTTCAGGAGTAATGAATCTTTCAGAAAGGCAGCCGTGAATCCATACTGGCAGTTACATACGGTACAAGGAGCTGAACCACCTGTGAAACCTGCCTAGCCTCAAATTTATGGACATGGCAGCATGCCCTCAAAAAGACTTGTACTTCAAACAACATGAAGTCTTGCTGTATGCTGGCTATATGCAGTTAGCCTCAGCACTTGAACTGCTCTGGAGAGTAAGGGGTTAATTCTATGCCAGGGCATAGAACGTTGAGCTCGAGCTCAGTTTTCAAACCTCTGTCTCTGGTACATCTCATTGTAACCATCAGATTCTTTACTCCGCCTAACTGAGAAATCGCTCCAGAGATTTCTCCTTCGCTTCCGTAAAGTTTTGAATTAGTCGGTTTGTTCAACCGATTTTCTTGTTTTTTCCGTATCAGATTTCTGTCTTTGGTAGCGTAAGTAGATAGTTAATATTTTGTTAATTTACTGTGTGGAAATTGTTTTGTTTTTTTCAGTTTCCTATCGGTTGGTCCAGTTGGGAACCGAAACAATCTCTTATTTTTTTTTTTTCTGGGATTTTAGTAATGGTGTCCGGTTCTTATCAGTTTCAAAAAACGGACATTTTCTTTGTTTTTTTCCACAGCCCATGACACAGTTGGTAACCGTTAAGGGTGTATTACTTGGCTTAAAAGCTGGTAAGGATAATTTGTAGGTTAAGGCTATGTCTGAGAAACCCAAGAAGAAAACTGGTCCCACTGGGTTTCAACACTGTACTGAGTGTGGGGAGGCTTTTGCTAAAGTTGATCCCCACCTCATTTGTTTTTATTGTCTGGGGTTTGACCACCTCAAATCAGACTGCCAATGTGTAAAACTTTCCAAAGCCACTTTGGATAAGAGATTAAGTAGGCTGGAAGGAGGAGGCGAGAAGTCCGCTGAACTGGATGGCCAGCCCAAATCATTTCCGGACCTCAACCTGAGGTGGCTGCAGACACGGGCGATACACCTCAGGCAAAAGGAGAGCAGACTCTGAGGGTTGGTTCCATCAGAAAGGAAAAGAAGTCGGCCAGTTTGGATCCTGAACCGCATCTTCCAACCACCGCTGAAATAGCCAAAGCGATAAGCATTGTGCAGTCGCTTCATCCGGTTCCTTCCGAACTGATCCCTCAGACTAAGCGGTCGGTTTGGTTGGACCCAGCTCCATCGGATTATGATCCAGAATTGTTTTATGATGTGGAGTGGGAGGGAGATGAAGAGGAGGAGGAAGAGGATTTTGAGGATGCTGATTTTGGAGGCCTAGATGAGCCTATAGAGCCTGACATCTCCCCAGACAGGCCTTCCAGTGTCTCCTCCCAGGCTTTCTGGGTTCCCTCCCCATTTTCTGTTTTACAGAAAAGTGGCTGAAACTCTTCAGCTTCCAGTGGTGGAAGCTGCTGATGAGGAAGAAGAGCCTGACTACATAGAAATAATGGACATCCCAGAGTCCAAAAGGCTGTCTGTCCCTCCTCACAAGTCCTTGGGGAAACAGACAAGAAATATTTCACAAATGCCTAACTCTTTACCTCCTGTGGATAAGAAAATGGACAGGAGATACACTCTGTCAGGCTCAGGTACAGAATATTTGTACAACCATTGCAGCCATGTTGGGGTAGTGTAGGCTGCAGCCTGTGACAGGGCTAACATTATCTTTGGCTTCAAACACCCCAGATAAAGATTCCAGGAAGGTGGATGCCATAACAAAAACAGTACTTGGCATCTTCCTTGGGACTCGGGCAGGCAACTTACATGGCCTATACAGCTAGGTACCAGAAGTCCAGGTGGGACACAGTAATGGAACTAGGAAAAGCCTCCCCAGCTACCCAAGAGCTGCAGGAGGTGGCTGCTGATGGAATAGAGGCATCTAAAGTGCAATTTCATGCTGCTGTCGTCTATAATGATGTGGCATGTAGAGTCACGGCCACATCTGTGTGTCTCAGGAGATTTGCTTGGCTCAGATGTACTAGCCTGTCTCAGGATGCCCAAGTTGAGGCCATGGATTTTCCTGTGGTTGGTAATTCTTTGTTTGGAGAGCAGACAGAGGCTTACATGAAGAAAATGGATGAATACAAGACTACCTACAGGAGTGCACAGGCCAAAGAGAGGCAAGCCACTCTCAGAGACAGCAGTCTAGGGGCAGGGGCAGGCCTTTTCGCAAGCCTTTTTACCAAGCCCAGGCCTCGTCTTCCTTCCCACAGAGGGGTTTCTTCCGAGGGAGCGGTAGGAGGGGGATGAGCAGGGCTGCATCCTCTTCCCAGTCCAAGGCTCCTGCCAAACATATACCCTGATGTGTCAGTTCAGGTCAGCTCCCCTATACCAGTAGGGGGCAGGCTGGCTTACTATTTCCAGGCCTGAAAGTCTATTACTTCAGACAAGTGGGTCCTGGAGGTAGTAAGCCAGGGCCTGGCTGTCAGTTTCAAAAGATTTCCAAAAATGAGAGTCGGGTCTTTTCCTCCTGCATCAGCATCAAAGACCATTGCCTTAGAGGCAGAGGTTTCTTCCCTGCTAGCTCTCAAAGTTGTGGAAAACGTTCCTCCACAACACAGGGCAAAGGGCTGTACTCCAGGTACTTCCTTACCCCCCCAAAAAAACAGGGGAGTGGTGACCCATCCTAGACTTAAGATATCCGAACAAACATATCACAAAACCAAAGTTCAAAATGATGACTCTGGGAGTAATCCTTCCCTCTCTGAGGCCAGCGAATTGTCTAGCATCCCTGGACCTCAAGGATGCCTATTTCCACATTACTATCAGGTGCTCCCACAGAAAGTACCTCAGGTTCGAGTTGCCCTCAGGCCATTACCAATTCAGAGCCATGCCCTTCGGCCTCACTTCAGCTCCAAGGGTATTTACAAAGTGCCTTGCAGTAGTAGTGGCCTAGCTCAGAAAGCAGGGTATCTCAATCTTCCCTTATCTAGACGACTGGCTCATTGTAGGCCAATCCTCAGACCAAGTCAGGTCAGCCCTGGAAGTTTCTCAGAATCTGCTCAGTTCCGTAGGATTCATTCTCAATCTTCCCAAATCAGTTCTTGAACCTGTATAACTCCTCACTTTTATAGGAATAGAGTTAGATACAGTCCAGGCAAGGCCTTCCTCCCACAGACGAGGGTAACCGCCCTTACAGATCTGGCCTCCTCTTTTCAGCCTCTGGTCTATCGACCAGCCAGGCACTTTCTCCAACTCTTAGGACACATGGCAGCTTAGACTGCTGTGGTACAAGGGCCAGGTTTCAGATGAAGGACATTCAGTTCTACTTAAGGTCGTTTTGGTCTCAGAAGAAAGATTCTCTCACCAAACTGATTCTAGTGACTTGGACTCTGGTCCAGGCTCTCCAGTGGTGGTTGGATCAGGACAATCTCAGGTGTCCCATTTCTCAGTCAAGCCCCCTCAGTGGTTTTAACCACAGATGCCTCTCTCCTGGGTTGGGAAGCCCATCTGGGGGTTCTCACTACACAGGGAATTTGATCACAGCAAGAGTCTTTCCTTCACATCAGTCTCTTGGAACTCAGAGCTGTGTTCCTAGCCCTCCGGGCTTTCTCGGAGTCGGTCAGAGGTAAAGTGGTGCAAGTCAGGACAGACACCACCACCACAGTGTGGTACATAAACAGGCAGGGAGGCTATGGCCTTGTGCACAGAAGCCATGAAACTGTGGTCTCTAGCTTACTCTCCCCAAGCTTCCCTGACAGCAGTTCATCTTCCAGGGAAGGACAATGTGCTGGTAGATGCTTTGAGCAGAATATTCCAGGGCCATCAGGAATGGACCCTGAACCCTCATATCCTGACACTCATCTTCACTAGATGGAGCACTCCAGAGATACATCTCTTTGCAGCCCCAGACAATTAACTTCCTCTGTTTTGCTGCAGACCTCCAGTCCTAGGGACTATTCCTCTGGATGCTCTCCTGTTAGATTGGCCTAGCAGGTTTCTTTATGCCTTTCCTCCCTTTCCTCTACTATTTAGAGTCCTGATCAAGATCAGGTCTCAACCCTGCACAGTGATACTGGTGGCCCCAGACTGGGGGCCAGACAACCCTGGTATCCTCTCTTGTTGTCTCTAGCAGCGTCACTCCTCCTGTCTCTACCCAGGATACACAATTTGTTAACCTCCTCTCGAGGGAGGATTTGGTATCCCAGTCTCCAGTCTCTCGGTCTCAAAGCCTGGTTCTTGAAGAGTTAGAATAGGCAGGCCTGCATCTTTCTCAGGGGGTCATGAATATTTTGAAGGTCTCTAGGAAACCTACCAGGAAAACTTATAATTCCAAATGGAAAAAGTTCACCATTTGGTGTTCTCGGAGAGGTATACAGCCAGAGGCTACAGGTATTGCCACGGCTTTGGATTATTTGGTTCATCTTAATAGCCTAGGCCTTAGGCCTGCGACCCTTAAAGTTCATTTGGCAGCTGTGTCTGCTTTTCTTTCTGCAGGGAAGGGATCTTCCCTGGCATACCATCCTGTTTTCAGTAAGTTCTTCAAAGGCTTGGTCCACATTAACCCTCCTTTTAAAGAGCCTACTCGAGCATGGGATCTGAATATCTGCATTGCACAGCTTATGCAGCCACCCTTTGAGCCCTTAGCTTCTGCTGAGCTTAAGCATTTGACTTGGAAAACTGTGTTCCCGGTAGCTATTTCTGCCAGGAGGCTCAGTGAATTACAGGCCTTATTGTAGAACCTGACTTCATGTCCTTTCATAGGGACAAGGTGGTCCTCGGACAAATAGAACGCTTTACGTAAGTATCAGATTTTCATCTGAACCAATCTGTGTCTCTACTCTGTGTTTTTCACTGACCATTCTTCTTCAGGGAGAGAAGATTGCACAGTCTGATGTGAAAGGGCACTTGGCTATTACATAGAACATACTAAGGCACATAGGAAGGATTGTCTGCAGCTATTTCTCACTTATGGAAAAGTGGGAAGGGTAGATCTGCCACTAAAGAACTATTGCCAGGTGGATTGTCTCTTGTATCCAATTTTGCTATTTCAAATTGTGCAAAGAACCTCTTTCAGGCCTGGGGCCCACTCGACTAGAGGTACAGCTGCCTCCTGGCAGTTGCTAGGATATTCCTTGGTAGTAATATGTAAAGCAGCCACCTGGAAACAGTCCATACATTCACCAAGCATTACTCTCTGACGTCCGGACTAGGAGTGATGTTCGGTTTGGTACAGCAGTGTTGCAGAGCCTATTCCCAAAGTAAGGTTCTGTGTCCCCTCCTTCTGGGGGGAACTGCTTGGTAGTCTGTATATAGTCAGAATACAGCAAGACTTCATTTTGTTTGAAGAAAAAATTACTCACTGTAGTAATGGTGTTTCTTCTAATGGAGTCTTGCTGTATTCTGACCTCCCTTCCTGCCTCCCCTCTCAGAACGTAGTTTTTGGGATGTGGGTTGGCAGGTACAGTGTTGTACCTCAGGGGTGTACCTTGCACCCTCCCTTTACTTAGGGTGGGGTTGTTGTTGTTCTTTTGTTATTTGTTATGTATTTAATTCACTGTCTACTGTTTCTTCTTGGGTTCTTGACTTGAGTCTTATGGACCCAAGCTTTGTTGCCTTTTTGGGCCTAAAATTAAAACTATTTCCATAACTCTAGTTAGTTAGTTAGTTCTTGCGCGTAAGAATCTGACGGTTACACTGAGATGTACCAGAGACAGAAGTTTGAAAACCGAGTTTGAAGCTCAACGCTCTATGCCCTGGCATAGAACTAACCCCTACTCTCCGAGCAGTTCAGTGCTGAGGCTAACTGCATATAGTCAGAATGCAGCAAGACTCCATTAGAAGAAACAACATTACTATGATGAGTATTTTTCTTTTGTTCCATGTTTGTCACATCGGTGTATGCACAACTTAAAGTCCAGGAAACTGTATTCTTACCCCTTGTGGTTCAGAGTAGAAAACTCGGATTACTGAGTGTTTCATTTAAAAAAGACACAGTACATGGTATAAAACAGTTTTCCAGCGAGAGAGAGAAGTGCCTAATAAAGCAGCACTATTTGTTACATATCAAAAAAATTCTGCACACAGGTTTTTTTTTTCCTTTTTAGCAGTAATGATTCAAACAGCAGGAATTAGTCAATTGATGCATTACAGAACTGAATCAGTTCACATGAATATGCTGCACAGGAGATAGAACTGTATGCAAATGTTAGACTTTGGAGTACAGGTTCACACTCTGCACTGTGATCATGCTCCCCCTACTGGGGTAATGCGAGATTTGTTTCTCTGCTTGAAGTGAGCAGTCACCCCGAAGTCATCTTCAGCCTTCTGGTTTAACATTTTATCAATGTTTGTTGTTTTAGTTAAGAGTTAGTTTTTGAATACTCTGCATTAGTGTATTTTGTAATATATTTAATCATTTTTTTAGTTCCTCCGGTTCCTAGGTGGTTCCCAGGAACCGAGAAAGGCCGTTTTGAAACTCTGTTCCTGCCTAAGGGAACCGACCACATTTTGTGTAAAAACTTTGCTTATGTTTTTGCTCTTCTTTGTGGTTTTATGTATTTTCTGTTTAAAGATTATTGTTTTACAGTTTGTGGACTGGGAACCCAAATATTAAAATCCTAGGCCCTGTCAGTGTTTGGCATGACTTGTAGGCCTAAAATGAGAACAGGGCCCACAGGTTTTAAAATTTGTAGTTCTTGTAAAGTGCCAATGGCCAGATCACAATTTAAAAAATTATGAACTTCATACAAAGTTTTTCCCTAAAACCCAAAATAAATACTTTAAAAAGAGAAAGGTTTATGGCTTCTCAGTCTTGCCTGGCCTGTATGTCACAAAAGCACAATAAAGGCTCAGAGGGTGCTCCCAGTGGTGGTGGAAGCATGCATCAGAAGGTTCTTCTGCTCATAAGCGGCAGTCCCTGTCACAAACTAGGTGGGCTCAGCAGTCCTTCTCTGCCAAACAGTCTACGTAATGGAGACGCACAAGAAAGGCAAAGCTGCTAAGCCCTCCGAATGGTATGGAAAGGATGTTTAAGATAACAGGGTGTTCAGAAGAGGGAACCCTGATTCTGGTAATGGCAAAAATTCAAATATGAGAGTCTCCGAGCAGGTGCAGGTGCAGGAAACAATGGCTGCCAAACAAAAAAAAGAAAAACCTATCTCTGGTACTCCTACAATAAAGGTAAAGAAGTCAGTGATACAGAATCCGATTCCCTCAACAGAGGACATGGCAAAAGTTGGGTAATTTTTCCAGGCCTTGCAGACTGTGGGAAACTTATTCTCTGTGCCTGCCCCCTCTCCCCAGGCTCCAGTCCCAGACCTACAGCCCATCAGGAGGGGATGGCTACGTAAGAGGAGGAGGGTAAACTTACACATTCTGATGGTCTCGCCTGATCAGGAATTTCAATCTCTCCTAGAGTTACTGTGGAGTATACATACCTCTTGCTCCTCTTTCAACAAACAAATGGTAGATACCCTCAGTATCCCTCCTATGAAACAGAGGAAGAAGTGGAGTTCATGGATATGATGGGATTAGCTCCTGCAAGGAGACTAGTGGTTCTCATCCACAGGTCCCTCAAGAAAGCCTCATCAAAGTCGTGGTCGGCAAACACAGGCACTGCATTTCAAACCCCTTTGGGTTTGAGGCAGGTGCTGGGGATCCCCAAAGGGGATCTCAGAGAGAGACAAAAGGTGTCTATTTCTGGTACTCATAGTAGCAGCATTAAAAACTATTATGCAGCTCTGGTATATGGACCATTGTCTGGTCGTCCCAGAATGGCTTATGAACTGTAAACAACTGAAATCTGTGGAAAACATAATGGCACAACTCTAGCTCAAGCAGCAGAAATTTCAATTGAGGTGGTGCCCCCTCACATATATAGTGGAAGAGATAGAGGCCGCACCGATGTTAGACTATTTAGCAGAGTAGAAAACAGGGTGGCAGCTGTGGAGGACATGCTGACACATAGCGGCTCAATATCCTTAAACCTATTTTATTAAGGAGCTCTGTGGTTTCCTTTTTGGTAGGACATAGGCAAAATTGCTTATTACAATAAAAATGGAAAATCTATCTTTGCTTTGAAACATCATGCAGGGGCCATAGAGAAAGACTCCTAGCTAGGTCAGTTTTGGACCTGAGAAGTGGGAGGACCACCTCAGTGGAGGTATTTCCTGTCCCAGGTAGAAACTGAGGGTCAGTAGGAGTAATCTTTTCTTAGGGCTTTATTCACTTTACGACTACTGGACCCTGAGAAAGGAGGCCAGTAGAGGTGCTAGCCCACTAAATTCTGGCATTGTCGAGGTTTAGAAATGGTGCTAAAGATGAGGCACAGTTGATGCAAAAGGGTCTTAATTTGATGATCCTCTCGTGCTTCTTGTTGGTTGGAAAATATGTTGCCCCTTCCCTTGATGGATGTTGGTGCTAGGTTTGCTCCTACTTGACACTTAAACGACATTTGAGTCTGAGATACGTTTGTTTTCTACAAGTTATGCGAGGAAATTACGTACTCTTGTATCTCACGCGTGTAACTTGTATGATATTTATGGCTGTGCACCTGATGTATTTGGAATTTTTATAATAAAATATTACATTATAAGAAAGTCATGTGAGCACCCAATTCAGCAGCTAGCACTGATAAGAAAAAAATGTCAGGTGGACAGGCAACGGGTAGAATACCTGTATGCCCACATGCCTACCCTGATCATGAAGAAGGATACAGGCAAGTGAAAAGGCCAAGGTTCCTCCTTTGCACAGCCCCTGAAAAGGATCTCCAGGAAACTGGACAATTTGGTAGCTAGAAACATGGGAAGCCAACGGCTTCCCAGTTCCTAAGACAGGCAGATCATTTGACCTGCACAGCTCAGTACCAGAAGCACTGTGGAATGCAGTGCTGACTCTCTGTGAATGATGTAGCTCTGGAGTCTTGACCTGCAGTAGCATTATGAGGTTTGCCCTGGCTAAGAGCCACCATCCTTACCCAGGATACCCAGGTGAAAGCTGCTGATTTCACTTTGAGTGGAAACTATTTGGTGACAAAACAGAGGTATATGTGAAAAAAGTGGATGAGTACAAAGCCAGTTGTAAACAAATTCTGCTGAGAAAGGAAAGAAATTCACTTCCTACAGGCCTTATGGAAGGGAGGCAGGGTTAGAGGTTACGAATACTACCCCAGACCATACACTGGCTGAGTATAGCCACAGAAAGGGTAGTATAGGTTGAGGATAGAAGGGGCTCAAGGCATGCTGCAACTCAAGCCCTCAAGCCTCAGCCAAGACAAAACCACTTTCAGTTTTGTCCAGGTCACCAGTCAGCCGCTGTCTGCTGGAGGACAGCTGTCCTCTTACTTCCATTAATGGAAAAAATTCCACAGAAAAGTGGGTCCTTGAAGTAATGAGTTCAGTTGTCCCTGCAGTTCCAAAAGGCTTCCCAAACTGCAGAGACCAAAAACTTCCCAGCTCACTTGCCAACAGAAATAATTCCATTAGAACTGGAAGTAAAGCAGTTACTACAAGCAACAGCAGTGGAAAAAGTACCTGCATCACAGTGAGGCAAGGGTCTCTTTTCAAGATACTTCCTAACCCACAAGAAAAATGGAGAATGGCAACCCATTATAGATGTAAGGTACCGGAATAGACTTAGAAAGAAAAATTAAAAATGGTCACACTGGGCACAG
The DNA here is from genome assembly GCA_016271365.2 of Neoceratodus forsteri. Lineage (NCBI taxonomy): Eukaryota > Metazoa > Chordata > Ceratodontiformes > Ceratodontidae > Neoceratodus > Neoceratodus forsteri. Next base: position 2,915,943 of record JADMNL010000032.1, on the reverse strand, counting down.
TAATACCATCTCCGCAGTCAGGAGATTGGTTGGGGTCACTGGAAAGGATCTCTGGTTCAAGCTGAGGAACTGCCAGAATCAGTTTGCAGCCCTACCTTTTGGCCTCACCTCAGCATCAGGGGTGTTCACAAAGTACTTAGCTGTGGTGGCAGCCCATGTAAGAAGACAAGCTGTGGTGGGCTTTCCTTACCTGGATGACTGGTCTCAGGGGAAACAATACAGGAAGCAGTGTACTCCATGCAGCCAGTAAGCAGCACCTTGGGAAACCAGGGGTTGCTGATAAACTGACAGAAATCCCAGACAGAACTAGTACAGGTTCTGGACTTGGTCAGAGCAGAACTGGATACCCTGCAGGGGAAGGTACTTCTCCCACAGGACAGGGTATCAGATCTGATTGCCAGTGCAGAATCATTCACCCTAGGCCGTCCAAGACCTACAGGGAAATTTCTGCAGCTGCTAGGCCACATGACCTCATCCACAGCTGTGGTGCCATGGGCCAAATTCCAGATGAGGGACATATAGTATCACCCAAGAGGCTACTGGTGTAATAACATTTGAAAAGCGGGGCCGAAATCCCACGCATGCGCGAGAGCAACATGCCCTTGCGCATGTGCGGGATCTTTGAGAAGGCTTCGCTTGCGCATGCGCGGGGTTTCGGCCCCAAGTTTCAAATGTTTATTAGCAGAACTTCAAGCGCTCGGTTTCTTTTCGGTAACCCCAACAACACTTTGGATTAATGTGGCAGACCAGCAGAGCATGTTTTTAAAGCATGCTTGTGAAAAATATGCTGTCTGGAACAGCACTCATGGCAGATGTACGTTCCTGAGCTCTCTGTGCTTCTGGTAGGTGTGGGATTTCAGCTCGTCCCAGACAATAAACATACGATATAAAAAACAGCAAAACAGGCAAAAAGTCTGAATTTTCAGACGCAGAGGGGCGTTCTAGAGTACTCATTTCATAGGAGGGTGACAAGATGCACACTGATGGGATGTAGGAAAAAACGGAGGGGTAAAGCTGACAGTGTCCCTTTAACTGTTTTGCCGAGTAACAAATACTGCTGCTTTTAATATGACTACAGTGTAGCCTTGTATAAGAACACCCAAATTGCAGTGCAGAATGTTCTTATGACAGGGATGTTCTTTGTGAAAACAAATGCCAGAAGGATTCAAGCCCCAAAATACCATACTAGGACCACCTAGGTGCTGGGTGAAAACATGGCGGTGGGTGCTCGCGAGGTGAATCTTGATTTGCACAACCCAGCTAGCCAGTCAGGAGGCCATTGTCATCAGCTGTGAAAGCAGCCACTCCACTGCCCTTCCAGAAGGAGAAAGGATGTGGCTGTGGAGACCCTATATGTCTAGATAATGGGCTGAGGAACCATTTGGGAAATGTAAAGAGGGAGAATATGACCCTCTCTTTTTCCTCCTCTCACTTTTGTGTGTGTGTGTGTGTGTGTGTGTGTGTGTGTATATATATATATATATATATATATATATATATATATATATTATATATTTTTTTTGGAGGCATGCCTGTAAGTACATAAGTATTAAAAAAAAATGCTTCTGGAATAAAATGATGGGTGTGCATTTCATCCTTAGGTCCCATGGCGGTATAGCTGGAGGGCTGGTGAAAGGCGCCCTGTCTGTAGCTGCCTCTGCCTACAAAGCACTGTTTGCTGGGCAGCAGCACTCTCAGTCACAGGTAGGATTGCACAGGCTCATTCTGCAGATTCTTAAGGCACACAGATCTTCGCTTGCAAGACTCTGAAACATTGTATTTCCTTTTATAGCACTCTTCTGTGTTTTTGTACTTTTTATTTTATCTGTACCACTTCAAGCAATACAGAGGATAATGTATGGTCTTTGATTAATAATCACGCTGTAAACACTTTAAGAGGTTGCCATGACATTATTGTAAATCTTGAGAGTGTAGCTCGAGAGATTTTCAGAAGACATGGCAACTGCGAGAAGTGTTTTCAGCACAGTTATTAACCAAATGCCATACATTATATTTCATAGGCTATTGTATGGGCTACCAAGATTGTGTAATTGCAGATTGATTTACTTTACTGAGTAATTCTTACCTTAAGCAGTCGTAAATCATGCAGGAAGATTCCTCAACGTTTATTGCGTGTTCTTCGCAACACAATTCATCAGTACAGCCTGGCGCAAATCAGTTAATTTAATACAGACATTTTTCTCAAAGCAGAGCATTGATCGTTGTGAGCATTCTGTTTTGTTATACCGTTGATATGACATGTTCAAGAAGGGTTGACAGCAGTGATGTCATAATGATGGCATACCATAGAGGATAATGTATGGTCCTCTGTTGGTAACCGGTCTGTTAACCATTGAGAGGTTGCCAGGACGACCGTGTAAACCTCGAGAGCGAAGCTTGAGAGGTTTACATTGCCATGGCAACCTTGAGACGGTTAACAGTAACCGGTTGCCGATAGAAGGACCATACATTGTTTTTTATAGTGTATGGTCCCAAGAAAAAGGGAAAACGGCTCCTTACTTTTTGAAACTGAGTCACCGCCGTGGCCATTCAGTCCTTCCCTTACAGCTGCGCATCCATTGGTTCCCGAGTGTAAAAAAAAAAAAAAGGCTACCATTGTTAACTTATCGATGTGACATAGCATCGATAGGTTAACAACATTACCATGTCACATCGATGGTATAACAACCTTAGGAAATGATGATTTCCTATGGTTAAGCATGCTCTACCATACATTATAAGGTTATAGTGTATGGTGGATTGCTGTTATGCATGGAATTCTATGCCTGGAATATGCTTGTTTTACTGCAGTAGTGACATCATTATGTCGTTCTGCTGCAGTAGTGATGTCGCTACTGCAGCAGAAGAACTTGGAATGCTGCCACATACTTGATTTCCCCAATCCAGTTAAGCTGGAAGTTGTTGTTTTTTTAAACTTGAACTTGCAGAAACATCTGCAGCACACTGTGTCAGTAATTTGAGCCTACCACCAACCCTCAACTGTTTCCCCCCAACCACCAGTTCATTGAAACGAAGTGCAATGTCCGAAATAGGCATGGATGCCCATACACTATATAGATTAGCAGATGGGCAACTCTCTGCACAACCATTATGTTGTGCCACCTCGGGGATCTGATTCCCATGGACCTCTCGAGCTTCGCTCTTGAGGTCACGGGGAATCAGAACCCCTCGGTGGCACACACTGGTTGTGCATAGTTGCCCATCCACTATCCTATATGTAATCTGCTTGACTTCTGTTAGTAATAAGGGCCCACCATACATTATAATACAGTTAAACATACAGATTAAAATGTGCTCTACTGAAGTACAAAGTATTAATTTGACCAGTAAAACTGTGTAGAAAAGTGGAAGATGCATAGATATTTCATCCACTGCTTCACATTTAACAAGTCTAGAAGAGAAAAAAAATGCAGAAACCCACAGAAAATTGATTGCTGACATAATAACCTCAAATAAGTTGGGACAAGTTAGAGGTAGTGTATTGCCTGTAAATTGGAATTAATAGTAACCCTATAATGGAGGCTGTCCAGAGGAGGGCAACTAAAATGGTGCAGGGTCTGCACCAGAAGCCATACGAAGAGAGACTAAAGGAGCTTAATATGTATAGCCTTGAAGAAAGAAGGAGAGGGACATGATAGAAACTTTCAAGTACCTCAGGGAATCAACAAAGTCCAAGAGGATAGCATATTTCAGAAAAGAGTGTACAAGAACAAGGGGCACAATTTGAAGATGGAGGGGGACCGCTCAGAGGTAACGTGAGGAAGTATTTTTCATAAAGTGGCTTGTGGATGCATGGAACAGCCTTCCTGAGGAAGTCGTGGAGTCTAAAACAGTGGGGGAATTCAAGAATGCATGGGACAGACATAAGGCAATTCTAGTGGGGGGTAGGAGGAAGTAGGCTGTTGGTTAACTAGGATCTGCAGCTTATCCGTTAGGTAGGGAAATGGGCAGACTAGGTGGGCCAAGTGGTCCTTATCTGCCGTCAAATTCTATGTTTCTATGTAACTTTCAGATGTAGTGAGCTATCACTTCTATATCTCAAGTATTTTTTTATTTTCTGTTTGCTGATTAGAAGATCTTACTTTGAACGAATCTCTAGCAGCAGGCCATTCACTGGTAGGACTCGGACATCAGACTCTAGGACCACACAGAAACCTTTCTAGCTAGCAGTACACCAAAGGGGACCGCCCACCTCCGACATCAGCGTCTGATGTCAGCCTATCCTCCATAAGGCAGGCAGCCCCCAAGCCCTCCTCAATTCTTTCGCACCATCGACCAGCACACGTCAGACCATGGACTCCACTCCACTGTAGCTACAGTCAATCGCCCGTTTTCACCACGCTTTCTTATTTTCTGTACACTGAGTAAACGTCACATTTTTTCAGTGTCCGCTACTTTGTGTGTCTTCTCAGCCTTCTTCAGCATCTGAATGCTCCACTTGCCTGTGGCAAACGGATCCCAGACAAGGATGGCCATTCTGCTTGCCTCTTCTGTCTAGGCTCCGACCATGACATCCAGGCCTGCAAGAAGTTTAATCCAGCCACCTGAAAATCACGTTATAGGACCCTTAAGAGTTACATCCTCAAGCAGAAGGTCACCCAGATGGAACAGGAGCTGCAGATCTGGAGCTCCTCCACTTCCCCAGCCCAGTCATCGGGCTCTTCTTCCTCCAAGTCGAAGGACAAGTCTTTAGGGAAGCACAAGTACTGGGACAAAGACCGGGACTGTCCCCTGTCTTCCTCCCACTCAGGGTCACTGCATAAGGCTCCTCCCTCGACTGCTTTGGGATCTTCCTCCCTCGGGGGTCAACCTGCAGGGCCCAGCATGCCATTTCTGCCTCAGGGCTGCCAGTGGCCCCACCACCCACCTGGATCTTTCTGCCCAGCGGCTGCTCCTCGGGTCAGGGTACATCTATCCCTGCCCCATAGCCCTGCTTTTTTGGCGGGCTCTTTAGCAGGAGGCTCAACTGGAGCTCCTCCAGTCGGCACAGGTACTGCGGGCACCATTCTCACCCTGCCACCCCCTTCACCCACGCCAGTCTTGGTCTCGGGACCTGCATCGGGCCTGCCCTTAGTTGCGGGCAGGTGTCGTAGGTGCTGGTGTTACTTCAAGCCCAGTTTCCCCAGCCATCGGCCAAGTGGAGCCTCCTTTCTGGTGCGGTTGTCTTTCACCAGATGCCGGGTGCATTCTGCTTCAGCATCCTCAGGTGGACACCCGCTGGGCTACCTCCTGTACTCCTGCAACCCGCGGTCTGGCCCTCATCCTACCCCCAACACTGGCAGGCCTTGCCCGCCTTCCTCTGGCTATGCCCGAAGGACCTATGCTCAGCCTCCCACTACTGTAGCCTGTGGGACTGATGCCTGTGCCTCTCACCCACACCTGCCGGAACGTAGCTTGTGCACCACCACCGACACCTGGAGGTTCGGGCGCCACCTACTCGTGATCTGGCTCCCTCTGGACTGGCACCTGCCTACCTGTATCCTGCATCAGTTGGACCCCAGCCACTATATAACCATCCGGTGCCTGGGGGTGCGGCTTCAGCACCCATGGATTACCACGGCCTGAACTCGGCACTCTGGGTGTTCATGCAGTTGCGGGCTCCTTAGCCGGGCCTGCCTCAGCCCTCTCACCCACAAGGGCCTCCAAGAGACACTGCGTCTCCAGCCGCCGAGGCTCATCTGCCACCCAGTGCTCCTCTTATGCACACGGACGTGGGTACCCCCATTCACCTGACTGACCCTCCCCCTGGTGACAGTGGAATGGATGACTCTGCCTCAGATGATGAAGCCAGCTCTGAGTCCTCCTCACTAGAAAGGGTCTATTTGAGGATGGCAGAGAGCCCTCTGATGTCCCCAAATCTCCACCAGATGACCCCACCTTCGTGGATATAATGCAGCATATCCAGACTACAGTGGGGTGGGAGATCGAGGAGCAGGATCTGGAGCATCGACCACTGTCCATTTATCTCTGCCAGTGGGATGCTACCCCTCTTGTGGTCCCACCGATGGTTGAGTCATACAATGATGTTACGGGGCTGCATTGCTTAACCCTCACACAATCCCTGCGGTACCCAAAAAGGCACACAGACTTTACCACCCTCTGGCTGGTAAGTACTTTTTCGGGGAGCATCTGAAGGCCAACTCAGTGGTCATCAGTGTGGCACATGACCGTACCAAGCATCCGAAGCACCTCAAATCGAGGCAGTTGGACCAGGTAGGCAAGCGTGCTTTTGCCTTGGCCATCCTTGCCATCGGCCCTTAACTAGCTGGCCAATATGGTGAAAATACCAGAATTTGTTGTGGGACTAGGCTCAGGAGGCAAGCGTGTGATGTGATGACCCCTCAAACAGCAGACTTTGCAGGTTGTGAAGACTGGGTCTGACATCGGTACCCATGTCCTCCGGGCTGCGTATAATAAATACAGTGGATACCTCAGGATAGAGGCGGCAGCAAGAAAATCTGATCTGTAGCACTACATTTGGCTTAGGATCTTGGGCTTCGCCCCCAGTGTTCAGTCTAGTATTCTGAATGCACCCTTTTGTGGGACTAAGCTTTTCAGGGGTGACATCCAGGAGATTATCTCTGAGGTACAAAACTTGGGATGGGCATTAAAGTTGGTCCACTGATGTACCACACCCAGCCAAAAGCGAGCCATAGGGCTCCTTTTTGTTGCTTCTCTAGGAGGCAGCCAAGAACCCCTCCTAAAGTCCAGGTCAAATGCAAACCAGGTGCTGCCCTGCCTGTGCCCTCCCCTGCCCCTCCCAGGCAGCCAGAGGGTGCTGCCACAACCCAAACCCCACCTCTTGACTCCTTGCCCGACCCTTCTCCTTCCAGTAGAGTTTCAGGAGGTGGCGGTAGGGGGTCACTTCTCCTTCCACCTAGACTGATAGAGGGCCATCATGACAGACAACTGGTTGCTTCAGCTGATAGAGCATGGGCACACTCTAGAGTTTCTGGAGTGGCCCCTTGCAAATCCACCAGAGGCATCCACATATCCACCAAGCCACGTTCTTCTCATACAGGCAGAAATTCAAGCCGTGCTGCAAAAGAAGGCCATAGAGCCAGTACCTCCCTCCCAACAAGGTCAGGGATACTACTCCCATTTCTTCCTGGTTCCCAAGAAAACAGGGGACCTCTGCTCATCTTGGACCTGAGCAATCTCAACTTGTACATAGAGTACAAGCATTTCAGGATGGTCACCTTACAGGGCTTACTGTCTCTGCTCCTCCAGGGGAACTGGCTCTGTTCTTTGGATGCGCAGGATGCTCACATGCACATCAGAGTCTTTCCGGCCCACATGTATTTCCTTCGCTTCCATTTCATGGGGAGCACTGCTAGTTTCCGGACCTGCCCTTTGGCCTTTCCTCTGCCCCCAGGGTGTTTACCAAGTGCCTGGCGGTAGTTGTGGCGGCCTTGAGGAGGCAGGGGTTTTACGTTTTTCCCAGCTTGGACAACTGGCTCTTGGCAGCCCCATCCAGAGACCGTCTCTTGCAAACTCTGGAAGGCACCTGTAGTCTGTTCCAGTCCCTGGGCATCACTATCAATCTGCCCAAGTCCTTCCTTGCCCCCTGCCAGCTCCTTCTTTACATAGAGGCTGTCCTGGACATGACTCAGGGTAAGGCCTTATTGCCTCCAGACAGGGCAGAGTGACTCATGGTGCAGGCCCGCCTCCTGCTCCACTACTGCCATGTTCAAGCAGGGGAACTCCTCAGGCTCCTGGAGTTTATGGCAGCAGCCATTGTGATGGTTCCCCTAGCCAGGCTGCATATAAGGATCCCTCAGTGGTCCCTGCGGGTACAATGAGACCAGCGTTTAGACAGCTGGTGCTGGTGTTGGACCCTGTCAGGAAGGGCCTTCTTGGAACCCAACAGTCTGTTTTGGGGGGGGGGGGTGGCCTTTACTTCCCTTCCCCCTCAACAGATCTTTTCGACCGATGTGTTGAGCCTTGGTTAGGGTGCCCACATGGGGTCTCACCAAAAACAGGTGACTTGGTCTGCACTCGAGCAGGATCTCCACATCAATATTCTGGAGATGTGGGTGGTCTTGTATGCCCTTCAGGCCTTCTAGACTCAGCTGTCCCCAGGTCAGCTCTTAATTCAGATGGATAATGTGTACATTGTTTATTATATAAACAAGCAGGGGACTCATTCCTACCTCCTATGCAGGGGAGCAATGTCCATGTTCCTGGCATTCAGTACATCCTGGCCGAACACTCTAAGCCGCTCATGGTCAGGGCTTTGAGACTTCTGACCTCGGTGGCAGAGACTTCTTTGACAGATGGGTCGACCTGTTGGACCTCCTTGGTGCTCCCACTCAAACAAAAACAGCCACATTTCTGCTCACTAGATCCTGGGCCTAAAGTTTTCTGGTGAGACGCATTGTCCCTCTGCTGGACAAGGAGGTTTCTGTATACCTTCCCTCCTTCCCACTCCTTCAACAGGTTCCAGTTAATCTCCAGATGGAGGGGCGGGATGATTCTCATTATTCCCCTGGCCTCGCCAGATATCGTTTCCCCTCCTGCAGTAACTGTGGGGAACCTCTGCTTCCCCTGCCCCTGTGCACCAGCTTGCTCTCCCAGCACTGTGGCACCCTGATCCATCCAGATTTCAAGTCAGTTCATCGACACGCATGGCTCCTAAAAACATAGCCGTAGCCAGATTTGTGGTCTCCCCCAGGGTGGACGATGTGTTGGTGGCAGCTAGAAAGCCCGCCACCTGTGTCACCTATTCCATGGAATGGAAACGCTTTGTTCTGTAGGCTTCTTCATATCAGTTGGATCCGTTCACCTGCCTGGTGGACCAAGTCCTAGAGTACCTTCTGTCCCTCTCAGACTTGGGCTTGAGATGCTCTTTGATTAAGATACATCTTTCTGCCATCTCTGCATACCATGTACCTGTGGATGGCCACACAGTGGCTCATCTTGATGTGTCCCACACCTTTTTGCAGAGAATTCTGCACTTGAAACCCCGAGTTGGGGATCCTGTCCTGCCTTGGGACCTTAATTTTGTGTTGGAAAAGCTTATGTTGCCTCCCTTTGAACTGGCCATGTCTTGCAAGTTACACTTTCTGTCGTGGGAAGCATTGTGTGGTTGCCATTATTTCTGCCCAAGGATTTCAGAGCCAGGCCCTCATGTGCAAGGAGTCTTATTTATTCACAAAGACAGGTGTCTTTGTGTACCAGTCCTAAGTTCCTTCCTAAGGTGGTGTCAGAGTTTACTTTAAATCATTCCATCCACCTGCCTGTATATTTCCCGGAGCATCAGGGCGAGGCATTGCTCCATACCTTGGATGTACACAGAATTCTGAGATACTATAAACACACCGGACTAAGGACTCTCATAAGTGCAGTCAGTTGTTTGTTTCCTTTGCCTTTGGGAGGGAAGGCTCCCCAGTCTCCAAACTGTTTGTCTAAAGTGGTTACCAAATTGTATTGTTTACTGTTATCAGAAGTATGTTAAGAACTTCCGGGGCTGTCAAAGGCCATTCCGCAAGAGGTACATCTGCCTCAGTAGCTTGCTTTCGCAACGTGTCTGCTGCTGACATTTGTGCTGCAGTCACCTGGAGTACTGTCCACACCTTTACCAAGCACTACAGTCCGGACATTGCCTCAACTTTGGCCTGGTGGTTCAAGGCCTTTTTTTTTTTTTTATACTTGTATTTTATTGCTTTTATAATAAAAACAATTACATATAATATTCTCATGCAAGAGATTAGTTTTGTCCAGACGATACATCCAGTGTAGATAGTATATCCAGTCTGTACAATCGGGATTACGAATATGGAGGTATTACTATAGTTCAAAGTCCAAAAATCATTAAATCCATGATATGCTGCACCCTACAGAACTATGGGTGGTCGGATTCAAGACAAAAATGTTACCATTCAAAGATATAGACTCAGCAACCAGTGCTGATATGACCCCCTTTCAACAATGGTACTACTTAACATTTTATGTGATCATGAAGATAGATAAATCCATATTGGACGAACCATTTTTCAGACATTCAAAGCTGTAAAGCCCAAAAACAAGCAAGTCCGTTTCCAGTGGTGACTACGCAGTTAAATTCACTGCCACTAGCACTCAGTACGAAGCAGACATCAAAATGCAAATAGCTACGTTTAGCCCCGACTTTCCTTCCTACTTGATTAGCCCTGTCAAAGATATGAAACAGACACGTAGATCTATATGCATCAGCCCCTCCAACACAAATAGTTTTTAAACCCCAGCGTATCTTTGTAGGTTATCTTGTGGCCCTATCTATGCACTGTCATCCATACCCCCGTTACAGGTAAGCTTAAACAAACTGATTTTAATTCAGAAGGGGTAATAAATCAAGTCCCACCAGTAAAATAAACTGATAGTGTCCTCTTCCAATTCTGATTCCTCATGTCTAGGTGTGCCAAACTCCCTTCCGATGGATTCAGCTTTGTTTCCGGCCTCTTCTGGATCGGTATACTGATACATATGCCCGCCATAGAACATTCTTAAATGGGCAGGCATCAGCAGTGAGTGCACAACACCAAGACTCCTGAGCTTGGCGCGCACTCAGACAGATCTTTTTCTCTGGGCACGAGTGGCGTAGGATAAATCATGGAACAAGTGAACAGATCCTCCCTTGTCAGTCTTCACCATTCATTACTGCTGGGTGTAAGCCGGAAGTGCGCACCCGCCATGGGATTTTTTTTTTTTTTTTTAAGGGAGGAGTCGGTGTCGACAGCGCTGCCCACGAGAGCGATGCACCGCTTGGTGCACGAGGGTGCCATTAGGCCGCGAGACCTCCTCCATCCCAGTTCTGTTTCTCCTGCCGTTGAGGCTGCACCTGCTGAGTGAGTTAGCAATATCGTAGTACACCATTAGCCTATCTTGTCAATGCCATCTTTTCGACGACGACTTATCCTGGTTCTCCATCCAACGCCTTACTGGCTGGTAAGTTTGTTCAATTATTTGTTTTAATGGCGCGGTATATTTTGCTGTGTTTTATTTTATTTCGGATCATGACTAGTTCGGGAGCCAAGTGTAAACCGAAAACGGGCCGCGCCCCTGTATGCCTGTGCTCCTGTGGCCAGCATTTTTCCGTGATGGACCAGCATGATGTTTGCCTCCTGTGCCTGGGACCTAACCATGATATGGATAGATGAGATGCCTGTATTTCCATGGATCACCGTGTTCTGGAAATCCACGCGTTTAAAGTCGGCAGGGATCCACCGACTTTCGGAGGACGACGTCACTCTCTGGCCTCCCAGGCCAGGTCTTCAGACCCTTCCTCCGGGTCCACTCCCAGATCTATACGGTCTGGTGAAGAGGAGACCTCCTCATCTTCAAGCCTTGCCGAGCAGGAGGCTTCTTTTGCGGCGTCAGAGGAGTGGCACGGCCTCTCCCGGGGTCGTGTTGTCGACGCCGCCTCGGCAGTCACCTCTCCTGAGGTGCAGTCTCCCCCATCGCGCCCACAGTTGCTGGATTTGTACTCACGGACCCGATGCTGCCTCATGGTGCCGTTTCGGATCCTGGTGCTGTTCACAGCACCGTGACCTGCATGGCTCCGTCAGTGGTGCTGTTTCGGTTCTGGCACCGTGTGTGGCGCTGGTGGCTCAGCAGGGGCTGAGGATGGGTCTGCATTGGGTTCTGGGGCCATGGGCAGTACGGTGGGAATAGCTGGCGCCACTGGAGATGCCGGTGCCATCCCTCAGGGTGTTCTCAGGGTGGCTAGTATTGAGGTCCTGCTGGTCGACTCCTCTTCAGAGGGTGTTGACTCAGATTTGGACCCGGACTGGCTGCCCAGTTCCTCGGAATCTGAGATCTTTGTGGGACACGGTGTCAGGCGGCCCAGCACCCCCATTCCTGAATCTCTGGTGCGGTCTTCCTCTGGGGATTCCCAGGCCGGGGTGGCCTGGGGTCCATTGGGGAGGACAGCTCGGGGTTGGGGAGGATTGTCTCTTCTGGGGGGGGAGGGGCCATGGTAGCTGCCAGCCTTGGTGCTGCCGCACCCTCCCAGGGGGGATTGGAAGCCTTGGCTTCGGAGACCTCCCTCGGGAGGCCTCTGGATCGGGGACTCCTTTGCTGGGGTTGAGGAAGAGGGAGTCTGAGGGGTTGAGGGGTCAGGGCAAGGGGCAGCGGCACTCCTCTGCCACCCCACGGGGTGCAGGGAGGAGCCATAGCGCTGAGCCTCACCTTTCCTTCTCGGGCACCAGGGTCCCCTCCAGTGGCGCCGTTGAGCGTTTCCCTTCTGGACTCATGCAACTCCAGGTGCGTCACAGGGGAGATTCCCCATCTGGGCTGTTCCGGGGTTCACATTCTCAGGGTTCCGCCATGCGACCCGGTCTGATCTCAGGGATCCCTCTAGCTCAGGCACCGTTCCCTGGATTCCAGAGCCGTGGCAGAGGACCACCACCTCCTTGCAGGTGCCCTTGGCCCATTCCTCTGCAGCCACCCCCTCTCTCCTAGGCCACGTGTGTCCTATGGAGCCTTTATCCTGGGAGACATTCAGAGGCACTGTGGCGGCCTTCTTGTCATATGTTCGGTACATGCATGAACGGGTCTTTTGCCTGTCCCCACTGCCGCAGGAGTCTTCTGGACATTAGAGTTCCTCATCCTCCTCAACTCCCTCCTCGGAGGGAGAGGAACCCCCTATTCACCTCTCTTCTGATGCTGATTTCACTGAATATCAGCACTTCCTATTGAGGATGGTTCAGGATCTCCATATTTCCTTTGTCAGACGGGACAGTACCGAGCGGGAGAAGCACAAATTCCTCAGTGAAATCGGTGCCCAATATTTAGTAGTGCCATCCAGGACTATTCCCTTCCAGGAAGCGTCTATCCGCAACTGGCAGTCTCCAGCCGACCCGTTCCCAGCCCCGGCAGACTGCAGGAGGAGGGATTGCGTCCCATTGGAGTCTCTAGGTTCTCTCCCTAACCCTCCTTCGGGCTTGGTATTCCTAGAGACCCCTTCCAGGTGTTGGCGTCGGGCACACAACCGACCACCGAACTCGGATTCCCTACAATTTGACCGGTGAGGGTGAAGAGTTTTCTCTTCTTCTCATGCGATGTTGTGCATTGCATCACGTCAGGCACACAATGCTGCCTGTAACAGGCACTTGTAGTTGATGCTGGCTCAGGTGCTAGCATCAAGGCCTGATTCGGAGCAGTCTCGACAAGCCATTGCCCTCTCCCCCATAGGCCTGGAACTGGCAAGGCACCAAGCAAGGGCACCTTATGACGCCAGTGAGGTGGCTTCCAGGCTTGCGGGGACAGCATGGATTCGTCTGTTGAAGTTGTCACCCCTGGCTCGGCGTAGGGTGGTTCACTCTGCCTTCCAAGGACCCGCCTTTTTTCCACTAGGGCTAGAGGCTTCTGCAGGCTTCCTCCATCCCCTCATCTTCAGGGGACACCTCCAGCTCTCCTCGGCCTTAGGCTTCCAGTCTAGTATGGCCAGGGTCTCTTCTTCCTGTTTCCCACCAGCAGCAGGCTGAGGGTCCTGTTCCCTCAGGGTTGTGCTAGACCCCCTTCGGGGGGCTTGGTACTCACCCAGCAGTAATGAATGGTGAAGATTGACAAGGGAAGATATGGAAATTACGTACCTACCGTAATTCTTGATCTTGTCTTGTATCTTCACCATTCATCACTGAATCTCGCCCACCTTCCCCTCGTGGGCCTCATTTTTGCAGTGTCTCCTGCCCCCCTTCCCCTCCTCGTGGCCATTGGGGCCTAAAATCCCTGGTCCTCGGACCTTCTGTTCTTCTTTTCAGAGGAGCAGCAAAGGTTTGGAGAGAGAGACTGAGTGGAGCTTTGTCTTTTCCTTCAGAGGAAACTCTCCGATTTTTCTTGAAGGTGTTCCCTTCGGACACCTTTCCTTCAGGCCAGGTTAGTTCAGTCACCAGCCAACAGGTGTAGTTTCTTTAGACAGTCCTCTTCCTTCAGTCTTCGGACCTCACTGGTGTTCCTGAATCTGGTCTTGTGTATGCCAGTCTGGGGCTAGTTAACGTCTGTTCTAGCCCAATTCAGAAGTTGCCTTCTTGAACTGGTGGTCTGGTTTCTCTTGGCCCCTGCCTCCTACAGGGAGTCAGAATGAGTTTCTTCCTCTATCTCTGTCCACCTTAGCAAGAGGTTGCCCTCTCTTGGGCTTCCCCTCCTCCCCGCCCCAGTACTAATACATTTTGGTGTACTAGTGGAGTCTTTTACCTTTACCTAGCTGGGGCTCTTCCTCCCTGGAACAGGTTGTTTGCCTTGGCAATCTGTGAGCTCTCAGCTTGAGTGATGGGTATTAGGATAGCGGGATGTGTAGGGAAATCTGCCTCTGTTGTACCAGGCTGTGCAGAAGGTTCAGTCGAACCATCTAGACCAGTTTTGTTGAAGGGATCCTTGCTCCCTTGCTTTTAAGTTCCGAGCTGATAAGCCTTAAAGTCAATTTAACTCGCAAGTCGTGGCAGAATTTTCCCTCCTCCGATATCCCCTTCTCTTCCTCCTCTTCCTTCTTTCTTCCTCTCACCTGTTCCTCCCTCGGGCCGCCCTAGGGTGAGGCCCCCTGCGGTCTCTTAGGGTAGGGTTCTCCTGTTTCCCTGTCCTCTACTGGCTTATTCCTTTTTCGGTTTTGTTTCCTTCCTTTATCAATCATTCTGCTCTCTTGCCTTGCTCTTATCCTTCTAACTCTTTATTTCCCCTCTCCGACACAGAACTGGGATGGAGGTGAGTCTGTGGCTAACAGCCACCACGCTTTCCGCAGTGCCGGGCACCGTCGGCACTGACTCCTCCTCAAAAAAAAAAAAACTCCATAGTGAGAGGCACTCTGGCTTACACCCAGCAGTAATGAATTGTGAAGATACAAGAGAAGATCAAGAATTACAGTAGGTACGTAATTTCCATTTTTTTCCTTGACAATTAAGAGACCAGCCCTCTGGCAGCTTGCAAGATCTTGTCCTCGTCGCAGCTCCCACCTTTTGAAGCAGAATGGTCCATGGGCTGTCTCCTGATTAGCACCTGCTCTAGGGAGTAATGCGACACGCTTTAATGAAGCATGTTGTCGGAGGTCCGCTTCTAAGCCCAATGAAACAGGTAACCAGCTCATAAGATTCAACAGATTCTCCCCTCACTATTCTTGAAGCCCAACTATTCGGACATTTTGTTCCCTCCGCTTTCCAAAGCTTCTAGTCAGTAGCATAGTTGTGAGTTCCCTGTGTTAATTTAGATGTTGAGGCCAGGGCTTTAGTGGCCATCGACTCCGCCACTCCAGCTGTTTTGGTAGCAGTATCTATTTTCGTATCCTGCTCAGCCACGCTGGTTGGGACCTGTTCAGTTTTGCAGTCTGTAGCCTGCATCGATCTCTGTAATGCCTTCCAAGGTGGTTCAGGCCCAGAAGGGGGTTGTGACTCTCCCAACATGGTCGGTTCTGCTGTTGATTGATTGAGTTTTAGCGGCTGCTTCGGCCGCTCTAGGTGCGACCCATCACTGATGTCTAGTATCGATCAGCTCCTTGCAGTGGGTAGAATTCTTTTCTGTCACCGAAAATGACACTGGAACTGAAAATATAAACTTTTTTTTTTAGCTTTATTGCTCCGATTTCTAGGAGCTCTTCTTTCCCACGTCTTGTTGGTAGGTATGCTCCACAGTGCCCCCTCCTTCAAGGCCTTCTCTCGTAGACTGTCATATTACCTGCCATCTGACTATACTGTCTGCCTCTGCAGTGAGAACTGTTTGGGACTCAGTTCTGCTGCAAGAGATTCTCTCGAAGTAAGATAGTACAATTATGTTAAGAACTTACTGTAACAGTGGATCTTCGAGAGGATCTCTTGCAGCAGGCCCCGCTTTTCCCTCTCTCCTTCCCCGTCTCTGTCTCTGTGTCTTGCTTCCCTTTCACTGGGGTGCACCTTCTGCATTCCCTGTACTACCGGGTTACCTCATTGTTCTCAGTCCCCCCCTCCCCTTTCCAGAATCCTGGTTCTGGTCTCTGGCGGGAGAACTGAGGAGGGGCTTGCGGGCCGGCCACCTTATATAGAATAGGCTGACATCAGATGCTGATATCAGAGGTGGGTGGCCCCCTCTGGTATATTGCTAGCTAGAAAGGTTTCCGTGTGGTCCTAGCGCCTGACGGCTGAGTCCTACCAGTGATGGTTTGCTACAGTTGAGACTCTTTGAAGATCTACTGTTATGGTAAGCCCTTAGGTAACCATACTGTTTTCCACCTGGCAGTACTGGGGTGATGTGTGGAGCAGCACTCTGTCTGGAGGCTAAAAAAAGGTCAGTTCTGTTCCTCCCACTACATCAGCACTGAGACCACACTGACTGTGGCATCACTAGTAACCAAGGAGAACCATTTCTCACTGCCAGATTATTCTCTTTCACATGACTGACTCTTCTTGGTTACTAGTGATGTCACAATTTCCTGCATTTTGATTGGTAACTTGTGAAAGTTGCTACTTGGGTTGCAAGGGTTGTGGTGCCTGAGTGAGTTTGGTCACATTTCTTTTTTATGTTTGCTTGCGTGCACGGCGCAAGAAATATGTTGTGACAGCTTGCTGGAGTAGCAGGTTGTGGAGGTGCGGCAGTGTTGTGGCCAATGCTGTCACTGATTTTTTTTTGGAGCTTGTCTCTGTGGCACCAATGAGTGAGCATGCTGTCTATGACAACAGCTCAGAAGCGTGCAAACCAGCATGAAATTAACCCACTGCAGTGAGAGCACCCCCTCATTGCAGGGTGTGCTTTCCCTGGTGTAACATTTCAAAAAACATGGCGGCTATCGCTGTCTGCCTCTCACAGTCCCGCGAACGCCAACGTCAGGGGTGCCCAATCCTCCTGTCTGCATGCCTTCTCCCCAGTTCATTTGCCGACGGGGGAGCCCAATCCCCGTCGGCATGATGTCCTTGTAGTTGAATTTGTCTGCCGAGTGGATGCCCAATCCCCCTCGGCATCATGCCCCCCCCCCAAACACAGACCCATTTTCTTTGCCAATGTGGTGCCCAATCCCAGTCTGCTCAGTCCCCCAAAAATACCCAGGTGGCACACTGAGAACCCACCCCAGCGTAAATGTACCTGGAAAAAAAACCTTCCCATGAAGTTTTTTTTTTTTAACCTGTAAACAAGAAAATGGTCCCTCGCTGTCTGTTGCTTTGCAGCCCCTCCCCCAGCCGGCACCCACCCTCTGCGCACCCCACCTTCTTGCACCCCCACACCCCATACTTACCTCCGGAGGTCCGGCGCCACACTCTTTAGTGTAGCGGGAACACATCTGCACTCTTGAAAGCCGACCATGAACTGAAGAAGTGCCGGTAAGTTGTATAATGGCATAAGTTGGGGGGTTTCAACTTAGATGGATATTTGTGCCATTTGTGTGACTTTTGGAACCAGATTTTCAACATGGAGTTCTTGGGACCCCACCTCATGAACTCAGTCGCTGTCATGTCGTTATTCGGTCCCAAAAGGTGATTTCACTGTCACTGCATGGCATCATCTTCCGGGACTGATTAACGAAACAACAGTGTCACTGTTCATGAGGTGGGCTCCCAAAAAGCCTATGTTGCAAATTTGGTGAAACAGTTCCAAAAAAATGACTGACTGTTGCGCAGTTCCCACGCATGCTCATAACTTCAAGAATTTTGAATATTTTCACTCCAGATTTTCAATATTGCCATTTTTCCACACCTCCTAATGAACAGTATAGCTGTCATTTTTCACATCCTGCCTGAAATGTGTTTTCGCACATCTGGCGCACAATGGTGCGGTCACTGCGCGAAATCAACATTCGGGACAGAGTAAGAAAATCACAGTGACAGTGTTCATAGGGAGATGTCCCAGAACACCCATGTTGCAAATTTGGTGAACAAATTCCAAAAAGTGATTGCGTTACCGGTTTGCGTTGCACAGTTTCAACGCATGCTCTTAACTTCACCAGTTTTTTATATTTTTAATCCAGATTTTCAGCATTGTCATTTTTGCACACCGCCTTATGAACAGTATGGCTGTCATTTTTCACATCCTGCCCGAAATTTGTTTTCGCACCTGTGGCAAACAGTGGGCGCGGTCGCTGTGTGGAATCAACGTTGGGGACAGATGAAGAAAATCACAGCGGTCCCAAAATGCCTGTGTTGAAAATCTGGTGTAAAAAAAATCCCCAAAATAATTGCATTACGGGTGTGCATTGCGCAATTTCTGCGCACGCTTGTGACTTCAATTTTTTTATATTTTCACTCCAGATTTTCAGTATTACTGTTATTTTACACCTCCTCATGAACAGTATAGCTGTCATTTTTCACATCCTGCCTGAAATGTGTTTTCGCACATCTGGCGCACAATGGTGCGGTCACTGCGCGAAATCAACATTCGGGACAGAGTAAGAAAATCACAGTGACAGTGTTCATAGGGAGATGTCCCAGAACACCCATGTTGCAAATTTGGTGAACAAATTCCAAAAAGTGATTGCGTTACCGGTTTGCGTTGCACAGTTTCAACGCATGCTCTTAACTTCACCAGTTTTTTATATTTTTAATCCAGATTTTCAGCATTGTCATTTTTGCACACCGCCTTATGAACAGTATGGCTGTCATTTTTCACATCCTGCCCGAAATTTGTTTTCGCACCTGTGGCAAACAATGGGCGCGGTCGCTGTGTGGAATCAACGTTGGGGACAGATGAAGAAAATCACAGCGGTCCCAAAATGCCTGTGTTGAAAATCTGGTGTAAAAAAAATCCCCAAAATAATTGCATTACGGGTGTGCATTGCGCAATTTCTGCGCACGCTTGTGACTTCAATTTTTTTATATTTTCACTCCAGATTTTCAGTATTACTGTTATTTTACACCTCCTCATGAACAGTACAGCTGTCTTTTTTCACATCCTGCCCAAAATGTGTTTTTGCACCTGTGGCACCAAATGGCGCAGTCACTATGCAAAATCACCTTTCGTCTAACGAACTGATAGTGTCACTGTTCATGCAGTGGGGTCACAAAAAGCCCATGTTGAAAACCTGGAGTGAAAATACCAAGAAACGTCCAGGGCGTTGGGGTTTCTGACCTTAACACCCTACCCTGTAGGGACTGACAGGCATCAAGGGTGTGACTTGGGACTGTCGACAGTAATGCTCACGGCATTTCACCCCACTCTGCAGCCAGTGACAGGCATCAAGGTGTGCCTTGGACTCTTTGGTCCCAGCGTTCACCCCATTCTGCTATACTGCACCCATTTCAGCGTATTTCCTTATGGAATGGGGTGAGTGTAAAGCCCAGACACCCCAAGGTACACCTCGACACTTGTCAGTGTCTGCAGGGTAGGGCGAGGTGAAATGGCATGAGCATTATGGGATACGACCCAAAGGCACACCCCAGTGCCCGTCCATGTCTGTAGGATGGGGGTGGGGTTGGCGTCAATTCAGTACTTCACTGCCATTCCTATTCTGCATCCGTCTAACTCCTGCACTTCCAGTGCTAATGTCAGCAAGCAAACATTCAGCATTGACAAATGGTTGTTTTTGTGAGATGAACAGAACTGATTTTTTGTTAGTATCCAGACAGAGTGCTGCTCCATACATCAGCCCAGTACTGCCAGATGGAAAATCTTCTAGTTAGCAAACAGAAAAGAAAAAATATTTCAGATATAAAAAGTGACAGCTGACTGCATCTGAAAGTTACTGTTGATGTCAGGCACTACACTAGCTCTTATAATCCCTAGCATCCTGCTTACCTGTATGCCAGCTGGGAAAGGATGGTAATCCTTCAAACTCTTCTAACCAATTTAGAAAGGGGAGCCAACATGAAATTACGCATCTTGCTGCAGATATAAATCTGTGTGACTGCCTTGATCTGTTTGATACTTGTAACTGGCTTTTTTTTCTTTTACTTCCTGTTTACCAAACCTGCCTACTTCCTGTCCTGCACAACTTCTCCCTCAGGAGCTCCCAAGGCACACCCAGACCTCTGCCTCATCCAGAAACATACACCTACCTCCATGTAGCCTTGGCTGTCAGAGTTCTCGGTCCTCACCTCAGGAAAGATGAGGATAGGCTGGAGACTGTGCAGTGCAGGGTGGTAAAAGGTGATTCAGGGACAGCAGGCGGGTCCAATGGGAGTGCCCCGAGGCACTGAACATGTACTCGCTGGAGGCCAGAAGGGAGAGGGGAGATATGATAGAGGCCTTCAAATTCCTAAAAGGAATTAACAGAGTGAACTGTAAAGAACTATTTAATTTGAATACTAACTCATGGTCACATGTACATGAGTGGAAACTAGCAGGAGGGAGGGTCAGGAGGGACATGAGGAAGCATTATTTTACAGACAGGGTGGTGGAGCCATGAAACAGTCTACCAGCCAAAGTGGTAGGTGCAAAAACAGTTGGTGGTTTCAAGCACAGTTCGGACAGAATGAAGGGTATAGTGCTTGCTCGGGGCAGCAGAAACTGGGAGGAGAATGGGGGGTTCGGGGGGCTAGGACCCTGAAGGGACAATAGGTGCCATGGCTAAATGGGTCTTTTTCTGCCATCTTTTCTGTGTTTGTGCCCCCAGGTGGGGATGGGGGGTCTACCACTGAACTTCTTGTTTCTTCAAGCAGTGCTATGCTGGTGGGGGTGGGGTGGGGGTGGCAGATGTACTGTGGTCCATCTTTGTGGGATACTGGGACCATATTCCTCATTCGTCCTGCCCTGAGGGACTTCAGATGCAAGGACATTGAGGCATGCGCACGCTATATGTGTGAGTGCACTGACATCAGTGACATCCCCACCCTCCTGTCAGTCCTCCAGCTGCACCACTACCTGTGGACCCCAGGTGGCAGTATTGCACCAGAGGATGGAACCTTCCCACCTCAGAGGAGGAGAGCGGCCTCTATGATGCTCAATCCTTCTCCCCTGGCCAGCGCCTGTTAACTTGGGCGTGCTTCTAAACTCCAGTCACCGACATCACAAGCAGTAGCACAAGCACTGTGCCGATGGGCCAGCCCTGCTATCTTGTTTTTCATCTGTACGTTTTCTTCCTGTCTCTGGTCATGCTTCCTTCTGCCCCAGGCAAATAGGATATACTGGGCTTCTTCCAACAGGACAGGATGTTTTCCCTCCTGGTTCTGCCCAGGATGTTAGCAGTTAGGGGTGCTAGTGCATGCTCGTGAAGGCCACTTGTGGCGATGCACACAGCCAGTCGACATCCTCCTCCATAGTCGCTCCACCTGCACGTGCACCTGTGGCTGCCCAGGTGGCAGAGCTGCAGCGGAGCTCAGTATGAGCTTTCCCCGGAAGCAGAAGGTCCACTGCAGTGCTCAGTCCCTGTCTTCCCATCAGTCCTGCAACAAAGATAGGCTCGCATCTGACCCAGGGTGGCCAGCATCTGGAGCAGTGGGGCAGCCTGCTGTTCGATGGGCCAACCACCTTGGCACACTGTTTTTGAATTAGTTCCTCGCTTGATTTTCTCTTTTTTGTTCTCAATTGTCAGTTGTAGTGCAGTTACTTTTATATCTGTTTTTCATTTCCTTTTTTTTTTTTTTTTAACTAAAATTAAACTGATTTCCTCACCAGTTACTCCAAAAGGAGGATCTGAGTGTTTGGGTCTTTAGAGCTTGATAAAGCACTGCCACAAAACCAGATCTCATCAGTGTGTATTCTGTCAAGTTTTATATAAGAATTAGAAATCACTGATGATCCTCCAGCCATTCAGGGTGCAGGATTTGACCCCCACCCCCATTCCAGCTGTTTCCATTCTCTACCTCTGAAGCTGAGGGATTCATATAATCTGACATGTTGTTTTGAATAAAATCTTTCCTTTTTTTCTTTTGTATTTTATCCCTGCACCATCCGGAAATGTACCCTTGTTATCAGGGATATATCTTGTTCAGGCCATAGCTGCCCTAGTCTTCCCCAGCATCCCCAGCATGGGCAGTGCCTTGTGCATGCACAGTGTGCCCCAAGCTCAGTGACTATCAAACTGTACAGGTAAATCCATACCCTGCCTTACTGCCAGCAGCATCTCCTGATGCTACCTGAGACTGGGCAGAATAAATCCCTCACTTCCTGTCCCTACTGGGGAATTATATTGGCAGGTTGGAGTGCCAGGGTCGAGTGTGCTTTAGGTAATTTCAAAGGATGCAGGTACTAGTGATTGAAGGGGGCATAAATAGAAAACAGAAGTAATAATTATAAACTGAAATGTGTATAACTATATCTTCCTGAGTTCTACATGGTCACTGGGATTTCAGCACCAACATTTCCAATAACAGTCTCCCTCCTAGAGGGCTCTGGGAGGGACATAATACAGTGGAGCCCTTTATAATGGACACATTCTGGTTTTACCATTTTGTCTGTTACAATAAATTCAATAGGCAATGTTGTATTGTGCTGCATTATTAAAACATATCTGTTGATTTTTTCCCATAAAAATAACCAAACCTGATGTGGGCAGTGGGGTGGCGAGGTACTATAAAGTGGTGTGCGTGTGGTTAAACTGTACCTTTAATAGCTACAGTATTTATGTGGTTACGCTGTACCTTTAATAGCTGCAGTATTTATGTGGTTACACTGTACCTTTAATAGCTGCAGTATTTATGTGGTTACACTGTACCTTTAATAGCTACAGTAGCAGTAGTAATGATTTTATTCATCTATAATGAACAAGGTAAAACAATCCCATTGAGTGCACAAGTACACTCATTTTCAAGGGACACCTTCTAAAGTGCATAACCTGGTTATAGTATAAGGAGAAAATTTTACAAGACATACACAAATACAAAAAATACATATATACATATACTTAATAAATACATTTTGACTTATTAAATCACATCCCACTAAGCACCAATTACCCTTCTGTTGAACATTTATCCATTTTCCAATGCCATGCAGCATTCATGGGGTTCCTCACTTTGCTTGTGGTACCTCTGCCTAATCTTAGTCCAATTTATTTTAACACCGTAAAATCTTAAATCAACAGGCAGATTATTCCAAGTTTTTGGACCCAAATAAAACAGCATTGCACACCCACATTTTGTCCTACATTTTGGCACTTCAAACTCTATATACTGGGCTGATCTCAAACCCTTAATTGGGTGTTTAATTTTAGATCTTTGGTAATGTATTCAGGTAATTTATTTTCGATAGACTTGCATAATTTTAGTTATATGTTACAGTATTTATGTGTTACACTGTACTTTTAATAGCTACAGTACAGGGATCCAGCGTGCCTTGACCAGACCACGGACCCCTCAACTTCTGGAACCTAAACAGTTTTTCAGAAATCCTCTGTACTGCAAGGGATCCAGCGTGCCTTGACCAGGCCACAGACCCCTCAATTTCTGGAACCTAAACAGTTTTTCAGAAATCCTCTGTACTGCAAGGGATCCAGCATGCCTTGACCAAGGCCACGGACCCCTCAATTTCTGGAACCTAAACAGTTTTTCAGATATCCTCTGGACTGCAAGGGATCCAGCATGCCTTGACCAGGCCACGGACCCTCAATTTCTGGAACCCTAAACAGTTTTTCAGAAATCCTCTGTACTGCAAGACTTTTCCATTAGCAGATTATATCCTCTCACCACTAGAGGGCTGTATCTCTATCTCTATCTCTGTCTAGTCGTAAGCCATGTGGGTTCTCTCTGCCTTTCTCCTGCCTCTCCTCCTCCTCCTCCTTGCCCTGCCCCCTCTTTCTCTCCCTGGTCCTAGCCACCCCCACCACCCTGTACTCTGGTTTCCTGCTACTCTAAGGGACTCTCCACTTCCACTCGAGACTGGTGCTTGGTGCACGTTTGGATATTCCTGGTTACTTAACCGACCACTACTCTCAACAAGTGTCTTGATGTTCCCCATAATTTGTATTTCTCTGAAGTGGAACCTTTGTAAAAGAGCCAAGGCTCAAGGTATTTGTAATCATAGACTTGATAAATAAATAGATAAATAAACAGTATTTATTTGGATACACTGTATCTTTAATAGCTACAGTATTTATGTGGTTACACTGTACCTTTAATAGCTACAGTATTTATTTGGATGCATTGTACCTTTAATAGCTACAATATTTATGTGTTAACTGTACCTTTAATAGCTACAGTATTTATTTCATTTTTTAAATAACCAGTTTGCTGCCTCCTAATTTTTTTTTAAGTAGTTGTGGGGCTTAAGGAACTACAGCAACTCGTGAGTCATGTCATTCAACTTTTGACCAATTAATCATGAATTGTGTAATTAGCACTATTAATACTATTACGGTGAGTCTGTACAACAGCAGCATTCAGTTCTTTTTTTTTTTTTTTTAACTTAGTATTTTATTGGTTTTTGTACCCCTGTTTTTCGCCTGTCCCCATCTCAGAATGAACATGCGGGTGTGGTGGTACGACGCCCTCCCCTTCATGTCGTCCCCTCATGCTTACGCCATACCTCCACCCAGTGACGGGGTGGGGGGGTGACAACCTTCTTGAAAATGAGAGCTGGCACCGGGGAAGGGAGGGGGACAACCTCCCCGGGAGAGGAGAGCTGGCATGAAGTAAGGCATCCAGCAATGTCAACCCTTGGTGCCACTGGGCCGGCGCATTCAGTTTTTCTCAGTTTTACTGTTTAACCCTTTGAGGACTGAATATGTGTGAACGTATATAGATTCTGAACACATATAAACTCATAGTGTTCTAAGGGTTAAAGCTAGAATTTGTTATTTTTGTGTCAGTTTACTGATTTGAGTAAAATGTTTCTCTCGGTCTCTCTCAGCCTTGCCAAGTCAATGGTTGGCGTCCATGGAGAACAACAGTAGGAGCCTACTCAGGTATGCTGCTTTGGCAGCAGGACCATGTCAGTCCACATTCCCTTTCAGGGAAGGGTTCTGACCACGGATGGTCTAGTGCCCAGGAGGAAGGACAGCCCTTCCGGAAGCACGAAAAGAAGAGGGGCCGTTCCCATTCCCATTCGGGTTCTCAGCACTGCTCAGCCTTGAGTTCTTCCTCTTCCCATCATAAGGTGAAGAAACGTTCTAGGAACGTGGATATCTTGTTAAATCCACACTGTCTGGCAGGTTACTTGCCGCTTTAATTCTTGCCGGAAGGTCTTCCAGCTGGCTCCTCCACCCACCCAGGTGGTAAAACCCTCGGCTCTGCCCCATGACGCTAGATCTTCCTTACCGCTTGGAAGCTCAGGTTCCCTCCTTAGCGCTTTGCGTTTTAGGGCTGGATCCTACCTCTTTGGGTTTATCGAAAATTGTTTTAAAATTTACAAGACTTCAGTCTTCTTCTTCCCTTGCGGCTGCGATGGACAAATCCACTCCCGGCTTCCGTCGGTGCCCTTGCGGGCAGAAGATGTCCCAGACCGATCCGCACTCCATGTGTATTTACTGCCTGGGTCTTGCTCATGATCCGCAGGTCTGCAATCTGTGCAAGTCCTTCTCGGCTTCGGTTCTAGAGGACGGCGCTGCCAGACTGCAACTGGGCATCGAGCGGTACCCGCCCGGTGAAGTCAAAGGAGGCCCGTTGGCGGTGTCCGTGGCTGTGGGCTCTGCTTGGCGAACGGCAGCTGGGCAGTTGATGCGCCCTCGAGGAAGAGGCAGCCAGGCAGCTTCATCTTCCTCCCGGTTGCAGCGTTTATCCCGGCTCTCCTTGGGCTCCTCCTATACTGCTTCTTTTAAGGAGCTTTGCCAGTCCCTCTCCACCAGACGGAGAAGGGCCATCGGGACATTCCAGTCAGTCTAAGAAAAAGAACCAAAGGTAAGTCCACCGTCGATGTTAGGTAGAATGGGAGATCCCCTTCACTGGACGTCTGCTCTCAACTTCAGTGAGGTGCTGGCTTCCGGTGTCCCCATCAGGTCAGCTGGCTGAGGCGTCCGTCGATGCAGTCGAGATTTTTGACCCGTTAGGCGGTTTGTCGACTGGAGAAGCCAACAACCCTTCTTCACTGGTTCCCCGGTGGTAATCGAGGACTTGCCCCTGCCTCCTGTGCCGAAGTCCCGTTAAGGACCTTGAACCAGGGGATGGCGGGTTTCCCTGCCCCTCTTTGACCCACCCTCGGCCGACCCCAGAGGGTCTTGGTCTCGGTCTTCTTCCAAGTCGAATAGATCCGCCCGACATCGGCGATCTCGATCTCAACACCATGGAAGCAGCGCCACTCATCCTCCTTGTTTTCTTCGGAGGATAGGCTCCGACATGCGTTACGTCGGCACTACGAGGACGTGATGTGGCAGCAACTTTTATTGACTGGTAACTTGCCAGCTCCATTGCCTTCTCCAGCAATTAAGTGGCTGTCACCGGAGTGACCGAAGCAACCCCTCATAGTCATCGACGAGCCGACCCGGCCAAAACCGGCTGCTCCGCCCATTGTGGTGGAACCACGCCTCCTCAACCGAAGACTGGGGCCCAGACCAAGGATTCTCGGTCGGGTCAGGGCTTGCCCCACAGGTTGTTGGTCACCCTCACTCCCGATCGACCTCGGCAGGTGGAGGGTGGCTCAAGTGCTCGGCAGCTGTTTGCAGACTCCTCGGAGTCTGACGATGATTCCTCCTTGTACTCCAGGCCCATTGACCTGGAATCCGCTGGGGGTCAGTCGGTGGACAAGAGCCCATCCTCATTCCTGGGTATTCTTCAGCTCATCTCAGAGTCTACTGGGATGCAGCTCAAACCCGTCCAGAAACGGGCCAGGTATCCCCTCACAGAGATACTGGACTGAGGAGATTCTCCTATGAAGGCCTTCCTGGTGGCCGAAGCCATTGTTGGCCCGGCTCTGGAGTTGTGGCAGCGGCCTACTTCTTGTCCCATGCCTTCGGCCAGGATGGCCTGCAGTCACGCAGTCCCCGCGGTTCACTCTCTGGTTTCTTGAGCACCCCTCTGCGGAGGGCTGGTGACTGATGGTGTTTTTCTGGCGTTCCAGGAATGCTAGGGATGTGGACAAACTGCCCGATAAGGAATCCAAGAAGCTGGATTACTCGGGGCAGAAGGTTTACGCTGCTTCCTCCCTAGGCCTTCGACAGGCTAGCTCAGCTGTACTGATGGCACATTTCTCACACGCCCTTATGGGTTCCCTGGATGAGGTGATTCCCATCTCCCGGCTCACCTTCAGACGACAGTTAAGCAGGTTCGGGATCAGGGAGGGGCAGTGGCTAAACAGCAGCTCAAACCTCTTTGGACATCAGTTACTCTTGTGCCGGTCAGTAGCAGCCGCGGTAACTATCGCCCGCAGAAGCTTGGCTGCGGATCTTCACATTCACGGACACCCAGCTCTTGGATGTGCCTGCAGCAAAGGTGCTCTAGTTAACATCTGGCATATTCAGGTCCCCTATCAACAATATCTCCCTTTTTCTACCATTCTAA
Organism: Neoceratodus forsteri; assembly: GCA_016271365.2. Lineage (NCBI taxonomy): Eukaryota > Metazoa > Chordata > Ceratodontiformes > Ceratodontidae > Neoceratodus > Neoceratodus forsteri. Next base: position 2,888,689 of record JADMNL010000032.1, on the reverse strand, counting down.
GGATGCTGTCTATAATTTCCTTGTCCATTCCCTCCCCTGAGATGGGGTCTGTATACAACCCCATGGGATTGTGGTGCCATTTCCTGTCTCCAGTGTGACCCAGAGTGCCTCATCTGTTCCCTGTTTACTCATTAGTTCTGTTGCTTTGATCCTTCCTTTACATAAAAGGCTTCTCCTCCTCCTCTTTTACCCTCTCTGTCCCTCCATACCAGGATTGTGTATCCTGGTATGTTGATATCAGTCATGGTTCTCTGTGTACCATGTTTCTGTGACTGCCACAATATCCAGGCAACCCTCTTCCATCAAGGCCACTAGTTCAGGGAGGTTGTTACACAGACTCTGGACATTGATACTCATCATCCTCCACTTTTTGATGGCCTTACCCCTTTTAGCCCCACCCCTGTCCTTAATGCCTGTCTTTTTTTTTTTTTTTTTTTTTTACATTTACCTCTGTCCTGCTCCCTAATAACTTCTCTACCTTGGTGTTTACCTCACTAATTACTGTGTTGTGGGGGGGGAGACTGGGATTTCCCTGCTTCTTTTCAGTGCCTCCCCCTTGGCTAGTTTCAATGTTTGCCAGTGAAGCATTTAAACCTCTCACCTAGGATTCTGGTTTCCCCGGACAGATGCAGACCCTTGCGCAGTATGAGGCCTACATCCCTCCAGATGGTTCCCCAGTCCCAATGAAGCCAAAACCTGAGGCTCCACACCAGTTTTCAACCATTCATTGAATTCCCTGGTGAGGAGTACCTAACATCACCCTTGCCATAGACAGGCAGCACCTCCGAGAAGGTTACATTATGCACTACTTGTCTAAGGCCCTCCCCAGCTCTACAAACTCCTCTTGCACTGCTCTGATCCCATTCCTAGCCAGGTCATTTGTCCCTAGGTGGACAGTGAGATCCAGCTCCTCCCTCGTGCAGCTGCTCTCACGATCCTGAGGTTTCTTCCTGTCCCTCCAAGCCGTGGTGCCAGGCAGGCACCTACCTCCCTCTCCCTTCCTCCCCACTTCTCCCCCCTAATGATTGGAGTCCCCAGCGGGTTGTTTCCTTCCCCTGTAGGGTCCCATGCCACCCTCCTGTGGGTCTCCTTTGTGAAGGTTCCCAGCATCCTGCTTGGTCTCCACTGCAGGTGCCGCCAGAGAGGAACCACTGTCCACCAGAACAGTGTATGAATTGTGGAGGTACAGCTGGAGGGATGCAACTCTGTTCCACCACCCTCTCCTCCCTGAGCCCACCCTGGTCCAGCTGCTCCTGTTTCTTGGCAACCTCTGAGGTAGTGGCATTGGCCCTGGTGGTCCCTGGGTGGATGAGGAGGTTTCACGAATCCTAGCCAGGTTAGCCTGGAGGCGGGCAGTCTCCTCCCTCAGACCAGAGGGTGCCTGCAAACAGGGCAGCATTGCAGCCTCAGAATGTCTCGAACTCGCCCCACAGCCATTGCACTGCACCACTCCTATCATGTCTTATTTTGTGCCCCTTTCCTGTTTCTGTGTATGCTTACTCTTTCTTCTCCTTACAACTCTCCACCCTTCCTGTTCTGGGACAGCAACTTCCTATATTCTTCAGTAGCCTCCTTCTTCCTTGCTTGTGTCAGACCAGCAGCAGCTGGGGGAGGGGGAGAGCAAGCTACTTTTTTCCTTTAAGGTTGACAAAACTAATGTTTCTCTATGATCCTTCCTTCCTACTGCCAAACAGGAAGTTCCTGTTGTCAGTCAAATCCAGTGGCTATAAAAGTAGAACTGGCTTAGGAGGGTGGGATGGAGGGCAATTAGTAAGAAAAATGGTAGTATCTTCCTTGTCAATCTTCACCATTCATTACTTCCTGGGTGTAAGCGGAGGCGCACCCGTCACGAGCTTTTTTTTTTTTTTTTAAATTGCTCTTGGCCCGCCCTCGAAGCGGCGTCATGCGTCATGCGCGCGTGCTCTTAGACGACCCCTCCTCCAACTCAGTTCTGTTTCTCCCACCGTCGAGGCAGCACCTGCTTTCGCTGGAGCATTTTCAACTGCGTGGTTATCGGCGCGACTCCTCCATTTGTATACTTTTCGGCGCCATACGGTAAGACTGTTCCTTTTCTATTTATGCGGCGTCGGTGTGTTTTCCTACTGTGTTTTCCTCAATAGTTTAGCGTTATGTCGGTTCTGGGCGAGCGTTTTAAGCGGGCGGGCCCCTATCGTCGGTGCTCCTGTGGCGGCATTTCTCCGTCTCGGACCGGCATGGCGTGTGTCTTCGTTGCCTGGGACCCAATCGTATATGGATTAGATGCGACACTTGTTTCTCGATGGACTGTCGCGTCCTCCCGAGAAGTTAGCGACGTACAAGCTCGGCAAGACCCGCCGACTTTCGGGGACTGACGTCGCTCAGCGGAATCTCGGGCGAGATCGCCCAGGCCTTTCCCCGGGTCCCTCCGGGCCTCTCGGTCGAGGAGGAGGGTCTCTCTCCCCTTCTTGCCGAGAGGAGGCCCTTTCAGCGGTGTTGGGGAAGCGTCGTAGCCCCTCCGGGGCATGGCGCTGGCACCGCCTTGGCAATCACCTCTTGAGGTGCAGGCTCCCCGATGCCGAGGCCCTTAGCTGGAAGGCCCGGCTCAGGTGGACCCTCGGCGTCGCCTGCGGCACCGTTTGGATCCAGCGCCCGTTCGCGATGCGGTGTCAGCACAAGCGCCCGTTAAGCGGCGCCTTCAGATCGGCGCGTGCGGTGCGGTGATGAAGCAGCGCCGTTCAGGCGCGCTTGAATCAGCGCCGTTCGCGGTGCGGTGATGAAGGCGGCGCCGTTGGCGGTCACCGTTTTAACCTCGGCGCCCGTTCGCAGTGCCGATGAGCCAAGCGGCGCCGCCCGGCAGTGCCGCTCGCCTCCCGCCCGCCCGGCGGCGTCAACCTTCCCCTCCTCCCGGGTGGTGCTGGGTCTGCGGAGCCGCTGGGGGTGTGGGGTTGGGCCTTCATGCTGCCCGGCGTGGTGGGGCAAGCAGCGTCGCTTTTCGGTGCGGGGCGCGAAGCGGCCCCGTGGCCTCGAGGACCCCTGGGGTGGCCAGCGTCAGTCCTGCTGGTCTCGTCCTCCTCAGAGGCGCGATGGCTCAATCATGGACCCATCCTGGCACCCCATTCTTCGAAATCTGGGTCCTCAGTGGCTAGGGGTACCAGGCGGCGCAGCCGTCCCTTTGTCCCCTTGCCGTCGTCTCCTGAGGGTTCCTCGGCTGGGGTGGCCGAGAATCCCAGGGGCAGGCGTGGGGGTGACGGAGGAGAGGCTCCCTCTCTGGAGGCCGGTGACAGCTACCCCGGTGCTGTTACCTCCTCTAGGAGTTAGGGGCGTTGCAGTCGGGAGGAGGGCCCTCTCGGAATCCGAGGGTTGAGGGACAAGCGTCCTGTTGCTCAGGTCTTCTTTGGCCACCTCAGGGGGTGGCCAGGAGCATCAGCACAGGCCGCCCCTCCCCAGGGTTCTAGGGTGTCCTCTGGCAGCGTTTGTGCGGACTGCCCTTCTGGATCCATGCAGTCCCGGCGTCGTCACAGGGGAGTTTCTCCCCAGGGCTCTTCAGGTTCCGCTTCCCCAGAGTTCCGTTCTGCGGCCTGGTTTGATATCCAGGATCCCTCCTACTAGGGCTCCCTTCCCGGATTCCAGAGCCCTCGCACAACAGTTGCCTCCTCGGAGGTGCCCCTCCCATCTATCTGCCTTCACCACCCCGCTCCCCAGGCCATAGTCGGTCCCTCTGGGTCCGTTATCCTGGGAGCAGTTCGAGTTCTGCAGCGGCTTCCCCTCATATGTTAGTTACATGCATGGCGGGTCTTCGACTCTCCCACCGCGCAGGAATCCTCTGGACATTCAGTTCCCCATCATCCTCGTCTCCCTCCTCTGAGAGAGAACCCTGCTCATCTGTCCTCAATGCTGATTTCACAGAATATCAGCGTTTCCTCTCGAGGATGGTGAGGGATCTTGGTTTCCTACGTTCGGAGAGACAATACCGAGCGGGTGCCGTGGAATTCCTTGGTGAATTCAGTGCCCAGCATCTGGTGGTACCTTCCTGGCCTATCCCCTTCCAGGGCGTCTATCCGGTCCTGGCAGTTCCCTGCCGTTTCTTCCCAGCCCGGCGGACTGCCAGTAGGTATTGTGCCCCTCTGAGTCTCTAGGTTCCCTTCCCAACCCGTCCTCAGGTTTGGTATACCTGAATACTCCTTCTGGGCGCGCTGCCCTGGCTCGACATCCACAGTTCGGACTCTCCCAGTTCGAGCCGTTGGGGGCGAGAGTATTCTCTTCTTCTCGTGCAGTGCATGTATTGCATCACATCAGGCTCACCCGCTGCCTACAACCGGCATCTGTGGTCGATGATGTCCCAGCTGCTGGCATCTATGCCTGACGAACGCAAACCAGACAAGCCGTTGCCCTCTCCGCGGTAGGCCTGGAGCTGGCAAGACACCAAGCAAGGGCATCTTATGGCGCCAATGAGGTGGCTTCCAGGCTTGCGGGGACAGCGATCTGCATCAGGCGGGCGGCATGGCCCCGTCTTTCAAGGTTGTCACCCTGGCCCGGCGTGGGGTGATGCGCTCCGCCTTCCGGGGACCCGTCTTTTCTCATCAGAGCTAGGAGACTTTACAGGGGCTCCATCCGTCTCCTCGTCCTCGGGAGGCACCTCCCTAGCTCTTCTCCCACTTAGGCTTTCTGAATAAGCCAGGGTCTTCTCCTTCTGTTTCTCACCAGCAGAAGGCTGGGGTCTGTTCCCTCAGGGTATGGCCTCTTCCCCTCCTGGGAAGAGGAGCTTAGTACTCACCCAGGAAGTAATGAATGGTGAAGATTGACAAGGGAAGATAGGAAAATGCATTACCTGCGTAATTCTTGATCTTCTCTTGTATCTTCATCCATTACTACCCCCACCCACCATCCCTCAGTGGCCTCTTCCTGTGGCTTCTCCACCTCCCGTCTCCTTCCTCTCTCTGCATTTTCTCTTTTGTTTATAAAATATAGGGGAAAATTCCTTAATTTTTCCAAAAAAAAATAAAATAAAATAAAAAAAAAAAAAAAAGTTCTTTCTTAAGGGGGGGAAGGGTTCTACACCCAGAAAAATTACTTACTCTAAGATTCATGGGCCATCTCGTGGATTGCATTGGCGATCAGACTGCACTACTGTCTCTTGCTATTCTTCTGGCAAAGATACCTCTGGGGTTTTTGGTCTGGCTCAGGCTATTCAGTTTTGATCCTGCAATCCGTGTTCAGATAGTTGCCCTAAATCTCCCCCTATTCTTGCCCTAGCAGAGCAGAGGAGCAATCGTCTGTTCCTTTCTTCTTTTAACAAAAAAAAAAAAAAAAAATGCTGAGGAACTCTCTCCGACTGCTATAGGCATCTTGGTATCTGGGTCATGCATCTAGTCAAAAGGAGAAATCAAGCGAAGGCAAATGAGAAGGTAGGCTTTCCTTCTCGCTGTTTTGCTATTGGTTTCTCCCTTAAGTGTCCTCCTGGACAATTTTCGATAGAGCTCTGCTGACCATATCCAATCCTAACCAGCCTAAGCCTTGGCCTGCCTTAGCCAGTCAGTCTGAGTCCCATTTCTGTCTTGAAGCGCCTGAAGGCTTGCATTTTCCATTTCTAAACCCTGAGCAGCACTCTCATGCTGCTGGGGTTTATTCTTCCCTCCTGGGTGTCCTCCAGTTAAAGGCCTCCATGACCAGGAGCCGGGCGGGTGTCATGAATCAATGGCATGTTGAAGATAAGGACTATGCCCTCCTGAGTCTGTCTAGCGGGTTCGGTGAACCTTCTCTTCAGCTCTATCTCGGGATTCTTGCTTCCCCTTTGAGTGAGCCTTCAGCTACAAGCTAACTATGCTGGTTGGGCATTCTGGTCCTTCAACATCCATCTCTCTCTTCTCTTTCTTCTTCTTCTTCTATTTTCTCATTTCCTTACTCATCTCTCCTCCTAGAGTCGCCCAGGTAAGGGCCCTGCAGTCCCTAGATTAGGGATGTTCTTATCTCCTCTGTCCTTCCTCCATCGGCTTATTCCTTTTGTTCATTCTTCCTTGCTTTGCTATCCCTATCTTGCCTCGCTATCTATATTTTCTGCTTTCTCTTTTGCCTCTCGGCTCACAGAACTGAGTTGGAGGAGGAGTCGATCGCTAACGGCCGCCCTGCGCATGGCGCGATAGCGTCGCTCTCGGCCGGGCCGTTAGGCAATTAAAAAAAAAAAAGCTCCCGTGGCGGGTGCGCGCCTCCGGCTTACACCCAGGAAGTAATGAATGGTGAAGATACAAGAGAAGATCAAGAATTACGGTAGGTACGTAATTTTCCTTTCTTTTAGTTAGCTGCTTTCTGCTCTACAAGCAAGATTTCTGTCTTCCAAAGGCTAGCAACAGGAACTTGTAATTGGAGTCACCTGCTTTTATACTAAGCCACACCCCCAATTAAGCTCTCTCTCCTCCTACTGATTTAGCAAAGTAAGTTGATACAGTACCTTTCCCAGCACAGAACACACACTGACTTTCTTTCTTTTCTTTTTTTAACCCTAAATAAGACCCCTTCTACTTCTAATAAAGTATGTCTGCGTAATCTCAACACACACTGACTCCTGCTGAGATAGAAGTGTTTAATTAGTAAGAAAATGGTAGCTTCTTTTAGTTAGCTGCTTTCTACTCTACAATTAAGATTTCTGTCTTCCAAAGGCTAGCAACAGGCCAATTTGCTCAAATCCTACAGTTGGTGACTCCCTGCACTTGGATGGTTATCCCATCTCTAGCACTTCTCCTTCATCCCCTCCTAACGTAGAAGTTGACGGCAGATAAGGACTGCAAGGCCCATCCAGTCTGCCCATTTCTTTTTGTACCTTATGAACGTGCCATCGGCCTTTCCTCTGTCCATGGCCCATCTATTCATATTCATCTGTATTGTTCCATTATGCCTGTCCCATTTGAAGCCCTGCACTGTATTCATATCCACCACTTCCTGAGGTAGGCTGTTCCATGCATCCACCACCCTTTCTGTAAAAAATAAAACTTCCTCATATTACCCCTTAATCAGTCTCCCTTTAATCTCATGCTATGTCCTCTTGTTCTGCTGTTTTTCTTATATTGAAACATGTTAGACTCTTTCACCTTGTTAATGCCCTTAAGGTGTTTGAAAATTTCGATCATATCACCTCTCTCCCTCCCTTGCTCTAGGGTATACATATTGAGCTCCGTTAAGCTGTCCTCATATATTTTCTGATGCAGTCCATGCACCATTTTGGTTGCTCTTCTCTGGACTGTCTCAATTTGAGTGAAGGTGTGGCCTCCAGTACTGCACGCAGTACTCCAGATGAGACCTAACCAGGGTCTTGTAAAGAAGGATTATTATCTCCCTCTTCTGACTTGTGATACCCCTACTGATACACCCCAACATCCCCCTAGCCTTACCTAGTGCTTTAGTGGTCTGCTTGGATGATTTCAGGTCATCGGTGATGATGACGCCCAAGTCTCTTTCTTCCCTTGTGACTGCCAGCAACTTCCCTCCCAGCCTATAGGTGGCGTCAGGGTTTCTCTTCCCTATGTGCATGATCTTGCACTTCTTTACATTAAACCCCAGTTGCCACTCTTTTGACCATTTTGCTAGTTTATCCAGATCTCTTCTCATTCTGCCCACCCCATCTGGATCATCTACTCTGTTGCAGATCTTGCTGTCTTCTGCAAACAGACAAACCTTACCCTCCAGTCCATCTGCAATGTCACTGATGAAGATATTGAAGAGGACTGGCCCCAGTACTGATCCCTGACGTACCACACTTGTGACTTGCATCTCTTCTGACTGTATACCATTTACCACCACTCTCTGTTTTCTGCCCGTCAACCAGTTTGCCACCCAGTTGACCAACTTCTGACCCACCCCAAGCCTACCCAGCTCATTAATCAATCTTCTATGTGGAACAGTATGGAAGTTTTGCTGAAGTCAAGGTAGGTGACATCAGCTGCTCCCCTTGGTCCACCACTCTGCTTACCCAGTCAAAGAAATCTGAGATTAGTTTGACAGGACCTTTTGTAAACCCATTCTGTCTTGGATCCTGTGCTCCTATGAATTCCAGGTGTTGCACTATCCTTTTCTTAAGGAGTGCCTCCATAATCTTGCTCACTACTGAGGTAAGACTGACTGGTCTATAGTTCCCTGCCTCCTCCCTGCTACCACTCTTGTGGCGTGCGATCACATGAGCCCTTCAGCAGTCTTCTGGGACCTCTCCTGCACTCAGAGACTCGCTAAACAGTTCTGCTAATGGCTCTGCTGGTTCCACCCTTAGCTCCTTTAGTACCCTGGGATGTATGCCATCAGGTCCCATTGCCTTGTCCACCCTGAGCTTATTGAGCTCTTGTAGGACCCTTTCTTTTGTGGAAGCACTAGAGCACATTTCCCTCCCCCGTGTTCATGGTGTTGAGTTGTGGGCCCTGCCCTACCTTCTCTTCGGTAAATACTGAGCAGAAGTATCTATTTAGGATAGATGCTTTTACATGGTCCTCCTCTTCACATGACCCTTATCCCCTTTGATCTTAGCAATACCCCCTCTGGACTTTCTCCTTTCACTAATGTAACTATAGAAAGTTTTGTCACCTTCTTTTACTGTTTGTGCTAGTGTTTCCTCGGTTTGGGCCTTTGCCTGCCTTACTGCCTTCCCTGCTTCCCTTAGGGAAGTTTGGTATGCCTTCCTATCTTAATCCTAGTGCGTTCCCTTATATTTCCTGAATGCCATCCTTTTGGCTCTTACCTTTTCTGCTACTGTTTTTGAGGACCAAAGTGGTTTCCTTCTACTTTTGCACTTCCTTTTCTCTCACTCCCGCACCTTCCAGTATTGTACTGCATATGTCATTTCTGGTTACTATGTCTATACAGCTGTATTAGGAGTAACTTCTTATCCATCTGTGGCACATTACAGGGACTTTGAAAAGGTATGCATATGTTATCAGGTGCTACCATATGATGCGACAACCTTTAACAATCTTGACCTTTTACTTGTTTACTTGCAATACTGTGCGTATGCTTTGTCTGTCTTGTCCTCTTTTCATTGTAATGTATATGTTCACACTGTCATCCAGGTCCATCTTGTAAACAAGCTTGCTTAAGGTATATAGCCTGGTTAAATAAAGTTTGATTGATTCCAGTTATAACTAGTGTCACCCTGTGAAGCTTTGGCCCCAGCCTTATTTCAGCTTGCCAGGCAGACCTTTCCTCCCCAGTGTTGGAAGTGCCTGCCCATTTACCATCAGTGGAAGTCCATTGTGACAAACAAGTGGGACCTCAGGACCATTCAAGAGGGTGCTGCCTGGACAGAAATCCCTCCAGACTATCCACCCAGAAGGCAGCCTCTTATCAACTCGTATGTTGGAGCTTTTAGCACTGTAGATTGCAGGCCTTGTGAGCAGTAGGGCAGTGGAAGTAGTGCCAGAGTCGGAATGAAACGGGCTTTACTCCTACTACTTCGTAGTACCAAAGCTCTGATGGAGCATGCATGCATCCCATTCTTGACCTCAGAAACCTGAACAAATTCATGGACTGAGAAAAATTCAAAATGATTGCCTCCTGTTTCACACAATGTCCAGGACTAAGAAACATTACGCATAAAATATTCACCAATATCATTAAAGTCTTTTGCCCTGGGACCGCTACACAACAGACCGTCCCATTACAAAAAAAAAATCTTTATCCTTGAAAGTGCACAAATAAACGGCAGTTCATACCTCCAAAAGCAGTAAACGTACAAGGTTGTAGTTGTCCAATTTTAGCAATCCTCCTCCTCCTCTTCCCAATCCCGTTGCTGGAATTCTTTTTCTGTTTTTTTGAGCAGGTTAGTTGCTTCCTTCGGGTGGAAAACTGATACGTTTTATCACCGCAACCAAATTTAAGCTTCTTGTCATCAACAGCAGGTGGAGGACTCCCAGCTGCTGTAATTGGGTTCGCACACCATTAAAACTTTTGGGTTTCTGCCTGGTATCGTAGCTAAGGTCTGGGAACAGGTGGATTTTGTTGACCTTCCATTCAGAGGGACCCTTCTGGTTTTGCCTTAAGCAGTAGCTCATCTCGTTCAGACACAGACCCTAGCACGACGTGGATAATCCTTGGCTGCAGTTTGTTGGTGGGCTGCTGATTCTTTGTTCCTCTAGGGGTAACCTGGTAAACTTTCAAGATATTTAAAATAGAGGTGAATTAATAATGTTCACTAGCCATGACTTAATGAAGTCTTTTGGATTGTCCCTCGCTACACCTTCTGGCAGACGAAGTATTCGCACAAGTGTCTTGTATTGAATTCTCTAAGTTTCAGGTCTTTCCTACAAGAGACTGTTTTTCTGTGTGAGCCCCATAGAGACAGTAAGGGCTCTACCAGCCATCTAGGAGGCCTGTTGGGTTTTGGTGGTGAGATTGCTAATCGTACTGTCCATAAGCTTTGGTTGTGCTTGAAAATCTTCCGTTTTTTTAATCAGTGGTCTATATGGCTGTCAGAAATGCGGCATTGATGGACTGCGAGAGAACCCCATCATGAGAACACTATTGTGTATCTTTGCTGATCTCACTTCGATGAGGCTCTTGCAGCAGGCCAACACCTGTAGACTTAGCCAACAGGCAGCAGGACCACACGAAAACTTTCTAGCTTGCAGTCTACTATGGGGGACCGCCCACTGCCAACATCATCCTCTAACGTTGGTCTGTCCTATAAAGGTGGGTGGTCCTCCACACCCTCCTCAGTTCTTTCCAGCCGTTGACCCACACACATCTGACTTTATTGGATGCCACAGCTACAGTTGACTGCTATTTACCTGCGCTTGCTGAACTTTTTTTCTCTTTATTTTCTGCAGTATTAACATTGATTTTTCGATCCTCTTCACCTGCCCGGTGAATCAAGTGTTGAAGTGCCTTCTCTCCCTCTCAGACGCAGGCTTGGTGTACTCCTCATTCAAGGTGCCTCTTTCTACCATCTCCGCGTACCATGCACCTATCAAGGGCAGGACTGTGGCTCAGCTTGAAGTGTTCTGAAACCTCTCATCCGGGACCTGGTCCCTCCTTGGAACCTCAATTTTATGTTGGAGAAACTCGCGTTACCTTCCTTTGAACTGGCTGCGAGTTGAGAGCTGCACTTTCTGTCATGGAAAGTGCTCTTTTTAGTTGCTGTTAATTCCACTCGAAGGATTTCTGAGCTCCAGGCTCTGATGTGTAAAGAGCATTATTTGTTTTATCACAGAGACACAGTGTCTTTGGGTACTAATCCTAAGTGTCTTCCCAAGGTGATGTCGGAGTTTACTTTGAACCAATCCAGCCACCTACTGGTTTATTATCCTGAGTATTTTAATCAGGGGGAGGCTTTTCTCCATACTTTGTATGTGCATAGATTCTTGCGATACTATATGCACTGGACCAAGACGTCCAGAAAGTCTGATCAGTTGTTTGTTTCATTCTGCCCTAAGAGAGAAGGCGTTCCAGTTTGTAAACAGTGTCTTTCTAAGTGCTTAGCCAATTTCATTGTTTATTGCTGCCATAAGTATGACAAGGACCTTCTGGGAGTGGTTAAGGGTCATTCCAGCAGGCATGTGGCCACCTCCATGGCCTGTTTCAGAAATGTGTCTGCTGCAGCCGCCACCTGGAGTTCTACCCACACCTTTACCAAGCATTACAGTTTGGACATTGCTTCTAGGTGCAGGGCCAGTTTTCGTCTCACCGTTCTGCAGGGCCTTCTTTCCTATGCCGTTGGCTGCTGTCTAACCTCCTACCGGTGCTGCTTCCTGTATACTGTGGAACTGCTTGGGTCTCAGTCCTACCGGTGCTGGCCTGCTGTAAGAGCCTCCCTTAAAGTAAGATAGCACAATTACGTAAGAACTTACCATAACAGTAGATCTTTGAGAGGAGCTCCTGCAACAGGCCCTTATTTTCCCTCCCTCCTTCCCCCTCTCTCTGCTGATTCTTTTTCCATTCACCTGGGTTTCCTGCTTCCCTCTTCCTTTTTGGCTCTCGGGAACCTCCTGGGTTCTTCTTTTGCTGCCTGCTCCTGGTCTTCAGCAGGAGAATTGTGGAGAGTGTGGGGACTGCACATCTTTATAGGATAGGCCGATGTCAGAGGGTGACGTTGGCGGTGGATGGTCCCCCATGGTAGACTGCTGGCTAGAAAGTTTCCATGTGGTCCTGATGCCTGGCGGATAAGTCCTACCGGTGCTAGCCTGCTGTAAGAGCCCCTCTCAAAGATCTACTGTTATGGTAAATCTTTACGTAACAGTACTTTTTGATCGCTGTTCCTTGACCAGGCTCCCTCTCCTCCAGTGCCCGCCTGCTTGTTCAGTCACACCATTCCAAAGTTTTTAGGCTTGTTGCAGCAAATTTTATATCCTTCTGTTCCTCTTGATTCCTGCTTTCAATGCTGTCAAGTCTCTCCAGCTCTTATCTGTGTCAGTCTTCACCATTCATCACTATTAGGTATAGCTCACGAGCTAGGACCCCATGGGAGACTTTTTTTTTTGTCCTGGCAGACGATGCAGCCCTCGAGGCCATTGTTCCACGTGGCGTTGAGGGTTGGCAGATATCCATCGTCGACTCTGCCCCAGCCCCAGATTCTTTCTCTCCTGCCATCGGTAGAGGATCCTGCGTGCGAGTGAAGTGTATTTGTGGCCTAGTCCGTCATTTAGCTTGTAATTTGCCTTGGTTCTGCTCATCTGCTTGATGTCGCGTCTACAACCCGGTAAGATCTTTCTTTTTTATAAGCAGCGTCGAGTACTGTGTTTTGTTTTCTTTCTCATCCAGTCATGTCTCATCCAGGGGGCAAGAAGGCATTGAAAGTGGAGCGGCCTCCCATGCGTCGGTGCCCCTGTGGCTGCCTTTACTCCGTAACGGACCAGCATGACCATTGCCTCGCCTGCCTAGGCTCCGAACATAATATGGATAACTGCGATATTTGTTTCACCATGGACTTCCGTGTCGTTGAGATCCGCGTGTGGAAAGTCGGACGTGCGCTGCCGACTTTCGGGGGATGAATTTGCAGTGCCAAGCCAAGGACTCTCGGTCCTTGCTCCGGGTCCCCTCCCAGTCTTATACGGCCCGTGGAGGAGGGAACCCCCGCCTCTTCTAGCCTTGCCTTGGCGGGGGTTTCTTCCACAGTGCAGGAGGCCCAGGCTGACCCTCTTGGGGGTCAGTCGTGAGGCACCGTCTTGGCAGTCGCTACTTCAGTAGCGGAGGCTCCCTCAGTGTCACATTCCGGGTCCCTTGGGACTGGGCCAGCACCGTCCTCGGCGCTGTCTTCCGGTGTCGCTCTCAGTCCCAGCGCAGTTCTCGGCACCGTGGGCTTGGAGGGCGATGCCAAGGTTGGCGCCGGGCCTGTCCTCGGTGCCATCGTTGTCCCTGATGCTGCTTGCGGCATCAGGGCTCTCAGTGGCGTCGGGGTTGGTAGTCTGGAGGTTTCTGGTCCTGGCGCAGTCTGCGGCACCAGGACGGGCACCAGGGATGAAGTCGGTGCCGTGGTCGGCGTTGATCCTGCCTTCGGCGCCGCTCGAGTGGTGTGTGGTGCCGCGAGCAACACCGGAGACAGACTCTGCTCGAGGCGGTGCTGCACACCACTCCGGGGTGAGTGTCGGCGCCGAGCATGGTGCCGTTTTGGATTTGGTACTCCGCAGTGCCGGGGTAGAGTGCGGAGCTGTTCTCGGGGTCGTGCCCAACTCTGGCGCCGTTTGCAGTGCCTGGGAGGGCGTCAGCGCCGGGCGTGGGGATGTCCTCTCCTTTACTGCTGTTGGAAGCTTTGAATCCCAGGGTGTCTGACCTCGGGGTCCGGGAACTGGAGGTGTCCATGGGGTGGTCTGGCATCGGGCCTCGGCACCTACCTCTTCGGAGGCGGATTTTGAGTCTGATCCAGACTGGCTCTCAGATTCTTTGGAATCTTCGGATCCTTCTGTCTCCAGCACCTCAGCCCCCACCCCCCCTGGAATTCAGCTCTCACCAGTAGACCTCAGGGTCAGAGGGTCTGACCAGCCAGCGGGTCTCACCAGCCAGCGGTGGTCCTTGTGGCTACTGCTGAGCAGCCTGAGGTCACTGGTTTGGCTGTTTCTTCAGTTGACGTACCCCCCGCCTTGGTATGTTTGGACAGTCCACGTTTGGGGCAGCCCGGGGTGCATCAGGAGGGGGAGGGTACGGTTCCCTGGGTGGACTCCTTGGAGGCTGCTCGGGGATGCCAGTTGCCTAGGTTAGTAGCTAAGAGGACGAGGTTCCTCTCTCACTCCGAAGGGTTGAGAGGTAGGGGTGTGGCGCAGCGAGCCCTTCCTAGGCCCCAGCCAGGTTCTGGTAGGAGCTGAAGCGCAGGCCCTCACTTTTCCCTAATGGGGTCCCACAAGGGGGACTAATTCTACTTCTGAGGTCAGGGGCCATCCTTCTGGACTCACACGGTCCCGATCACCTCACGGGGGGATTTCTTCTTTGGGGCACAGCTCTGACCGTTCCGACCCGGTTGCACGGCTGTTAGCTGCAGCGGCTTTTGGTTCCCCCTCCTTGCAGAGGGTTTCCTGTTGGCCTCCCTGCCCTGACAGAGACCATTCTCCTGTTGCCAGGAGCCTGTCCTCCGAGCCTCTGTCTCCATCCCCTGTAGTCCCAGGTATTCCTGGTCCTCATGGGCCTCTTACCTGGGAACAATTCAGGGGTTCGGCTGCATTTTTCCCCACCTACCTCCATGCCCTGGACCAGCAGGTGTTTCACCATGCCCCCTTGCAGCCGGCCCCTGAACCTGGGAGCTCATCTTCGGTCCACATATCCCCAGCATCTGATCTGTCCTCCTATTAGTGCTTCCTTGTGAGGATGTTGCACGAGCTTCACTTGACCCCTGTACCTATCAACAGTCCCGAGCATGTGACGCGTGCCTTCTTGTGTGAATATAGTGCGGCCCACTTGGTGGCTCCCGCCTGGCCTGTTCCTTTTCAGGAAGCGTCTCATCGGCTCTGGCTTCATCCCTTCTCCACAGTACCAGCCCCAAGGGACTTATGCCAGCGGTATTGCGCTCCACCTGGGTCTCCAGGTTCTCTGCCTCATCCCTCTTCGGGGTTGACTTCCTTGGACACTCCCTCAGGGCCTCACGCCCCTTACCGTGACTGCCCTCCAGATTCGGACTCTGCGGACTTCGACTTCTGGGGGAGACGAGTGTTCTACTTGGCACGGATCTCCCTGTCAATTGCAGCACATCAGGCCCACTTTGCAGCCTATGACAGGTTCTTGTGGTCCAGGCTAGGACAACTCCTAGCCTCGATGCCTGATTAGGAGGAAAACAGGCAAGCCACCACCTCTCTGTGCAGGGCCTGGGGCTAGCAGGGCACAAGCAAGAGCATCTTCTGATGCCATTGAGGTAGCTTCCACAGTGGTAGGGACAGCGATCTGCCTTCGGCGGATGGCATGGCTTCGCCTATACCGGTTGTCACCCCTGGTCCGGCGTAGGGTGATTTACTCCACCTACCGGAGAACTCATCTCTTCTCCCGATGAGTGAGATGACAGCTTTCAGGGCACCTTCCTTCCCCCACTGGGGGATCCCAGTCTCACCCAGACCAGTCTCAGGCCTTTCCAGGCCTGTAAGGTTCTCTCCTTCAGTGTCTCACCCACTGGAGGCTAAGAGACCCTAGTCCTTAGGGTGTTTCAGGTACCCCCCTTTCGGGGGAGGGCTCAGTACTCACCCAATAGTGATGAATGGTGAAGATTTTTATTTATTTTTTTATTTTTTTTGTTGTTTAACCAGGTATAGCACACTAAGCTGAGAAAGCTTTTTTACAGGAGCGACCTAGATTGACACAGATAAGATATGAAAATTACGTACCTACCGTAATTGCTGATCTTGCTGTGTATCTTCACCATTCATCACTAAATCTCACCCTCCTTCCCCCTGGGGCTTCAGTCTCTGGACTCCACCCCTCACCCCGTGTGTCTTTCTTTTCCTCGCTCTCCTCTCTCTTGTGTGTAGGCAGGAAGGGACTGTGGAGACGCACAGGGGTGAATTCTTTAAGTTTTTATGGAGTTTGGAGGGGGCCTCCCCCTTCTCTTCGCCCTTTCCAAGGGGGCCTCGGAGTAGGGGAGGCGTCCTCTTTTCTCTTCTCCCTTCTTCAATATTTTTATTATTTGTGGGCTCAATTTTTTTGGGCCCACATTTTTCCTCTAAGCCTCTAGCGTTTGAAAATGTTTTCCCCCTTTATTTTGGGAGGAGGATGAGATGCACCCTCGGCCTGCACTCCCTTGTGGTTGGTCATCAGACCTACGCTGCTACAAATCGTGTCTTGCAGCTGGCAGCTATAGTCCAGGTCTGGACCTTATTCCTAAAAACACGTTTGTGCAATTCTGCTTCTGAGGTGTGCTGCTCCCCCCTTATCTTCCTTCCTTTCCTTCTTCTCCTTCCAGAGATTGGGCCCCCTCTCCCCAATTTCCTTTTTAAAGTCTTCTCCTTTCTGTCGCCTTAGTCGTTTATTTCTCCTTTTGGTTTATTCTTCTTTTTCTTTTATCTGTCCCTTAGGCTCTCTTGCCTCAACCCACCCTCCCTTCCGTACACTCTCTAGCGTGTCAGAACTGGGGCTGGGGCAGTCGATGACGGCTAACTGCCAACCCTCGAGCGCCACGTGGAATGTTGGCCTCAAAGCGGCGCTGGCTCTGTGTCTGCTCTACTCATGACAAAAAAAAAAAAGTCTCCTGGGGTCCTAGCTCCAGTGAGCTATACCAATAGTGATGAATGGTGAAGATACACAGAAAGATCAGCGATTACGGTAGGTATGTAATTTTCATTTCTTAACACTTTAAAGATATTTTAATCAGTTTCAGCCTTTGCGATCTGCATAGCAGTTAGGAGTTGCTGCTCCACGCTTGGCGATTGGCCTCCCCTGGCAACATCTGTTTCTGTTTGCATTGCCATCAGTCCCTCTGGTGCAGAGGTATAGCTCAAACTGGAGGTGCATGGAGGCAGAATGATCCTAGTCTTGCCCTACTGGCCTCGACAGTTATGGTTTCCTCTGTTGAACAGTCAGTCAGCAGACTGAGGATTTTTCCACTCAGGACGAACTTATTGATTCAGAGTCCACCTGATCTATCCCAAACTGCATGCCCTTCACTTTCAGGCCTGGATCCTGAAGAAATAGAAGTGAACAGGTACAAGCTATCTCAGCGGGTCTCCGAAATACTTTTGGCTGCCCATAAGCCTTCTTCTAGGAACATTTACACAGCCAAGGGAAATATTTTCCACCTGGTGCTCCAGAACCGCATAGACCCTTGGGTGCCCAACTGACAAGGTTCTGGGTACTTCCTGGACCTTTCTGATGCTAGCCTTCAGTATTGTTCAGTAAAGGTCCACATGTGTGCTATATCTGCATACCACAAGCCCGTCTGTAGCCTCTGCCTGGCACAGCTGCCACTGTACAAGAAGGTCCTTAAGGGCATCCTACAAACAAGGCTTCCCATCAGGAAGGTGGTGGCTACCAGGATATTAACCTTGTGCTGGATATGTTCACTCGCAAACTCTTTGAGCATTTTGCGACTTGTGAACTGAAGATCTTACTTCGAGAGGGCTCTTGCAGTAGGTATTCACATATAGGACTGACCCGCCAGGCGTCAGGACCCCACGGAAAAATTTCTAGCTAGCAGTCTCTGGCAGGGGACCGACCCATGTCAGGTGACCATCATGCAACGTCATTATATAGGGGCGGTCCCCCAAGCCCGCCTTCCAGTTCTTTCCTGCCGTCGGCTTGTCAAAAGTTCCTCGCAGAAGAGTTCAACGCTCGTCAGTTAGTTTTTGGTCTAGTTTTCGAACTTTTTCACCCTGTTTTCTCTCTTTTCTACTACTTGTTAGGTTCGCCGTGTATGTCATCCCCGGCCCTCAGTGCATAAGCATAAGTCACGACTCATGTGGCTCTCAACTGCCACCGGGACAGCCATTCCTTGTGCCTCTTCTGTCTGGGCCTGGACCACCCTGTGGAAAAGTGCCAACACTGCCAACAATTCAACGCTACCGGAAAGAAGGCAGCAGTCCTGAGGCCCATACTGTAAAAAAAAGATGGCATCCATGGAGAAGGGCTGAAGAAGTTAAGGCAGGTGTCACTTCCCTCGAAGGCCACAGAAAGAAAGGGACAAGGAGAAGCAGGTACCACCGGTTCGGCTGGATTGCAGTATTGAAGATAACGTCCCTCCGGGATCGCTCCACGACGACTGTCTTGCTGGTCACCAAGAAGGTGTCCCCCTCTTGTCTGGCTCATGCCCTTGGGAGCCTAAGGAGAAAGAGACCTCCGCTCCCAGGAGGGCCGCTTACACCACGTGGTCCTCGGGTTTGAGCGGGTCCGCTAAGTCAGACATCAGCTCCACTGACATCCGCCCGGACAGTGTTGCTAAGCCGCTCACTCCTTCAGGAGAGCGTCCAGCCAAACTCTCACCTGACAAGGCCGCATCTCCAGCGCAACCTTTCTCTGGCAAGGGATCCGATAATTCGGACGTCGGCTCCTCCGACACCCGCCCGGATCCAGCCGATAAGCCGGACGTTGGTCCCACCGATGCCTGCCCGGCTAAGGAGACTACGCCGGATCCTCTCAATAGATCCGATGCTCCAAGTTCTCCGCAGTGCGTTGCATTGCCCTCTGAGATCCTTGCGTCCCTTCTGCTGATCCCTGGGGACTCTAACCCTCCTCCCTGGTCGTCGCAGAGGACCTCGACATGCTGCCGTCAGGGCCCCCTCCTTTGGGACCAGACACCTTGACGCTGGACCCTCGGATGCCAGCCTACCCGACACCGACAATGTCCCCTACCGGACGGTGTTCCTACGCCGGGCCCAACGCCCATGGGGCCAGCCTTCCCTGTGCCTGGCCCACCAGCTGGGCCTCTGTGAGGTCCCTCTGTTCCCCCAGAGCCACTGGCTCCTGGTTATCCGGTACCTCAATACCCTGTACCCCCATAGTGCCATAGTATCCGGCACCTCACTACCCGACGCTGGGTTTCCCGCTATCAGGTTATGGGTACTCATATTACAGATATCCTCAGTATCCGTATCCCCCTCTTCCTCCTCTGCTGCCACCCACAACTCAGCCGCCGGCGAACTTGAAGGACTGTGGCCTCATGGTGGCTGAGGCCAAGGCTCAACTCACCAGAGAGGTAGAGAGTGCGTCTACGCCGGACCCTTTGAAGGATCCCCTACGTCAGAGACGGGAGACTCCTTCCCCTTTACCTGATACCAGAGGAGAACCCTCTGGCGCCCGGGGTGGGGAGGACACGCGCCCCAGGGAACTCCCAAGAGGGGCGGTTCCTCCTGCGCGCTGGGAGGAGTCTAACTCTTCTATGTCGGACACGTCCAATTCGGATTCAGATGGACGTTCTGATCCTGATGACGAGCCCCATACTGCAGACCGCCCCAGGCCAAGGACCCCTCCGAAGTCTCCTCCAGAGGATCCATCCTTTCTGGAGTTACTGAGGAAAATCCAGGAAGT
Source organism: Neoceratodus forsteri (assembly GCA_016271365.2). NCBI lineage: Eukaryota > Metazoa > Chordata > Ceratodontiformes > Ceratodontidae > Neoceratodus > Neoceratodus forsteri. Next base: position 2,869,312 of record JADMNL010000032.1, on the reverse strand, counting down.
TCATCAGTGGCAATCACTGGAGCCAGATCTGCAGCATAAAAAGCTTGCTGCTCACTTGAATCTGCCCAAAACTGCTCCCACATTGATTCCACCCTGGATCGAGCCTAACGCTGACCTTGTTTCCACTATTTGGAAACAACCGTCCATGTTGGCCCCCCTTCCGAGGAAGGCAGATTGGCTATATCAGGCTCCCGAGGTAATAGATTTTTTGAATATACACCCTAAGGCGGATTTGGTCGTCATTAGCACCGCTCACGGCCGTTCCGCCAATCCAAACACCTCAGCTTGTCACCACCCAGCAAGGAGTCACGCTTCTGGACCAATAAGGAAAGAAGGCTTATTCCTTTGTAACCTGGGTATTAGGCCCTGAACTATGTGGCACATGTGGGACTTCCAGAATACCATCCTCAGTCAGGTGGAATCAAAGTTGACTCCTTCCTGAGTCTCAGACTAGACAGGAAGTGGCAGACCATGTCCATTCTGCTCGCTCAGCCAGTAGGCACATGCTCCGTGCCACTTACGATGCAGTGGACTCTGCCAGAAGGAGCTCAGCTTTTGCGGTAGGCTTACAGCGTCATGCTTGGCTCCGTATGTCAGGTTTGGTCCCTGAAGTGCAATCCGTGATCTAGGATGCTCCCTTCAGGGGTTCGGTGCTGTTCGGGGGTGATGTCAAGGACATCATTACCGAACTGCAAGAGAAGGGCACTGCACTCAAGTCTGTGGATTCCATATACAGGCCCCCTCAAGGGCAGTGGCGTCCCTTTCGTAGACGCAACCGTCCAAAACCAAAGGGCAAGAGGCCCAACAAGTGTCAGGCTCCTCCAGCAACCAAGCCTTCCCGTATCAAAAAGGCCGCGGGAGCCTTGACTGCTGCACTGCCTCTCACCTCCTGACTCCCCACCTCTCACTGCCTCTGGAGACCCCAGAGGAACCTGGTAGAGGGGAGATTCTCCTCCCATATCCCGGGCTGGGAGAGGATAACGTCAGATGTTTGGGTGCTCCAGTTGATTTCAGCAGGACACTCAATCAAGTTTCTCCAGAAACCATCCTGAAGACCACCTCCACGGTCGCCTTACTCCCTCCAACACTTTCTTCTGGTGCTAGATGAAATAACTTCCCTTCTGTCGAAGGCAGCAATAGAGCCAGTCCCCGACCACCTTCGGGGGACAGGCTACTACTCGCATTTCTTCCTGGTCCCAAAGAAGACAGGAGATGTCAGGCCTGTTCTAGACCTCAGCTCCCTGAACATGTTGGTGGAGTACAAACGATTCAGAATGCTCTCTTTGCAGAGCCTTCTGCCTCTCCTTCAGCAGGGATAGTGGCTGTGTGCTTTGGACATGCATGATGCCTACCTGCACATCCCCATTCGCCCTTCCCACTGCAAATTCCTCCGTTTTTTGCTTTCAGGGACCACTACCAGTTCAGGGCCCTCCCGTTTGGTCTTTCCTCAGCTCCCAGTCTTTACCAAATGCCTGTCTGTGGTAGCGGCCCACCTGCATACCCAGGAGTACAGGTTCCGTGTCAGTATGGATGACTGGCTCTGATGGCCCCATCCAGGGAGGAACTCCTGCACTCCCGTTCCCTTACCCTACAGGTTTTCACCAGCCTGGGTATTACCATCAGCCAGGCCAAGTCCCATTTGGTCCCTTCCCAATGCCTCCAGTTTATTGGGGTGATTTTGAACCGACCATCGGCAAGCCTTTTGCCTCCGGACAGGGTGGACACCCTCCAGACTCAGGCTCACCTTCTGTCCGGTCGCAGGGAGGGTCAGCGCCAGGTCAGTCCTTCACCTTCTCGGGCTAATGGCGGCTGCCATTCCGACAGTTCCACTCGCTCGGCTCCATATGAGAATCTCTCAGTCGACGCTTCGGTCTCAGTGGGACCAAACCTTGGACGATCTAGACCAAGAGGTGCTAGTCTCTGACCCCATGATTAGGCACTTGCAATGGTGGATGGTACAGGAGAACCTATGCCAGGGCGTTCACTTTAGTATCGAACCCCCCTCCCAGACATTGACGACAGACACGTCGGGGGAAGACTGGGGAGCCCATCTTGGGTCTCACAGGACTCAGGGCAGCTGGTCCAAGTTCAAACAAAATCTGCACATAAATGTGCTTGAACTGAGGGCAGTTCTTTATGCCCTTCAAGCTCTTCACTCCCTTATCCGTCCTGGTCATTTCCTCATTCAAACAGACAACATGTGCATAGTCTGGTATCTCAACAAGCAGGGAGGAACACATTCCTACCCTCTGTGCCGGGAAGCAATGAGGGTCGGCTTTGGGCAACCCAGCATCTCCTTCACCTGATGACAATCCACGTTCGGGAGTAGAAAATATGCTGGCGGACCAACTCAGTCAATCCTCAGCCAGAGCCCACGAATGGGAACTGAACCAAGAAGTCGTAAACAAAATTTTTCAGCAATGGGGAATGCCTCAGATAGACCTCTTCGCATCTTCCCAAAACGCAAAACTTCCCACCTTCTGCTTGCTCACTCCAGGGCGAAACATTTTCTGGCAGGATGCTCTGTCTCTCGCTTGGAGGGACAGATTCATTTATGCCTTCCTTCCAATTCCTTTAATCCCTAGGGTCCTGAACAAACTCTGAACGGAGGGGGCACGAATGATTCTCATCGCTTCGTTCTGGCCCAGGCACATTTGGTTCTCTCTTCTGCAACAGTTTTCAGAGGAACCTCCACTTCCTCTTCCTCTGTCGCAACACTTATTGACCCAGGATCAGGGGACCCTTGTTCATCCAGGTCTCAGATCTCTTCATTTACATGTATGGCTCCTACAGATGTAGCTAAAGCCTGCTTCAGAGTTTCTCCGCTGGTAGCAGACATCCTGGTAGAGGCCAGAAAGCCTTCCACCAGGTCCACCTACGCCATGAAGTGGAAACGGTTTTCTATTTGGGCCACGTCAAAGGACTTCGAACCTTTCTCTTCCCCACCCAGTAGAGTCCTGAACTACATGCGACACCTCTTTGATCTGGGTCTCAGCCATTCCTCATTAAAGGTACACATGGCAGCGATCTCAGCCTACCATATTCCCGTCGGGGCCAGGACCTTTGCTCAATTGGAAGTCTCCAAGACCTTCCTCAGAGGAGTTCTCCATTTGAGACCCCCCCATATGTATTCTTGGCCCCCCCCCCCGGCCTGAACTTCATTCTGGAGAAGCTTTCCCTGCCTCCCTTTGAGCCGGCAGCTACGGCAGATTTAAAGTTCCTTTCTTGGAAGACCCTCTTCCTAGTCACTATTACTTCTGCTCGACGCATTTCTGAGCTTCAGGCCTTGATGTGCAAAATCCTTACTTGATTTCTACAAGGAATGTGTGGCGCTCTGCACCAACCCTAAGTTTCTCCCTAAGGTGGTGGCTGAATCTATGCTGAATCAATCCATTGAGCTACCCGCTTTCTTACATAACACTCCAATCAGGGGAGTACCTCTTGCATACTTTGGATGTTCACAGAATACTGAGGTACTACACCACCGGACTAAGGATCTCAGGGCAAACTGATAATTTTTTGTCTCTTTTGCACAAAGAGAAGGCAGTCTGTTTCTAGGCAATGTCTATCAAAATGATTGACTCATTGTATCACTTTCTGTTATGACAAGTACAACAAGACCCTGCGGGTCAAGTCAGAGGTCACTACACCAGTGGAGTAGCTGCCTCTGTGGCTTATTCAAGAATGTGTAGCGGCAGACATCTGTACAGCTGCAGCTTGGACTTCTGTCCAACCTTTCTGAAGCTACTACAGTTTGGACATTGCCTCTTGCTGTAAGAGCAGGCTTGGGTTGGCTGTGCTTCAAAGTCTTCTTTCATAAGACCGTTCAGCGGAAGTTCCATGCCATGGATAGTTTTCCTCCTCCCAAGTGCTTTTCCTTGTTCCAGACTGCTTGGGACTCAGTCCTATATGTGAATACCTACTGCAAGAGCCCTCTCGGTAAGATAGTACAGTTACGCAAGAACTTACGTAACAGTAGATCTTGAGAGAGGCTCTTGCAATGGTATTACCCACCCTCCACCCCACTAAGCTTCTTTGGCTCCATTTCCATGGGGGGAATTATCCTCTTCTCTCTCGTCTTGCCTCTTTTGGCTCTTGGCGGGAAAGAACTAGAAGGCGGGCGTGGGGGACCGCCCCTGTATACTGACGTCACATGATGTCCCTAGAAATTTTTCCGTGGAGTCCTGACGCCTGGCGAGTCAGTCCTATATGTGAATACCTAATGTAAGAGCCTCTCTCGAAGATCTACTGTTACAGTAAGTTCTTACGTAACCGTACTTTTTTAACTTGGAAAGCAGAATTTCTAGTGGCCCTCACCTCTGCTCACAGAGTGTCTGAAATCCATGCTCTGTTCACAGATCCTCTGTATACCATTTTCCTAAGGACAAGGTGATCCTTTGCACACTACAAGTTTCTACTCAGAATGGTGTTGGAGTGCCATCTCAGTCAGCCACTAGTATTGCCTACCTACTTTGCTAACTTTCATAATGAAGGCAAGCACACTCACCATTCTCTGGTTGTTAAAGAGTCTCCTTACATTTCACTTGGACAGAACTATGGACTTCAGGCAATCCAGACAGCTCTTTGTCTTCTTTAATCCTAGTCATAAGGGACAGCCTGTTATAGTCAAGTGCATTCCTGGCAGGATTGTGAGCTGCCTGCTTCACTGCCATCACCCTCCACAGCGCTGCAGAGGCATTGTTAATTTTTCATGAAACCATCTTTTTATTGGTTCCTTATATATGGTGCAATTTGCGTAGCGCAGAGAGATAAGCATAGAACCCCATAACAATGGTCCCCTATGCCAGACCGCTGACCTACCTATATTCAAGTTACATTTTGGAATTATATATTCCAAACCTTGAGCTGACCCTAGGTTTTCTTTCATTCTCCTAATTTTAAAATATTCCTGGATATCTGTAGGTAATTTTCCTTTCTGTACTTTAATCATAAATGTGAGTTGGTGCCACTCTCTTCTGTCTCTAATGTTCATCCAGTTCAGGGGTTTAAACAGTTTACAATGGTGAGTTCTCCTAGGGGCGTCGTGAATGAAACGAGCCAGCCCCCGCATAAATTATATCTCCATAGTCTATTACAGGGAGCACCATGGTGCTTACTATCCTCCTCCTCGTGTCAGTAGACATGAAATATTTTAATTTATACAGTATACCCAACTTTTTACCTACATTTAGTAATAGAGCCTCTAAGTAGGGTTTCCAATTCAATTTTTCGTTGACAGTAATTGCAAGGTATTTATACTTACTAACTTGTTGTATCCAGACTCCTTCCAGAGGTTGGATCTTTAGCATGTCTCCCTTATTTTCATTGTGGGTAAACAACACTGACTGGGGTTTTTTTGAATTTAAACAAAGTTTATGTTCTCTAAAAAAGGCCTGCAGACGATAAAAGGCATCTTGAAGTTTATTTTGTATGTCAATAACCTCATTCCCTTCTACATAAATTACAGTGTCATCTGCGTAGATATGGTAGTGTATCACGGGATATGGCAAGATATTGATGTATATGTTAAATAGAAGAGGACCGAAAATAGGTCTTTGTGGTACCCCGGCTTTAATTTGTACTGATTTAGACCCAAATTTACCCAATTCTACCACTTGTTCTCTATCTGTAAAGTATATTCTATACCATTCAGGTGTTCCCTCACCCCCGTTTCTTGGAGTCTGGACAGGAGAACGCTGTGGTGCAAGGTATCAAATGCCTTAGATAAATCTAGAAATAGAGCACCCATGGACATTCTCCTGTTCAGACTCCACTGTAAGTTCCCTACTATTTTCGTCAATGCTGTATTTGTACTGTGGACAGATCTAAATCCTGACTGTTGAACATTCATCAGCTTGTTTGATTCAGAAATGTTTTGAATTGTGAAGCTACAATTTTCTTAAAAGCACTGTGCCCTGGATGTCTGTGCCAGGAAGCATGCAACATTTGGCAGGACAGTTCTGAAAGGATTATTATCCTGAGTGAGTTCTTGGCTCCTTCCGCCTAGTCTGGGGATTTTGTCTGAGCTTGTTACTCTGACCCATTAGTGAGAATCAATGGTGAAGACTGATTCCTGGAAGATTATATCTTCACTGTTGATTCACATGCCCACCTGCCATCCCCTGGGCTTACTCCAGTATGTTTTATTGGTCTTCACCCCTTGTTCTTGGTTTGGGCTGTTAAGACTCTGTGTTGCTGGTTGTTAACCCTTCTTACACAGGTCACCAGGGACATCTTATGCCCTTAGATTAAATACAGAATTACTTCTTCGGTTATGCTGCACTTCCTCGGTAGAAAAGGTATGGAGGTGGTTGAGAGCTGTTGCCAAGGTAAGCCCATGCCTTGAGCTCCCCCTCACAGCGCCACGTATGCGCACAGCTTACTTCGGTGCCGGTCCTCCTGAAAAGTTCTGGCACCTGTAGGGTCCTAGTGCCTCTGGCTCAGACCACTACTGTGAATCAATGGTGAAGATATTCCTAGCAGATCAAGAATGATGGTGAGTACATCATTTTCATTTATTTCATAAAGCAGATGAAGTACGCAGATAATCCCAGTGCCTGAGTCCCTCATTGAAGTCATCAGAAGCTGAGCTGTAGGGGACAGTGGGATATGTTTGGAATTGGTATGGGAGGTGTGGGTTGCTGGATCAAAGAAAGTAAAGAACAAATGTGTTCACATTGCAAATTTCTTAATTGTGACCTCCCAGTCATGAATCACTTTAGCGTGGGGACAATCAGTTTCCTTTTAACACTTGTCAAAATTATACTGCATTGCACGAAAGTGGACTAGAGAGCAACAGTCATTCAGAATGTTGAGAAAGAGTTCCACGGCAATGTCACAACTTTGTGTGTGTTAAACTCCCCTGCTTCGGAATTACATAATACCTAGCAGTTTTGACTAATCCCACTGACAACATTGGAACCAACTTTTAAAGTGTGCTATGAGATGTGAGTGGGACTCTTTGATCTGATTTCCCCCTTGGTCAGCAATTTTAAATAATTAGCCCCAATCCCCTCCTTTTTTTTTTTGCTCCCACCGTGCCCACTGGCACCCCAATTCTTCAGGCCCCCATCACCTCTCTTTCCCACAGAAACTCCCTCAATTGCACTCCTCTGCTCGCATTCCAGTCCAGACCTCTGGTGCCTGTGAGGCCAGCTTCACCCCTGCCACAGGCCTCCGCTGGGCTCTATCGTTGGAGCAAACACCAGAGAGCTCCTTCTTACTTCCTCTTGGTTGACGGCCTGTCTCAAGCAGTGGCTGCGCTGTGGCCTACTGGAGGAGTGTTATTGCAGCATCTGGGGGGGCATAGAGTGCATCAAGTAGGGTTCAAGCATATAGAGGGGTAGAGAAGCCATTATCCTGTGTACCATTTTCCCTGTTCTGTCCCCACCTACTGTCCTCTCATTCACTAGTGCACATGTACAACTGGCCTGGAGGGTGCCTGACAGCACATGGTCACTCACGCTGTCACCTGCACCTCCACCAACCACCACCAGGAGCCACAAGAGAGCAGCCACCCTGTGAGCTCCCTCTCCCCTGGGAGCAGGATGGTCAAAGGATGCTTGTTCACCCTCCCAGTGGCCTTTGTTTCTACGTCCCGTGTGCAGGACGCGAACCTGGGTTGCCAGTGTGCCAGAGCAGTCACATTGCTCGCTGCCACAGAGCCAGCGCCACATCCCTGTTTAATGGAATAAATGACGTGATCTCCAGCCAAAGTATGTTGTAAATGTAGTACAAGAAACATCCCTTCTTTTCCTAAATAGTTTTTTGTCTTCCTTGTACAGCCAAGGGCCACACAGGATGAGGCAGCTGCTATGATGGCAGTGCTCTTTGAGATGGGCTTTTGTGACAGACAGTTAAACCAGAGGCTGCTGAAGAAACACAACTACAACCTCATGGAGGTGGTGGCGGAGCTGATCCAGATCAACGACAATGACTGAGTACAGAAACCGATATTGAGTACATCCTGCAAGGCCATGGAACCAGCAGATTCACAACTATGTACACAAGAAATCAAAGTAGAGAATACTTACCCCCCATCAGAGACTGAGCAAAGCATTTTTGGGGGGTTTAGAAATTTTCAACAGCATGAATTCTTCTGAAGTTTGGGTTGATAGGGCCAAAGGCCAAGAACACATCTTGACCAGCAGCGTGTTTCCTCTTTTGTAGGAGTTAGATTTCAGTAGGGAAGCAGCCTCTTTTCTAAAGGGCTTAACTGTTGTTCTGTTTTTAAAAGTTTGCACACTAATCATTAGAGCTAACTACAGCTTGAAAGAGTTTAGCTTTCCTTTGTATCTAAAGGTGAGTTATATGTAGGATTATGTATTACTTGCATGGTCTCAGCCAGTCAGCACACAGAGCCACTCTACCTTTTATTTTCCATGCAGTGGTCTCGTGCAGGAGCTTTAGGAGTGGAGCATCCCACTTCACTGCCAGGGAAGGGTGGCTTCATTTAACCTTTCAAATTACAAAACAAAAGCAAACTGAAACGAATTATAAATCACTCTCTTTGTAATAAGTTAATCGGTGTCTGTGAGGTGTGTCCTATGGTGAATGAGACTCTTCTTGTGAGGCTTGGGCAGCTTGAACCAATCAGCTTTACTTTGCAGTCCTGTCACCCAAAACTCACTCTGACTCTCTTATACCATAAGAGACACCTCATGGAGGCCCTATTTAATGTATAGAATAAATATTGTTTCATGTTCTTTAATGTATCTTTTGCTGCATGAATCGGGTAGGACCGCTCAGCGTAGCACTTTTTTGTCAGTGCAGAATGTCAGCTCCCTGCCTGTCTTGTTCACTGGATCACTGATGCAGACTTTGTATTTCAGTTTGTGGACAGTCACCCCTATTAAAGGCATTGCAACAAGGTTCCAGTCATGGGCAAGAAAATCATAGCAGGCAGCAGCAGAAGCCCATCATACTGTATTCCCAAAGAATTATAAACTTACGAGTCATAAAAATGGGATCTTGGTCCCTTGCAGATCTCTTACAGCAAAAGCTAATTTGGGAACTGTAGATGAAGCACAACAGCCCAGCACCCCTCCCCTCCCCCTCCCCGGGAAGCAAGGCACAAAAAATATATTTATCTATGTATCCTTCAGCCTATGACAGTGCCTGCTTCCATCCTCCCGAGGCCCCCCCCTACCTGGAGCACTGAGCCCCTGGTCCACCCATGACTTACCATCAGGTCATGCCCTCTCAGCTTGCCCCCCCAAGACAGGGATGCCTGTAGCTCCATCATGACTCTCCTCTCTGTTCAGTCGGTTTTGTGGTAGAGACGAAGGCGGGGGAATCCAGGCTTAGACAGGAGAAGCCCATTGATGGTCACATTAGGCATGGTGTGACATCACCCTCCCAGTCAGCAGAGTTTTTTCTCTTCCTGTCTCCAGGAGGAGAGGAACTGCAATAATGTCTGACATCGCTATGCGCACTACCGATGCACAGCATGTTGTCGTCTGCCACTCCTACATCCCTAGTCTGCAGTCCTGAGCACCCACACCCCAGCAACCACCAGGGGTCAGGCAACTGCGGGGATCCACATCCTTCCCTCCTCCCCCAACCTTCTGATGTTTCAGGCTCGTTTGCGAACCTGGGTTACTGGCATCGTAAGTGGTAACACTACTGCTGTGCTGGCAGGCCAACCACACAGGAGAATAATTGATGCAAGAATCCATGTCTCTGATAAAATGCAGAGTGCAGTGCTGTGCAGATAACAGAGCCAAAATCACCAAACCATGTTTCACTTTTGATCGAAGCCTTCTCAGGAGTGCAGCCCTGTTTGGCTTTTGTTTGTTCAGGAGTGGAAGTCATAATGACTCGATAAAAATTATTATGGTAAAAAAGGAAGTCATAATGACCTACCTACTTGTGACATCACTGTATGCTGTTGTGGAAATGATCATAGTGCCACAGGCAGGGCATGGGAACTTCAGCTGCACAGTAACCCTCAGCTGGAGAGAAACTGCAAGGAACAGTGCTCCTGGTTTCATGTCAACAGCCTCAGTAATGAAGAATGAAATGTGTTGAAATTGAAACTTGGGGACAACTTGTACATTTGGGTTTTGATGCCAGCTGTGAGTTGTTTGTTTTTTGCTTACAGTCAGACCCACGCATTAATCTTGTGACCTGTTAATCCTTTGCAGCACAACCAGCATAAGGGTATGAACAAAATGCCGGCTTCTATGGCTGTTTTATCAAGTACATGTTTACGGTTACACAAACCAAAACTAAAAAAAAAAAGCTATGCATCATCTTAAATATTTTTCACTATAAAAGTGTGAGCTGGGCTATGTCTTTACAAAACTCATGTTTTTTTTCCTATCGAAAATTTGACAACTGAACACTACACATCCTGTCAAACGTGCTCCTGTCCTCTGTGTGATGCTGTTACTTCTTACTGAATTGCAAGTATTTAGTCTAATATTGAGAGCAGTAGGCCTGTGCCAGTCACAGAGGAGCATTTACTAGCCGCTGTCTGAGGCTACGTGAGTTTAAATTCTTTATTTCTTGTTATTAATTTCAGACAAAGTTATAAGACAACAACAACAGTGGAGTCAATGGTAGCACTCGTAAGAGTATAATGATTCTGATAAAACCTAATCAGCCTCTCTTAAATGAAAAACATTGTTGAAGCTGCACAAAAGCAGTTATTAGGTTAGTGTAATGTAAAAAAATATATATATGTATCATCAGCATGAATTATGTTACACAAAAAATAACAATCCCAGAGATGCTAAACAGAATTTTTTTGAATGATCTGAATGGTAGATAAACTTTTAGATTATAAGCAGCAAGTGAAGGCGAATGAACTTATGTTTAGAGAGCGAGAGTGAGTCAGAGAAAGAGAACAACCAGCTTTGCTTCCACTGTAACATTACTTCCTTCAGGAGTGCAAGGCTTACATTCTCGATTCCAATGATTGCAAAATATTTTCACTCTGTATGTGCAGGTGTGTGTGATGTGTTTTAAGTTTTATGCTGAAGGACAACTGAAGCTCCCTCTTTGTTTTGCAGTAGGTATTTACATGTTTCCCATAACACTTTTCAGTTATGCATACAGATTTATGGAAGAAAGAAGGCCGTTAATCCATCAGGTTCCCCCTTCACCATTTCCCTTAGTGGAGGTCATGTTTTACCTGTAGGAGAGGGTATTGCACAAGCCACATGGGCCTCACTAATGTCACAGGTGCTCATTCCACGTGGCACCTGGTGCCACTCATTCAGAACCCTCTTAGCTAGGACACAGTGTCAGCATGCAGCACTTAACCCTTAGACTGCTGACAGAATTAGAACATGTTGGAGTTCTGGAAGGATAGATCAGTCCGAAGCCCTGTGAGGGTTAAACCAAATCAGTATGTAGGTGCTGGAGTAAGTGCTGTAGAGACACATGCATGTGTAGGCTCGCTTTGATAGTCCGTTGACAGCATCCCCTTCCCCACGCCCCAGATGATTCAACCCCTTAGTTTGGCAGTCTTCAGCCCCACACAGGCTTTCACCTTTGCTGAACTCAGAAAGACAGCTGTCCGAAGGCTCAGTGACTGGCCTGCTCCCATCAGTTGAAATGAAACCTCTGTTTTATCACAAATTCTTCATCAGTGGTGTAGCGCTTCCCCTTGGAATACCTTAGTGGCCAAACTGAGACTACAGACAACCCAAGTTAAGGGCACAGCTGGGCCAGCAGAACAGAGTCCTCTGCTACAGAGGTCAGTGACTTAGTGACATGATAATTTAACCCATCGAATGACCATGGCTCCTAGAGTACGACTGTTCTGGCTATGTTGATATGTAGGCCTGGATGTTCTTTTATGTCACTTGGTTTCTCGTAAATGTTTTCACCTTTATTTCAGAAAAATGCAGAGTTAAACAATTTATTGCATCTCAATTTTTAGTTTATAAACTCCCATTTTATGTGGAATTCTAAGAGATGGCTTATGCTGGTCTTGTCATCAACCCTGCTTGGCATGCAGAGCTGGTCTTCATATTAAGAGGGAGAATCAGCTTGTCTTGTCACTGAATGCCTTGAATGATTTCAGCAACAATCCTCACCAAAGTGTCCACCCAACTCAATGTGAAAGACAGAAAATGGGTGGTCCAGTACATTTTGTTTTAATTATTTCTTGTAGTAACACCCACCCCTGTGCAAGTTGACACCAGAGAGTAGAATAAAGCTTGCTTTTTATAAATTACATTGAGTAATAACAGAAATTATACCGGGCTAACTTCATTTTGCTGGTTACATTTTAAAGTACTGCAGGTGAGAGGCTTAAAACCAGCTGGCCATTGACTGGTGACCAAATTTATATAGCTATTGATTCTTAGAGATCAGGAGTTTTTATTAGCATGGCAGATGAAATAACTGTTATTGAAATGAAGTGTAGGGGTACCTGAACAGTGATGTCAGAACACGAGGCAAAAATGGTTCATACCAATTATCCAAATTGGTGGTAATTAAATAGTAAAGGACTGGACTGTCAAAAGCCATATCAGAACCACGGGCAGATGTATTCCTTTTGCATGTTGTATTTTTTAAAATATGTTTTCCTTTTTAAATTCCCCAGTCCTCCAGTCCGATGTTCTGAGTCACTACTGCTGTACCGTTCTCAGGCGGGGAGGTGCCATGAGTGAATGCCATGCAGTCAACACCCTCTCTCCCTGTAAACAGAGTGCTTGCCTCATGAGACATGCAGGTTTCATTCAGTGCTGAAACGCAAACCCTAGTCTGAAAGGTGGTAGCAAAATGCACAGCCATGATACCAGTGAGTCAGCCCCCAATTGCACACCATGACACTGTACATGGTTTTCACAGTTGCTGTAATTGGCAGGCTTCCAGGCTCTGTCTTCGGCTGTGGTTGGAGATGCCAGTGGGGAAGTTTTAATCCACCTGGCAGTCTGATCTTGCAGGGGACTTCTAGCTCAGCCTCTGTTAATTTGGTGCAATATTATTTGCCTCAATTGGCTCCTGGAGATCACTCTGAGCCTTTGATCTTCACACAGCTGAGAAAACAGAAATCCGAAGCAGGTGCCTGTAGTTTGGGAGTTCCATCCCACCAGACAGTACAAAGATGCTGCACTGGGATGACGTTCTCTTGCAGCAAGTGACCTGGGCTGTCAGATCATGTGTACTGGGGAACAGAATCTTCCGTTTTACCTGATGATGGTTCATGACATATTCAAAATTATTTAGTTCACATCTGGGCACAGTCGCAGTTGTTGGTGGTGCAGTTTCAGAGCGCAAGAGGCTTGTCATGGCACCACCACCAAAACCTGCCGTACACAAAGGGAAGACTGGTCACCAAGGGGAGAAGCTTCCTTGTCGACTAAGTCACAGTATGAATTACAGTTGCCAGGTATTAGTGCTGGAAAATGGCATTTCCAACTATTAACCCCTAGAGATGCGAGTACCATGGAGGTTTGTGCGAGCTTTCAGTATGCCACGCATGCACCACGGTGGCAGTGGCACTTTTCTTGCACTCTCCCAACCCTGTGAGGTTCATGTCTGGCCATTGATGTTCTAGATTATACAGATCCTGTCCCATTTTCCATGGTGGTACAGTGCCCCCACCCAAGTCCCCAGAATCCTCTGGCTTCCCCACCCAAGTCCTGTCCCCTTCACTGGCCACTCATAGCAGAGGTCCTGTGTAAATTTCTGTCCCCTACCAGATACTTCGGGCATTACTGTAGTTCTGTTCTAGTTAGAACTGCAATGCACAGTTCTGCTTGACCTCGGGCTGGTATTGTGTAACTGGGTATACGGGAGCTGGCAGGAGTGTCTGTGCATAACACAGAGTTCATTAGCATGCCAGCACATGCCCCTGTCCTTATGCAATCCCAATGCCCTGTGCAACCATGCAGAGTAGAGTGCAGTCCCTTTGTGTATATCACAACAGGCGCCAAATGGAACAGCAGTGCACAGTGGTCATATTAGCCAAAGGCTAGTTGGAACTCTGCCACAGAAAGAGATCAGATTCACAGCAGCTGTGCTGATGGGCCACCTGTTGTTTTAAGTTTAGGAGCTGTGCTGCAGAGTTTAGTCATGTTTACACCGCGCCAGCATTTTTGAATCTGTGCCGCTCACTCCGAGCTCTGCAGGCTGCTTCCCCATCAGTTAACCATTTACAGCCCCCCGCCGCGCTGCAGGTAGCTCCAAGGAGGGGCTGTAAATTCATTTGAGGATGAAGGAAGAAAGGACTTTGTATCGGAGCAAGTGCAGCAAAGCATCCACACTGCCCCTTAACGTGCTCGCTCCGATACTGATACCACATTTGAGTCAGATCCAAAAAGGATCCGAGGGACACTTAAGGCATTCTGCAAGAGTGTTACGCTGCGACTTTGTAGCAGCAAACACATGTGCATGGGTTGATGCACTGCAAAGTCGGTGTTAAATAAGGCCTCAAAACTGAGATGATAAAGGTAGCCCATCAGTGCAATGGTTGCACTGCCACTTGCAGTGCTGGCAACCCAGGTTTGCAGTCAGACTCGGACTGATGGTGGGGGGGGAGGGTCACTTGCCTCCCCTAGGTGGTGAGCATGACAGTAGTCCGCAGGGCCAGGTAATGCTGCAAGTGGACTCTGCAGTGGGTGTGAGGACGAGCGGCACACTCCCAGCACAGGCCCATTATGTGCACCAGAGGAAGGAGAGCAGAAAAAATGCCATTCACTGCAGGATTGCATCAGTCCCGTGCAGATCCTGCACCACTGACTGAGGCACCCTATTCCATGCTGGATTCAGACATCTCAGTAGCTTCAGCAGCCACGTGGGGTATAATGGTGACGGGGTAAATCACAGGGAAGATGGGTTGGGGGACTCATAGTAGGGGGCAGTAGGCTTGGTAGTAGCATAAGTAGTGTAAAAAAAAAAAGACTGAAATGCTACAGAAAACCAGGGATTGTGCAGGCCTGTCAGCAAACAACTAGCCACAGCCTCCCTCCTACTTTGGTCTCATGACCCCTCCTGTAGTCCGTTACAGAATGACTGTACAATCTGTTCAGAAAGTTCGTATCAGCCTTAGTTTACTTTTTGTTTGTATGTGTGGTATGATTGACAAATTGCATAGTGGAATTTGCATTATGCTTTTTATATATTATGTAGGATAAGCACTTTAAAGATTTCAAAGATGCTGGGGGAAGGGGTCTTTGTTGCCTAAATGAATAAATAAAAATCTGTTAAACAGTTATGCGTGCTGCCGTTTTCATTGACAATGTTAACAGTAGATCACACAGCATCATGTCGTAACTATTGCAGTGTTGATATAGGCATACATCAAAACAGACACATTTATACATTTATGTTATATAAATAATCTTACTGTAGTAATTATCCTAATGTAATCCTCATCCACTTCTGAATGCACAAAATCGGTGCTGTTTATGCCTTTGTGTAATTAATCCTGGGTTGTCCCTGGAAAAGGAACATTTGGTCTAAGTGGGCTTACCCTGTCTACAAAATTCAACAAATAAAATACACATTTAAAAAGTCAAATTAAAAACAAAGAAAAAGGAATCGAAGCACAGGAAAATTTGCAGCAACAAAGGTCAGATTTTATCTGTGTCAATCTCCACCATTCATCATCTTTGTGTTCTGGCCGGAGGTCACGACCCCGCGAGAGCTTTTTTTTTTTTTTGATGGGCGGAGTTGACGCACTAACAGTGCCGCCCTCGAGGCTGACGCACTGCGTGGTGCTCATGGGTTGGCCGTTGGGTGTCGTCGACCCCGCCCTCCCACCATAGAGGTCACACCTCATGTGGAGCTGCTTTCTTCAGCGGCCTTCTCTTGTCTTCAATGCCGAAAAAGTTTCCTGCCAGTTCCGTTTCGCCCTACTCGACGCCGCTGTGGTAAGACTGTTCCATTTATCTATTTTCAGCGACGTCAAGTCTTTGTTTGCATTGTTTTTCCGTCAATCATGTCTCGTTCAGAGGGCAGAAAATTGCTGAAAGCGGGGCTGCCCCCTGTGCGTCGGTGCCCATGCAGCTGCAAGTACTCCGTTACCAACCAGCATGATTGTTGTCTTGCGTGTCTTGGCCGGCTTCACGACATGGATTCATGTGACGTCTGCTTCTCCATGGACTGTCGTGTCATCGAGCAAAGCGCGTGGAAAGTTGAATGACTCTGGACGACATTCGGGGGAAGAACGCACTGCGCCGAGCCAAGCGGCGGTCTCTTGGCCTTTCCTCCAGGTCCCCTCCCGGTTCTGTATGGACTGCAGAGAGGAAGGGGCTTCTGTTTCTAGTAGCCTTGCTGTGGTAGGAGCCCCTTCCACAGTGCAGGAGGCCCAGTCCGTTCACCCTGGGAAGCGGGCGGAGGCACCACTCTGGCAATCACCCCTTCATTGGCGAAGGCTCCCCCGGTGTTGTTTCCTCTGGCTGGGTAGCCTGGGTTGGCACAGTCCTCGATGCTGTCCGTTGGTGCCGTCTTGGGCCTTGGCGCCATTTGTGATGCTATGGGTCCTGATGGCGCCGTGGTAAGCGCCAGTCCACCAATCAGCGCCATCTCCGCTGTCAATGCCATTTATGGCACCGATGGTGCTGACGGTGCCGTGGGAGGTTCTATGGCACCGTCTTTGACCGTTTGGCGTTGAGGCTGGGGATGGTTCCATGTCTAGCTCTGGTGCTGCTTGCGGCACCGAGTGAGGACACTGCACCATGGGAGTTGGCGCCACTTGCAGTGCCACTGTCGGCGCCATCCCTGAC
Source organism: Neoceratodus forsteri (assembly GCA_016271365.2). NCBI lineage: Eukaryota > Metazoa > Chordata > Ceratodontiformes > Ceratodontidae > Neoceratodus > Neoceratodus forsteri. The sequence goes on along the minus strand of JADMNL010000032.1, from coordinate 2,852,624 downwards.
TCTGGTGCTGCTCACAGCGCCGTGGGACGGTGCCATGGCAGGCATCGACTCCAGCTCTGCTGCCACTCTTGGTGCCGTCTCTTGGGCACCATCGGTGATACCGTGGGGAGTTGGGGCTGGCTCTAGTGCAGACACCCGGACTGGCGGCTCTTTCAGTCCAGGCAGGAGCGGGCGTACGGTCTGGCACCGGACTTCGGTCTCTACCTCTTCGAAGACGGACTCAGAGTTTTGTTCGGACCGGCTGTCCGACTCTTTGGTTTTGGCGGCCCATGTGGACACCCTGGTAGTTTTCTTGGCTGACCGGAGCCAGCCTTCCTCTGCGGAGCGGGTGGTAGCCCCCCCGAGTCTAGGGTCAGGAGTGCTGACCAGCAGGCGGTAGTGCAGGCCACTATTGACCTGCAGCCTGGGCTCGGAGGGTTTTCTGCCACCCTCAGCTGGGTTACCCCCTCAGGTGATGTGCTTGGATCGCCCAACTTTAGGGCCGACCGGAACACCCATGGTAGGGGAGGGGGTTACTCCCCGGGTGGTCCCCTTGGGGACTGACCAGGGTTGTCAGCTGCCTAGGCTGGTGTTTGCGAGGAGAAGAGCTCTTTCAGATTCCAAAGGGTCAGGGTTCGATGCGGCGACCCTTTTCCGGGACCCACCCGGGTTCGGGAAGGAGTCATAGTGCGGACCCCGTCCTTCCTTCTCGGTCTCCTCGAGAGGGCCCTGGTCTTTGGAGGGAAGGGACTGTCCTTTTGGATTTCCATGGTCCCGGTCACCTCACTGGGGGGATTCTTCAGGGCACAGCCTAGGCAGTTCCAGTGTGGTTGATCAGCTGTCAGCTGTTGGGCTTTCCGGAGCTCCTCCTTCCCTTGGGGCTCCTTGTACGCTGTCTTGCCCAGACAGAGGACAGTCGCCTTCTGTTGTTGACCTAGCCCCACTCCTCTGTCACCATCTCCTGCTCTCCCAGGCATTCTTGGTCCTGGGGACTCTCTCCTGGGAGGAATTCAGAGGTGTGGCTGTTCACTTTCCTGCATATTTCAGGGCCGTGGATGAGCGGGTGTTCCACCCTCCCCAAGCAGCCAACCTCTGGATCTCCAGGTCTTCGCTTCCTCATCCTCCTCCTCCTTCTGAAGGAGAGGAATCTTCTGTCCACATCTCCCCTGCTGCTGATCTCGCGGAGTATCAGCGTTTCCTCATGAGGATGATGAAAGACCTGCATGTCACCCCACTCAGCACAATCCGGAGCATTCAACGCATGCCTTCTTAGGCGACTTCAGTGCGGCCAGCCTTGTCGTGCCCACCTGGCCTGCTTCTTTTCAGGAGGCATCATTGCAGTTCTGGCAAAGACCCTTTTCCGGAGTTCCAGCCCCTAGGGATCTGAGCCAGAGGTATTGTGCCTCCTGGAGTCTCCAGGTTGTATGCCTCATCCTCAGTCAGGACTGGCGGCTGAACACTCCTGATAGGCTTTGCACCCTCCACCCTGACCGGCCCCCAGATCAAGATTCCATGGAGGGAGGAGGTCCTTCTGCTCAACACGTTTGCTTTTTCTATTTCTGCTCATCAGGCCCACTATGCTACCTATGATAGGTTTCTGTGGTCCAGGCTAGGTCAACTCCTAGCCTCTGTGCCTGATTCAGAGGTAACCAGACAAGCCATTGCACTCTCTGCACATGGCATGGAGCTAACAAGGCACCAAGCAAGGGCATCTTACGACACCAGTGAGGTAGCTTCCAGGGGTGGGACAGCGATCTGCACTAGGCAGATGGCATGGCTGCGTCTTTCCCAGTTGTCACCCTTGGCCCGGTGTAGGGTGATTTCCTCCGCATACCGGAGAACCCACCTTTTCTCCCGTAGCGTGAGACAGCGTCTGTTGGGGCAACCTCCTTCCCCCTCCGGGGGGGGTTCCCGTCTCACTCTCCCCAGTCTCGGGCCTCACCAGGCCCGTAAAGGTTCTCCCTCTCAGTGCTTTTCCCTCACTGGGAGCTAAGGGACTTAGTCCTTTAGGGTCGGGGCTCGGTACTCACCCAAAGGTGATGAATGGTGAAGATTGACACAGATAAGATATGAAATTTACATACCTACCGTAATTCCTGATCTTTCTGTGTATCTTCACCATTCATCATAAATCCCAACCCATCCCCCTGGGGCCTCAGTCTCTGTGTCCCCCTCCTCTGTTTGCACCCCTCCCCCCTTCCTTTCCGCTGGTCAGGAGCGGGGTGACCTGGGGCACACAGGGGGACTTTACCTTCTAACAGCGGGGAGAGGCGCTTCTCCTCAATGCTGTGGCTCCACCCCTTTAGAGTGCGGGTTGCAGTTGCTCTCTTTTCTCTCTCTCTCTCTCCTCTATTCCCTCCATCCCTGTCCTTAGGGACTCATCCTCAAATCTGATTAAAAGAAATTTTGTTTCTCCCCTTCCAATTATATGGTTTCGGGGGGGAGGAACAACCCTGGATCCTGTCCCTTTCTTCCAGAAATAGCCGCATCTGCTCATGCTGGGTTCTTGCCAGTGATTCTGTGCCTTGAATTCTGGCAATTCAGCCTTCTAGCTACTCCTTACAGTTTCCTACAGTCTGGAGGCGGTCAACAGTCCAGGGTATGTCCTCCCCACTCTCCATTTCTTGTTTTCCATCCCTCCTTCCCTCTCCTTTTCTGCTTCCAGAGATTGGGGCCCTTCCAGTCCCCTAGTTTTTCTCAATCTCCTTCTGTCCTCTCTCTCTCATTTTTCTCCTTTTAGTTGTATATCTTTCCTTTGTCTGTCCCTTGAACTTCTTGTCCCTCCTCCCACCCTTTCTTACTCTCTGGTGACTCAGAACTGGCGGGAGGGTGGGGTCAACAACACGTAATGGCCAACCCACGAGCACCGCAAAGTGCATTGGCATCGAGGGCGGCGCAGTCGGTGCATCGACTCCTATCCAAAAAAATAAAGCTCCCATGGGTTCATGACCTCCGGCGAGAACCCAAAGATGATGAATGGTGAAGATGCACAGAAAGATCAGGAATTACGGTAGGTACGTAATTTTCATTTTCTTTGCATTAACCCTCTCTGTCTTACAGAAATGATGAATGGTGGAATTCATTGTCTGTTCATTTTAATTAGCAATCAATACCTTGCTCTACGTGGAGTCATGATGTACTCAACGAGCTACGGCTGGCCTCAGAGCTCTACGGCCCTTACCTTTTAAGCTGGCAGTTTAAATTGTTAAATTGTAACTTACGTTTGCAAGCACATATTTTATTTGCTAAAGCAATACTGAAACAAAATCTGGAGAGAATGGAGCCAGTGGATCTTGCAGAGTACCAGCAAATGGAAATCTTTGTACTGCTGTCTGCACACACATCTGGGCAGTCCTGTAGAGACGAAACAGGACTACAGCACATAGCCCGCTCAACCGACATCTGCCACAGAGCTAATTACTGAAAAAAATGGACCTCTTCTTTGCCATGCTAGTGGCTGTGACACTCCATGAGCAACATGGCCACTGATTCCAAAACTTTTAAGCCTGCTGTGGAACATCTTTCCATGTGAGTCTCGGATGTGGAAGCGCGGGTAAGCTCCGTGGAAGACCACAAAATCAGGGACCATAAGGAGTTGGCAGAGACAAAAAAAAAGGCCAAGACAGAAGACCGACTAGAGGAGCAAGAAAGCAAACTCAGAAGGAACAGTCTGGTGTTGGTGGGGGTCCCAGAACAATCGGAGGGCTCAAACGTGATCACCTTTGTACAAAAGCTGCTGCTGGAGGTGGCTGGTCCACCAGAACCTGGCTCCAACTACATGCTGGACTTTGCCCACAGATCGCTTCATTCCCCAGTGCTCCATACTAAGAAGCCCAGAGTGGTCATCATCTGGTGCCAGAGCCTACAAGACAAGGCACACATCCAAGCACAAGTGAGGAAAAAGGGTCCACAACAGTGGAATGGGCAGAGAATCCAGATTTACAGTGATGTGACCCTGATGGTACAAGACAGACAGCTTACCAGGACATTAAAAAAAGCTTTGTATCGGGCAAAAATCCAGTACAGGCTGCTTCACCCTGCCTGCCTGATAGTCACTAACCCCATGAGCAACAAGGAATTCCCGAACGCTAAGGCGGCCCACAAAGAGCTTACCAAGATCCTACCCAGAGTCTTCCCACCAGCCCAGAATAATCACGGAGGAGCACTTGGAAAGAGTTAATGGATCCTGGTCGTGGTGAGTACCGTTGCCTTTAATCCCCCGGCTTTCACCGACACTCTAGCCACAAATGACAAGCCACTCACATCCACGCACCTTCCAAAGAGGGGCAAATCACACCATGATAATTTTGTGCGCCTGATAACATACCAGTTCTCCCCTTCCCCTCACCCTGTCACACAATCAGTCCGCCTTATATGCCCCTTAACACAACACCTCAGGCTGCCCTAAAAGTCAAAGGTGAGGGAGGAAGGAAGGAAGGAGGGGAAACGTCTGGCTCAGCTTATAGCAACTTTTTTTTGAAAATTGAAGTTTTTTATTTTTACAAGAAGGAAACTTAAACATTATGCAATACACACTCACAGTGCTCAAATTATTACAGCAGAGTAATATTTCTACTCATTTCCAAGTCACGATCTCGGTAAGAATAATAAGGAAAGCAGTCGTAGAGGTCCAGATCTTCAAGGATAGTAACTGGATCAAGTCCATAGTAAACAAGTTCTGTATATCCCCGTCAGCATTCTGCCCCGACCTGGCTGACCCTTCCATGATTCTCCATATAGGTGAAAATCTTTAAACCATTAGTATTTCTGGTATACAGTTTAGTTTGTTAGATATCCTCATGGTACAAAATCAGAGTAATGCTCTAGTGTCGAAATCCATCTCCTCCTTCTGTTATTAAAGCTGCTGCTTCTGTTGTTTAATTTGGCGAGATCGTTCCAGATTATAGACTTCATATGTTAAGTTTTTCTCCAAGAGTCTTTAACTGGAATTGTATCTGTAAGCCAAAGTCTAGTAATTACTTTTTGGCTATCACTATCAAGAGTGTTACTAGCCAGTATTGTATCTAGTTAATTTGTATACCAGTAGGTGGTGTCGCCATCAGGATAAAGGCCAGTCAGGTATATCAAAGCCAGTCAGGTATATCAAAAATGTTGTTGAGTTCTATCATGATCTCCTTCCAAAATCCCCGAAGGGACATGGAGGACCAAAATATATGTTCGTTGGTCACTAGGGAAAACCCACAGCCTCTCCAACAGTAGCCTCTATCTGCCCCCCTCTCCCCCCAAAAAAAATTTGGCTGTAATATCTAGGGTTCTGAAAAAAGCAGTTCTTGCTTTCCGCACAAATTCTCTCAGTATGTAGTGGAGGTAATTTTAGAATAAGGTAGGATTGATTTTGCCATATATCTTCGTATGTATATATAATTCCCTAGACCATCTCTCCCTGATCATGTCAAGGCCTTCCCCTCTGTACGCCCTTAGTGCCTTATATAAGTTACTAATAATATGTTCCATAATTTCCCCCTTTTAGGTGATGCATAATCATTGACACCAGACCAGAAGGAGATTTAGTTGTTCCCATTAGTGATTCCTCCAAGGGGCAAAGTTTCTTTTTAAGGGATACATTTGACTCAAAGGTAATTTATATTTGAATTGCAAATAGGGGAATGAGTAAATCCCCTGAGGGTCCACCACTTGGAAAACAAAAGAAATGGAGTGTGCTTCCCAGGTGTGAAGCTGGGATGCCAACCCTGGTGGGCATAGATCTGAATCATATGTGATAGCTGTCAGATAGTGTCTCTCAGAAGTAGAGAGAATATATGTAGTTACATATAACCAACATTTAAAGAATACCCTTGTAAACTGAGGGAATCTGGTCAAGGGAGGGCTTCCCAGCAGGTATGGAGAGAGATGTTCCAGCTCATTAAGTGTCACCTCTGTATCCTTCCAGTATAAATGATACAGAGTAGTCAGAAGTAGTAGGGCCGTGCGGGTCTGAGTGGCTTGTGCATAATCTTTCAGATTTGGTAGACCAAGCCCCTCCTTGCATTCTGGGAAGTTGCAATATAGGTGTATTTTGCTCGGGTTGTCCTCCCTCCCCATATAAATCTTGATATTCGTTTATCCCATGATATGAAATATGTGTCTGAAGGAGAAATGGGTAAGGTTTGTAGGTAAAAAAGAATACGGGGTAGGACATTTTGTTGTATAGCCTCAGCCCGGTTACCAGTCCTAGGAATAGTGTCCATTTGGATAGGTCTGCAGCCATTTGTAACGTGACAGGTTGCAGATTAGCTAGTTCTAAGTGCAGCATGTTAAAAGGGATTTTGATGCCTAGGTATCTCATTTTCACTCTGCTTCAGTGGAACAGGAACTTTCTCTTTAGCAATCTAGAAGGAATAAATTAGAAATTAAGAACCTCCGTTTTTGAGCTGTTAATTTTGTACCCCGGAAGGTCACCAGAAATACTAAGTTGTTCCCACACTGCCGGGACAGACGTTTCAGGAGAGGTCAGTGTTAGAATATCATCTGCAAATAAAATAAGTTTATATGGTCTGCTCCCCACAGGAATCCCTTCTATGTTTCTATGTTCCCACACTGCGGGGACAGAGGTTTCAGGAGAGGTCATCGTTAGAATATCATCTGCGAATAAAGTAAGTGTATACGGTCTGCCCCCACAGGATTCCCTTCTATGTTTATTTGTTTTCTGATATTTGCCGCTAAAGGTCCCAAGTAAAGGCAAACAGAAGAGGGGACAGTGGGCGGCCCTGTCTTGTGCCCCTAGATAATGAGAAGGGGACAGAAAGTGATCCATTAAATTTAAGATAAGCTACATAGTTTGGATTTGGGTGATAATTTTCTCCGGGTAAGCAAATTTTTTTAGCGTAGCCCATAAATAGGGCCATAAGACCCTATCGAAGGCCTTCTCGGCATCTAAGCCGAGGAGGACTAAGGGTATTTTTCTCTGGGTGGCATATTCTGTAACTAGTAGTTCCCAACATATTGCGTCATGTGCTTGACGTTTCATGACAAATCCCACCTGATCCGGATCAACAAGTAGGGGTAATAGGACATGTATCCTGTGGGCCAAAAGTGACATGTATATTTTTTAATCATTTAATTTTGAGATTGGGCGGTATGAGGTCATTAAAGTGGCATCTTTCCCAGGTTTGGGAATGGCTACTATTTCAGCATTGCGCCATGATGGGGCGAGGATCCCTTCCTGTACCTCCAGAAAGGCTGGTAGCATTACCGGAAACAGTAATTTTTGAAACTTTCGGTAGAATTACTTTGGATATCCATCGGGGCATAGGGCTTTTTGTGATCTTATCTGTGTCAATCTTCACCATTCATCACTAGTGGGTTCACAGCCAGAGCTAGGACCCCACGGGAGATTTTTTTTTCTATGGGCGGAGTCAATGCAGGGCTGGCACCCCCCTCGAGGCCGACGTTCTATGTGGTGCTTTCAGGGGTTGGCCGATCTTACTTGAGAAACAAGTTCTTGCAGCAGAGTTAAACCATTAAGACGGAAGCCGGCAGGCGCCAGGACTAAATTTTTCTAGCTAGCAGTATTCAGCGGGGACCATCCAGCGTCGTCCGCCCCGATGTCAGGCATCGTACATAAGGGGGCGGTCCCCCAGAATCCCCAGTTCTTTTCCCATCGACTTGCCAGCATCGGCCTCACAGTCCCACTCTAGCACACGACGACTAAGAACTTCTCACAAACAGTTTTACCAAACTAATGTTGGCATCTCCAGCTCCTTCTTCAGATGGACACCCTTCCAAGTGTGCCTGCAGAAAACAGATCCCCTTCAAGGATCCTCATTCGTCCTGCCTGTGGTGCTTGGGCCCAGACCACGACACCAAGGCCTGCTCCTTCTGTCAGGGGTTTAACAACCGCACCAGGATCCGCTGTCAGAAGGCAATTCAGGGGTTCCTTTTGGAAGGAAAAACTTCACAGAATGGATAAGGAACCTTCCTCCAGAGATGAATCTTCCTCAAAAGTCCACAAACACCGGGACAAGCACCGGGAGAAGGCAAGGTCCAGATCCCCTAACCGGCCTCGGACTCGCGCAGCTCAGGCTTCACACGTTCTGACCGCTCTCCCTCCAGGGCTCACTCTCAGCCCCCTTCAGTCAAGGTTAAGGCTACAGGTGGTTCTTCAGCTTTGCTTCACCCCATAAAGACTTCCAGGCCTTCAGCTTCCTCCACTCCCTCCCAGGCCTCATCAAAGTCTTCTGACCATCATCAGACTAAGTCTTCCTCTTCTGACCGGCGTTGGGCCTTGGAGCTCTAGATCCGTCTCCCAGCCTCCCAGGGGTCGGATCCCCACCCAGGAAGACAAAGACCTGGCGTCCCTAGGCGGACGATGGACCCGGCGTCGGCCAGGCACCCGAACTTTCGGCCAGGCGTTCACGGGCCGAGGCGTCAGTCACACTCGCTGGGGCGAGGCCCCCATCACCAGTGGACACTGGTGGCGGGACTCCACAGAGGAGGACACGACATTGCCTGAGGACCAGGCAGGTGACACAGGATGCTGGGCTTCCAAGGGAGCCTTCGCCCATCCGGAGGCCTGGGACCGACCCCAGCGACAGACCACTGGCGCCAGGCCCGTCGTTGAGCATGAACATCCAGGGTCCGGGATCTCTTAACTTTCTGGTGGGACACAATCCAGAAAGATGTGATCCCAGTGAAACCTCCTCCTCCTACTCCTACTCCTACTCCTCCTCCACATGAGAACCAGCAGGACAACCACCAACCCCTAAGGAGCACACTCCACCCCTCTAGGGAAGACCAAAGGAACAGAGAGGCCTCCCTCAAGATATCCCTCAGGGTCTCCCAGCCCCAAGCGACCCAGGCGTCGACGATACACTCCGCCAGGAGAAGATTCTAGACCAGATACCTCTGAAATCTCCAGGTTTCCTTTTCCACTCAGCATCCCATCGCCTGACCCACAAGACCTACCCAGGTCACCTCCAGATGATCCCTCCTTCTCTGAGATTATTGGGCACATCCAGGTGAACATGGTATGGGATTCAGAAGATCTCGACCCGAGAGACAGCGCCTTGCCCGTTAACCTTGGCAGAAAGATCCTAAGCCTGTGGTAGTGCCACCCTTGGCGGACACTTTCAGAACATCACCAAGGCTGCGTGGAAGTGTCTGCACTCCACCCCACTGTGCAGAGAAAGCTGACCGCCTGTACACGGCCCGAAGGAGGACCAGTACTTGGCACAACAACCTCTGGCTGACTCCTGGTCATTCGGCCTCTCATGACCGGTCCCAACGACCGCAGCATATGAGCACACAGCCACCGGACCGGAATCTAAACAGTTGGACATCGGCCACTACATGCTCCATCAGGTCGCTGAACTACCTATCTCATATGGTTCAGTTTCAGAATGCCCTGTAGAACAGAGTCAGGACCTTGTTGACAAATTACGGATGGCGATCAGAAGAGCTCCTAAACCTCCTCTGCACAGGGTCTGATGTGGGAACCCAAGTGTTCGAGCCACATCGACTCTGCGGACTCGTCTGCCAGAGCTGCAAGCTAGCATCTGTCTCTGGAGACATTCCTGGCTCCGTGTCTCCAGCTTTACCCTAGACATACAGAAAAACATTCTTGACATCCCATACAATGGCGAAGTCCTGTTTGGTGAACACTCGGAGAAGGTTATCATCAAGCTTCAGGGCGTCGGGAATGCAGTTAGATCCATACAAGCCATGTACAGATCAAGACCTGGTTCCTTTCTTAGGAACCAGAGCTGTTTCAGAGCTGGCAACAGCGGCAGCAGCCATGTTCCAGCCAGCAACAAACAGGCACTTTTCATCGTAAAGCCCAGGCTGAATCTTCCACAGGCAGAGGCCAGCGTTTTACCAAACCAGCCCAGCCTGCGGGAACCAATGCTGCCACAGTATGACTCCTTCCTGGCCCCCGCCCCTCCTCTGGATCTACGGGCACAAAAGGTAGGGGGTCGCATCGCTCGCCGCTTTTCATGGTGGCAGTCAATTCCCGCTGAACGGTGGGTTCTTCAAATGGTCAAGAGCGGTTACTTCATCGAATTCCTTGACCACCCACTGTCAAGACCTCCCCTGCTCTCCCGTTTTTCGGGTCAGCATGCCCTGCTCATACAGCAGGAGGTGCTTGCGCTTCTTGGAAAAGAAGCTATAGAGCACGTACTGCTGAATCAGAGAGGTGCAGGTTACTATTCACTTCTTTCTGATTCCCAAGAAGACAGGGACTCCGTCCAATACTGGATCTCAGCGACCTCAACGCTTGGTCCTCTACAAATGCTTCTGCATGGTGACCTTCCAGGTCTGATACCCATGCTCAAGCAGAGCGCCTTCCTAAGCGTCCTTGGACATGCAGGATGCTTACCTGCACTTACCCATTGCTCAGGAGCACAGAAGTTCTTGTGCTTAGAATTTCAAGGTCACCATTATCAGTTCAGTCCTTCCTTTCGGACTGTCGCCGGCACCTCAGTATTCACAGAGTGCATGGTCGTGGCAAGCGATCTGAGGAGACAAGGCCACTATGTGTTCCCCTACCTGGACGATTGGCTTCTCATGGCACCCTCTCGGGAGGCCCTGATGTCCGCCATTCATTGTACTCCATCTCCGTTCGGGCGTTGGGCATCATCATTAGTCAGGAGAAGTCACGCCTGGTTCTGTCACAGATTCTGCAGTTCATAGGCGCAGTTCTGGACACCATCCAGGAAAGCTTTTCTACCCCAGGACCGGCAGACACATCAGATCCCTCATCAGGGACTTTTTGGCAAAGAGGACTGTCCCAGCCAGACTGGTCCTTTGCCTGCTCGGACATATGGCTGCAGCCATTACAACATCCGCTAAGCTCGTCTCCACATGCAGGTGACCAAGTGGATGTTACAGGTCCAATGGGACCAGAAGCAAGACCATCTGCAGCTTCAATTCAGATCACGAATGCCGTAATCCGGGATTAGCAATGGTGGCTAGATTCAAAGAACCTATTAGCAGGGGTCCCCTTCACCGCACAGTCTCTGATCATGACACTCTCCACAGATGCCTCAGGGCTCGGGTGGGGAGCACACCTCAGGCAGTGTCAGGTCTCAGGGCCTATGGACAGCCCAAAGCTCATCTCCTCATAAATATTCTGGAAATGAGAGCAGTTCTTTCGCCCTGCAGGCTTTCCAGTCAGAGATCCCACTGGGTACTCTCCTGTTACAAACAGACAATACTCGGTGATGTATTACCTCAACAAACAAGGAGGCACCCATTCCTACCCGCTTTGCAGGGAGGCCATGAGGGTGTGATTGGGTTCTACAACAGGCGCCAAACCTGATTGCTGTTCATGTCCCAGGAGTGGACGTCCATGAGAACAGCCTGAGTCGCTCTCAGGCCAGAGTCCTGATGGGAACTACTCCAGGAGGTAGTAGAGGCTCTGTTTTACAGATGGGGTACACTAGAGTTAGACCTCTTTGTGTCCCCATACAGCATAAAACTGCCCAATTTTTGCTCGCCAGATCCAGGTCCTGGTGTTTTCTGATGAGGCGCATTGTCCCTCTCTTGGGCCGGGCAGGTTCCTCTATGTCTTTCCTCCTTCCCATTGATTCAGAGGGTCCTTTTGAAACTCCATAGAGGCAAGTGACACTCATACTTATGCGCTGTTTCAGCCTAGATAGGTCTGGTTCCTCTACTACATCAGCTGTCCGGGAACCTCCAGTGCCTCTGCCAATCAGCTGTCACTTACTGTCTCAGGAGGCAGGCTTCTTGGTCCATCTGGACCTTGCGTTCACTGAACCTGCGCCTGGCTCTAGAGACATAGCCATTATCATGATGCGGGGTCTCGCAAGAGGTAGCAGCGTTCTAGCGGCTGCTGAACTGGCCACACATGCTACTTATGCCATGAAATGGCGCAGATTTTGCCTCTGGGCTCAGGTGTGGGGGTTTTCGCCAATGGATTGTCCCGAAAGGTTGGTCCTGGATTACCTCCTGTCTCTTTCTCAGACAATCTTGGCCTACTCCTCTATAAAAGTACACCTTTGTACCATCTCAGCCTATCACACTCCTATAGGCCAACGTCCCATAACTCAGTTGGACATGGCACGAGCCTTCCTGAGAGGTGTTCTCCACCTTAGACCTCCGATTAAGGATCCTATTCCACCATGGGATTTACACTTTGTCCTGGAGCAGCTTACGCTGCCACCATTTGAACCAGCCGCGGATTGCGAGCTACGTCTCCTTACGTGGAAGGTGTTGTTTTTAGTTGCCATTACTTCGGCCGGAAGAATTTTTGAACTTCATGCATTGATGTGCAAAGAACCTTATTTGGTTTTTCACCAGGACAAGGTATCCCTACGGACTAATCTGAAGTTTCTTCCTAAGGTGGTCTCAGCTCTCACTCTTAATCAGGACATCAATCTACCAGTATACTTTTCTAAATATTCTAATAGAGGAGAGGCCCTGTTGCACAGTTTAGATGTGCATAGGTGTCTTCAATACTACCTGACCAGAACCAAACACTGCTGAAAATCTGACCAGCTTTTTTGTCTCCGCCCACAGGATGATGGGAGCTCCAGTTTCCAAACAATCACTGTCCAGGTGGCTCATACATTGTATCACGTTCCGTTACCAGAAGCGTAACAAAACCTTACCGGACTCGGTTAAGGGTCATTCCACAAGAAGGGTGGCTGCCTCCTTTGTGGCCTTGAACGTGTCCTCCTCAGCCATCTGTGCAGCAGCTACTTGAAGCACTGTGCACACCTTCATCAGGCATTATAGCCTGGACATCGCATCGAGGTGAAGAGCAGGTTTTGGTCTAGCAGTCCTTCAGGGACTCATATCCTAGGCTTCGGTTCTACTAGTAATTTCTACCTTTCCTCCTCCCAATGGTGAGGGATTTCCACTATTGCTTGGGAATCAGTCCTAATGGTGTAACCTGCTGCAAGAACTGTTTCTCGTAGTAAGATAGTACAGTTACGTAAGAACTTACCGTAACAGTAGATCTTCGAGAACAGCTCTTGCAGCAGGTACTTTCCCTCCCACCATCCCCGCTGGAGGTAGACTTGTTCCGATATACTTCTCCCAGGATCAGGTGTTCTTGACACCACTCTGATTGCCATTTGATGGTGGATCCTCAGTCTCCTTTTCTGATGTCATCCAGTGGCCGGGAGTCTCCGGTGGGAGAACTGGGGATTCTGGGGGTACCGCCCCCTTATGTACTATGCCTGATGTCGGGGGCGGGACCGACATCGGGGGGCAGTCCCCACTGAATACTGCCAGCTAGAAAATTTCCGTGGGGTCCTGGCATCTGCCGGCTTCAGTCCTAATGGTGTAACCTGCTGCAAGAGCTGTTCTCGAAGATCTACTGTTACGGTAAGTTCTAACGTAACTGTACTTTCTGGCTTCTACCTACCTGTACATATATTAGTTTTATAGAAGTAGATAGTGATGTACGCATGCTGTTATGTTTTTTTACTACTAAATTTCTGCACTGGTTCACTGTTGGGATGTTGTGCGCCAACTCAGAGGGGGCCAGCTTGAGGTCTTGTGGCCCTCAGTCATCCATGCTGCCAGTTCAGAATATCATTCCCTGGACCACCTGGCACAGCGGAGAGACCCACATGCAGTGCCCACATGCCCTGCACTCACAAGCTCATCCATTTAGAAGGGAGAGGTATGGCTAATTCATACAAAAGCATCTCATGGTACATTAAGGGGGCACAAACAAAACAAAAAAGGTACCAGGTCCTTAGACACTTCAAACCCCTAGGGGCCAAAATAACATTCCTCCAAGAGACACACTATGGCCTCTCAGGCACTGCTGTGGAGATGGGAATGGGTGGGGCAAGTGTTTGCAGCAGGGCAAAGCCAGAAAAAAAGCATGGATGGCAATACTTATTCATAGACGCATCCCGTTCCAGATCATTGAACAGCACATGGACCTCGCAGGCAGGTACATCATTGTCCAAGGCAAGCTTGGACAGCAGGAGTTAATCCTTATGTCAGTGTATGGTTCCAACGTTGAAGAGCCTGTGTTCTTCATAAACCTCCCGGCAATCTTGTCCACAGTGCCCGCTCTCCCTATCTGAATGGCTGGTGACTGGAAGCTGCTTCCAGACAATAGTCTGGATACATCCTAAGCTAGAAAAGTGGGCCTTGCCTCCATGCAGAGAGCTTTTAGGGAGATGCAGGACTCACTGGCAGTGGTGGACGTTTGGAGAACACTGCACCCAGCCACTCAGGACCATACCTACTGGTTGGCAGACCATAGCACTTGCTTGAGGCTGGATTTTTTCTTAATCAACCAGCCCATCCTCAGGGTCACCTCCATCAGCAAGATGAACCCAAGGGTCATCTTGGACCATTCCTATTTTCCTACACTTTCTCCCCCTGAATCTTGCCCAAAGGGCAAAACCAGCATATCAACAACCTCCTCCTCCTCCTCCTCAAAGACCCCAAGTGTCTCTCCAACATTAAAGAATGGGTCCAGTCTTCCTTCAAGTTAAACACAGACTCGGTTCCAGCACACAAACACCTCTGGAGGGCCTTAAGTGCACCCTGAGAGGAGAACTAATCCACCTGGCCTCTACAAAGAAGAAGGAGGCAGAATATGCTGCCCTACTGTACACCATCAGTGTACTGGACAGGAGGGTCTCTGGGGAGGTCACTGGTGCTACTTACTGGCAGCTCAGCCAGGCCAGGGCCCAATGTGGAGAACTCCTAAGAGAGCAGGCTGAATTTGCCATATTTAGAGCCCAAACTATGTGGACCAAGGGGATAAGGCCGGAAGACTCGAGCAACAGGAGATGTGTAAAACTAATCCACTCCAAATCAGGCCAGATAATGACAAATCCTAGAGATACAATGGTGGCATTTGCAAATTCTACACTGATCTGTACGCTAAAGAGTGCACACCTCCACTGCAGACATCAAGCAATTTCTTAAAGAGCCCACCTCCCTAAGTTGAACATGCCCTCCCTAAGCAGAATGGGTGCCCATAACAGACAAAGAGATCTGGAAGGCCCTCTCCTCCCTACCTGTAGACAAAGCCCTGGGCCCCAACGGCTTCTCCAATTTCTTTAAAGCCCTAGCACCACTTCTCATTGGCCCCATGATGCTTCTTTCAACCAGGCAAATGATGCAGCAGAGCTAGATCCAAAGCTGCAGGAAGCCCGCATCGGCTTAATCCCAAAACCAAAGACTTCACTCAAATGGGCAGCTACATGCTGATCTCCCTCCTCTATACTGACATAAAGATCCTAGCCAAAATACTAGCATCCAGACTAAACTTGGTCTGGCTGCCCTTATTGACCTCACAACAGGTGGGATTCATGTAGGGATGCCTGGCATCTAACCAGACCGCATGTTGCACACATCCTAGCCACGGCTTAAGACTCCCCTAGCAGCCTTACTATCTTTAGATGCGGAGAAAGCATTTGACAGGGTGGCATTGCCATTTCTCTTCGAAAACCGTACTTGAGTTCAACTTCCCCTAGGCCTTCATAGGATGGATCAGATTACTGTACTCCAGCCCGGCCAGAATCCTATACAGCGGCCTCCTCTCCAATCCATTCAATTGCACAATGGCACCAGACAGGGTTGCCTCTCTCTCTTTTCCCCCTTCCTATTTATATATAGAACCCTCACAAGAAGAATAGAGGAGGAAAAGCAGATCCAGGAATCACAGTAGGGAACAATGGTGTAAAGGATGCACCTATGCAGGTGATGTGTTGCTACATATTGATAACGCAGCCTACTCAAGTACCCCCACCATTGCAATCTTGCGACAGTTTGGTCGCATTTTGGGATACAAACTTAACCTCAGCAAAACAAATGTCATGCCACTCAATGAACACACATTTAGATTGCAAACAACTCTTTGGGGGGGCACTTGGTGCCCCTCTCCCATCAGATACCTAGGCATTCACGTCTCCCAGTCCTGAAACACTACACTCACACAGAACTTACTCTCCCATTAATCCTGCATCACACAGGACTTAGGCCGCTGGGCATCGCTCCCCTGGATCCTATGGGCATGCATCAATACCATTAAAATGAACATTCTCCCCAGATTGTTGTACGCCCTCACCATGACAAATTGTATACTCCTGACCACTTGGTTCTCTAAGCTAAAATCCATCCTCTCAAATTTTCTCTGGTGCGGAAAGTCCCTTCGCAGGGCATATCACAAACTCACTCTGCCTAGGGAGGTGGGTGGACTGCAGTTACCAGACTTTAAACTATACTACATGGTGACCCACACCTCCAACTTCTTCTGGTGGAGACCGCCTACAGTACCTCAGATGAGGGAGGAATATACGCCCAATGGAAGCTCATGGAAGCAGACCTGTTTAGCAGCAGGGATCAACATGTCGGCCCTCACCGCAATACCCTACAACAAGCTCCCTGCATCTCTGAATAGCACCCCAGTAGGCTTGTCCCTTTAAATCAGCAAACCGCTCCACAACTTGCTTTGTACCCACTCCAGACATGATACTCCCCAACCCCTCACTAGGAACTCTTAACTTCTTGATACAAAACAAAACCCTCCCACCCATGTGGCTGGGCACAATACAACTTGGTAACCTCAGATACCTACTTGAGGGCGACTCCCTTAAGTCCCTCCCTCGACTCCCACCAGGCCCTGGACTGGACAGGAGGCACAGTGTTCCCCCTCCTCCAACTGACACATGCTGGTCACAGTCCTAGGCCCTAAGCCATGGCAGACTAGTGGCTTCGCCATCTGGGATGAATTTCACCAGCTGGCCTCCCAGAGACATGCAGTCTCCCCTCTGTACAAAATAGTGGTGGCTCACTGCTCACCCCCAACAACATAAGTCCATACTAGATCTCAGAATTTAATGAACTACATTCCCCTGGGGTCCTGGCGACAGTCTGGAAGGGAGTCCATAAATACATCAAATTCAACAGCCTGAAACTTATACAATATAAAATTACCCACAACCTCTACTACACCCCGGTCAGGCTCCTCAGAATGGGCAAAATTGACAGCGATCTCTGCACTAGATGCAAATCAGATAGAAGGCTGTCTCAGACACATCCTATTAGAGTGCCCCAAGGCGAACCACTGTGGGCAGAAATCAAGTCCCGTATGAGCCCACTACTAGGGCTGGAAGATGCCTTCACTCCCTAAATCTGTCTCCTAGGTCTTAATCTAGACACAGTCATGGGGAAGAGGAAGTTCCACGTCTCCCTCATTGCAGCCACTGTCCAGAAACTAATTCTCAAACATCGGATGGATGAGCTGGTCCTCTCTTATGAAGAGTGATACAACTCGATGCTTGAGGCGCTACACATGGAAAAAAGGATCTGTCATGTGTCACATGCCATGGGTATATCAGAACAGATGGGGAACTCTTGACACCCTTTTAATAAATGCTTAACATACCCAGTGATTCATAAATCCCCTTAGACAGAGAGTTGCAGGGAGTGCGGCTTAGGCTCCACCATGCGGCCTTGTTCCAGGACTCGATTATGCAACCAACCTTCTCACTACCTTCCCAGGTCCTGCCTTATCCCTGAATGTTGACAGGATGTGTGATCCAGTGTGAAACTGTTTTCAGCAAGTGTATTGTTTGTTTTAGTAGTTTAGTTGCATTGTAATGTAGCTTGCAAATGTTTCTGTGTTATGTATTGTACACAGGTAAAGTTTACTATTTTCAAAAAAAAAAAAACTGCTACATACTGTAACCCTTTTGAAATACAAAAAGACACAGGCAGAAAGGGATAGGAGAAGTACCAGGAGAAGCAAAGGGAGGCAGGGAGGTCAGTAAGGGAAGCCAAAGCTCAGACAGAACACATTGCAAAATCAGTGGGTAGAGGGGACAAAACCTTTTACAGGTGCATAAGTGAAAAAAGAAAGGCAAAGGGAGGGATAGTGAGACTGAAGGGGGAGGATGGGGGCCGCATGAAGGATGACAACAGTAAAGCTGACATATTGAACAGGTATTTCTGCTCAGTCTTTACTGAGAAAGAGGAGGGTAATGGGTCTGAAGGGAGTACAAAGGGTGAGAATGGTGCAGAAATGGAAATAAATCCCTTTACACGAGAAAGGGTCCTGAAGGAACTGGAAGTAATGAGTTGATAAAGCAATGGGGCCAGATGGGGTGCACCCCACGGCCCTTAAAGAACTGAGAGGTGGTGGCTGAACCTCTGGCTATCCTGTTTAGCCAATCACTGGAAACAGGGGAGGTACCCAAAGACTGGAGGACAGCAGATGTAGTCCCCTTATACAAAAGCGGGAACAAAGAGGAAGCAGGGAACTACAGACCAGTCAGCCTCACCTCGGTAGTGGGGAAGATCATGGAAGCACTACTGAAGGAGAGATTGGTGGAACATCTGGTTGTCAATGGACTACAGGACCCAAGGCAGCATGGTTTCACCAGGGGGAGGTCATGACAGACCAACCTCATTGAATTTTTTGACTGGGTGACTAGAGGGTGGATCAGAGGAGGGCAGTGGACATGGCCTATCTGGACTTCAGCAAGGCCTTTGACACTGTGCCACCTAGAAGACTATTACACAAACTGGGGAATATGGGTGTGGGCAGGACAGTAGTGTGGTGGGTAGGTAACTGGCTGGGTAGCAGGACACAGAGGGTGGTGGTAAATGGCTGTCACTCCACAGAGGAAGAGTGACCTGTGGGTACCACAGGGATCAGTGCTGGGACCTGTCCTATTCAACATCTTCATCAGTGACATTGCGCAGGACCCAGAAGGCAGAATTTCACTGTTCGCTGATAACACAAAACTCTGTAAGAGAGTAGACACACCAGAGGGTGTAGACAGAATGAGAAGGGACCTGCAGAAACATGAAGAATGGTCAGGGGTTTGGCAGTTGAAATTCAATGCAAAGAAGTGCAAGATAATGCATATGGGGCACAAAAACCCTAGCACAATATGTCAGTTGGGGGGTGAGGATATAGCATGCACCAAGCAGGAAAGGGATCTTGGGGTTATAATCTCTGATGACCTCAAGGTAGGGAAACAGTGTGACAAGGCAGCAGGTAAAGCAAATAGGATGCTGGGATGCATAGGCAGGGGCATCACCAGCAGGAAAAGGGAGGTCATAATTCCACTATACAAGACACTAGTGAGGCCCCACCTGGAGTACAGTGTACAGTTCTGGAGACCTTACCTACATAAGGACATAGACAGGGTAGAGAAGGTTCAGAGGAGAGCAACAAAGCTGGTACATGGATTGCATCACAAGTACTATGAGGACAGGCCGAAGGAACTGAATATGTACTCCCTGGAGGAGAGGAGGGAGAGAGGAGATATGATAGAGACATGAAAGTATCTTACAGGGAGGAACAGGGTGCAGGAATACACTATTTTTAAGCGAAAAAGATGTTTCAGGACTAGAGGTATGGGATGAAGTTGGAGGAAGGACGATTCAGAGGAAACGTGAGGAAGAATTTCTTCACAGAACAGGTGGTGGACAAGTGGAACACCCTGCCAGAGGAAGTGGTGGGGGCTGAAACAATCGCAGGATTTAAGAATGCATGGGATAGACAAAGGAATTCTGGAGGTCAGGGGTAAGGGGCAACAGACTTCTTGGAAAACATAAACTGAACTTACAAGCTCAAATGGGCAGACTGGGTGGGCCATTGGCCCTTATCCGCCGACACTATTTATCTATGAAAATCAGGCTAGATACTTTGAGATTGTATCAAAGCTGGCTGTTGGATTGTAAGAAAAAATTTTTTTTTGTAATTTGGCAACTTTTCTCCAGATAGTCCAAGTAAGATACATCATCTTATTTTCAGTGTCTGCCCAATTCCACATCTGGGAGGAAGGACTGAATCCGAGCAGGGAGGTCATGTGACTTGCTGGAGGATTCACATTGAGTGTACTTGATCCTGTGATCTCAAGGCTCACAGTTGTGGGCTCTAACCTCTGGACCACATTAAGTAAAGTTACATATTGGGGATTCTGTCTAAGGTGAATTATTGCAGGCCTGCGTCCACTTATGCCTCATGCCCTTAGCACCCTGGAAGTGAATTAATTCAGCACAGTGCACACCCTGAAGTGGGTTATGGCACTTATGAATAATTATATCGAAAAACAAGACATTGTTAAATGAATGACTTCTTTTATTGAAAGAGCAAGTAGATTTTGGTTAGTATGCAGTTGTGTGAAATGAATGTAGGGCCATGTGACTGGAGTCATACAATCAGATTACAGATTTTCTCCATTTTATACCCATACTTGCATTTATCCCCGAGCAGAGTTGAAGGGTCGAATGGGGAGAGAGAGCCTTGTCGGCGGTGCAGGACCTGCGGTAGTGTGTCTGGCGGCAACCTGTGCAGTCAGGATATTCCTTGTTTTTTTCTTCTTCTCCCCCGAGCATCACGAGATGTCTGGGTCTGATGCTGAGACATCTGAATGCCAACGCTCCCCTCCCTGTGCACTGGCACCTGTGGTCACCCAGGTGGTAGTGCGGTTTATTGATGGCAGAACATAAAAGGTGACATCTGCCTAGCACAGGAATGATGTGTCTGTACAAGTTGTCCCCACAGCATTCATGTCTCTGTATCCTACGCTGGAAGCATTATTTATTTTTTTTTTTTTTTTTTTATTTCACCCAGCTGAGATGTGGGACCTCATTTTTAGTGGAGTCCTGCGGTGATCAAGTCTTGCAGCTGGTAAGACTGAAGTTCACGAATGTCAAGCAACTTGCTTGCCATCACACAGTATGTCAGCAGTTGCCGTGGAATTCAAACCTAGAGCTGGGAGTTCAGCTGTAAATGAAACAAAGCACTCATTTAAGCAACAAGTCTCTTACCAGTGGCTTATGTCATGAGGTAATGACCAGAGGGGATGTTGAAGAAAACAACAGAACTGATTTGAGCAATAATGAGTCCCATTCCAGCTGGGCATGCCACTTGATAATGCCTGCAGGGTCCAGCATAGGTCTGAGCCACAGGTGGGGGGCTGCAATCAGTGGACTCCTAGTAGACTGCTTTGATAAGGGGGTTGCAGTAATGACTTGCTGAAGTTCATGATAAAGAAAAACTAGCTAAAAGTTTAAAAGTGGGCCAAGGCCGGCCCGTCGGCATAGCGGTAGCACTACTGCTCGCGATGCTGACGCTCCAGGTTTGGGAATGAGCCCGGGGAGCTGGAGGGTAGGGCAGGGGGAGGAGGATTGAGTACCCTAGGGGCACTCTCCTCCTCTGGGGAGGGAAGGATGCTGCTCCTGCTGCACTGCCACCACCTGGGTGCACACGGGTGGAGGTGCAGCGGGGCAGCATGTGGGAGGGGAGGACGTTGGCTGGGGCCCAGAGAGGCATCACATCTCTGCATGTGCCTTCTTCACAGACCCTTTCAACTGCCTATGTCCTCTGGTATGGGGAAGAAAAAGGAAAAATGGCCCCATGGCTCGCTGCGTACAGGGCTGGTGGGGGGTGCGGACCGGGTCAGCTGGAGGCCTGACACATGGCACAAGTGGGGGTAGTCCCCCCTCTCCACTTTGCCAAGGCAGGATGGAGGCCAAGGACCACACTGGGATTCGTGCCCCCCCCACCAGGTCCCTGATGGTGAGCCACAGAGATGAGGAGGGCATGAGCATAAAATATAAATAAAAAAAAAAAGTGGGACAAGAACAAATACAGCTTGGTGGACACCCTTGTCAACCATCTGATTCTAGCCACTCTAAATCCATGTGTGGTATTGTCATATGCAGTCAGTGGCGGCTCAGTATTATGACACACCAGGGTAAGTGCCTTGAGACGCTGTGCCCCAGTTGGTGCCCCCTGTGTTGCGGAGCTACCCCCCATAGCAACAATAGGTGTCCTGGCTTCCACCTGTTGTGCCCTGGTAACCAACAGAAGCTGAAACCACTTCTGCATATAGCCTGTTGATAGCACACTATAGGGACTGTACAGCATATGCAAATGTTTACAAAGGAAACTTTGTGTCCAGTCACTTATTTTTTTCCTGAATGTGCCATTATATATTGGTTTGGGACTGTTAACCTCACCAGCCTCCTGATTACTTACATTCCCAGGGTTCTCCCCCATATGACTTTGGCAAGTCCGACCCCCAGATCACCTCTGGGGCTGGGCCCGCCCTCCCTTGGTGGCTCTGTGTATTTAAGTGTGAGGGACTTACCTCGTCGCTCGGTCGGGCATGGAGATACCTGGGTGTGCTGGGCCAGCATAGGGATGTGGGTGCTCCACCAGGGCCTTCATCATCTCACCGGGTGGCCAGAGGATTTTTTCTTGTGTGTGTTCCCAGCTTCCCCCCTTCCTGCAGAGTATGGCTAGCAAGGCAATGTTATCCCGCAGCTCTGCCCCCAGGCATACGCCGCACCGTCGTATAGTAGCTCCCCCAGCTGCCACCTGAGGTCGCTGCATGAGGGGACACGCCCTGAACCCACCCTGGGAAGAGAAAGCCATCCTCCGGATGCTTGATCTCTTCTCTCCCCTGCCGACCTCCGGTGGCCTGGGCTCGCTTCCAAACCTGGGTCCCTGGTGTGGCGTCCAGTGTCTGAACCCTCAGTGCCACTGGGCTGGCAGGAGATAAACATCTTGGCAGCTTTTGCGGCCAGATTGACGACAAACCTACTAGCAGTATTTAAGGAGTTCAAGGGAATATCATGGTGAAACCTCAGAAAGATCCAATGCAGAGGAGGGAGCAAAAAGCAAAAATGTTCCTGCAGCTCCAACCATGCGATCGGTCCTGGGTTGGGTGGTAGCTTCTGTAAAGGATCCAGCTGAGGAAATAACTACCGGGCATTAAAATAAACAGACTTATAACCACAGTAGCAGGCCTGGGCAATAAGCTTGACACACCAGTTGGATGGTTGTCCTCGAGACATCTATGAATCGCCTGAAAACTGAGACTGTTGAAGTGGCTAAAAGGTCTGAATCAGCGATGAGAGCAGCTACAAAGTTAATGAAGGCAAACACTCACCTCTGCACCAGGCTTGAGACATTAGAAAATCAAGCCTGGTCAGTGAACCTGTGCGTTATTGGGATGCCTGAGGGCTGTGAGGGTGACCATCTGATGCTGTTCACAGCGACTGGTTCAAGCACCAGTTTTGAAAAGAAGTGAGGGATAGGTCATTAAACTTACACCACGTCACCCCTAGAGGAAAACCAGACAATCCTGAGGACCATCGTGGTGATTACTAACGGTGTCGGCACTAGAGACTTTATCCTTACACTGTCGTGTCAGACAACAAAATGCTATTACATTATGGACTACAGCTGTGTGTGTGTATATATATATATGTGTGTATATGTATATACACACACACACACACATATACATCCCAACATTAGTTTTGCCACAGGGCAAAAAAGAAGAAAGTCGGAGGCATGCTGCAAGAAGCTGACATCACACATGGCATGGTATTCCTGGCTCAGTTTAGGATTATGCACCGTGGAAATATATTTTCATTTTAGAGACCCAATGGATGCCATGAAATGGGCACAAAAATATGCAGTAAACTAACGAGAGAGACTGAGATGAAGAGAGTCAGCATCAGACGAGGAAGACACCTGAACCTTGGCTGGACAATCTTAGGGTAACTTAGTTGTTCTCCTTGACTGCTCAGGATGACTTGATATACATTGTGGATATTGTTGTTATTTCTTCTGAAATACCAGGGCAAATGTTGAGAACTTTCAAACCAGGGGTTTCTCCACTTCCATGTTGGGACACTCACTGTTGGACTTTTCAAGTAATGTTGTTATGGTTGCTCTATGCACCCCTTATTTGCTCAGATGGGGGTTCAAACTGTCATTCAGTTGGCAATTTCAGTCCGTATTTTAAATTGCATTACTGTTTAATTGAAGTAGGACCACAAAAATATTGATACTAAGCACTTGGCATTCTTAAATTCTGACATATTGTGCATAGCCAGATCTAATGGGGGTGTTTCACACTTCGGTGCGCTAACAAGAGGACAGTGTGGCAGGTTTCTTGTTCCTCTGTTTGGAGGCAAAGACAGTAATGGACAAGGTATATTGTTTTTTTCTTCTTAGATTACAGCTCTGCAGCTCATGGACTCATTACACAGCCACAGCATTTAATGACTGTCACTGTATAATATGTGGTGTTAATTATTCTCCAAAGATGTAACTCAGTGGCACAGGACAATCTTATACAGTATGTCTCTAGTAAGAGGAATGGCCTCCTCAGTGTAAAAGTACTGTGTTGATATGCTGTGTCTGATTTTCTTTTACTGTATGTGTTTTTCACAAAAACAATAAATATATAAAAAGATAAAGCAACTGGGTTTAGAGGCCATCAGTTAAAGTCATATGAGCTTTGTCAAAGAAGACAGCAAGTCACTGCTATCTTTCGGCTGCTTAGCAGTCAGACCAAAAATCTTTGCATCTGTCACAAAAATGTGTTGTGTGAACTTGTGCTTATCCATGTTTATTTAGGCATGGTACTGTCAAAATATGACACCATTTGGTGTTCACTTTTTTTCTTCAAAAGATGTTTCAGGGAGTATCTGACTTTTGTGCAGAAATTCTTCTGTCCTTTATTAAATCTCTGGGGAGAAGCCTGCATTCAGCTGTTGCAGGTTTGTTGGTAGTGCTTTGTGTCCCCACATGTCTTGGGGAGCTGGCCTTTTCAGTTTGTCACAAGGCTGAGAAATGCACCCGAAGTGAGATTAGCCCCAATGGTTGAAATTTTTTTTTTTTAACTTTAACATTTTGCAGAAGAACCATACATCAGTACAATTCGTGACATCCAGGACCGCCATCAGTAAGGCAATATCATGATCGGATACATCACTGCATTTCTGTAGTCACCTCAGAGGAGGGCTTAACATTACCACATAGCCTTCGACTACTTATATTTGTATAACAGTGTTATTAGGTGCCGTTACCATGGACTTGACTTTATAAGTTCATGAAACCTAAAAAAAAAACAAAAAAAAAACGATAATCTCATCGATTATAGGACCAAACATGACTAAGGCGGCATTCTATATATGTAACACACCCTCGGCACACCCACCCATCTGGCATCCTTTGAGGTCATTAAAAATGTAAGTTTTCCTTGCATAGAACACATATAGGATAGTGCATGGGGAACAGTTGACAACAGGGCTATTCTTTCACCGAGTTGGCACTATGACAACGGATTACCTCGAGAGCGCAGCTCGAGAGGTAATCTGTGTCATAGTGCCAGCAGTAATGCTGTCCGCACTTCCATACTTTTATAGTGTATGGTGGAACGCCGTTTTTTGGGGAAAAAAATCAGTTACTAGAAGTAAAAAAGAACTTTACATTGTGAATGTTTTAACGCTAAACATTAGTACTGCTGCCAACATTGCTGCTTTCGCCATGTGTCCCGTCTATGGAATGAGCCCTAACCATCAAATGCTGCTCGAGGACACAGTGTGATGTTCGCAGTACAGTAGAAAACATCATTCTGTTGCACAGCGAACGTCACTAGTGTGTGACTACAAGGTTTCGAACACGATGGATTTCGGTGGAGAACGACGTTCCACCATACACTATATGTAGTTTTGCTGCCACTTGCGAGTGCAGCACTCCCAGTTCAAGCAGGTCTGCCCGAACTCCACCAAATGCTCTATGTTTCTGCCAGCTACAGAAACTACAATCAAGGAAGCAAAACACCCTGGTCCCATCAACAAGAGTCCTTCCCCTACCCCTTTTTATACTACCCCCTATTTCTTTATTGTTCTTCTAGCTTGTTCTCCAACCTACTTCGTACAAAAATTGCCCCCCCAAGTCCCATTACCCTAGCTTTATCTCTACAATACTGTTTGTTTCTTTCCTTTTAATATGATCTAGGTCCAATGTCATTTTGCCTTGTATATATGTAAATATTTGTATATCTGTCTCATTCATAAATCTTTGTATTTGTGTTCATTCAGTACCATGTTTTTGTGTAAAATTTGTAACCTTATATTGTTATGACCACTCAGGTCCATCTTGTAAATGAGCTGTGCTCAATGATGTTCGCCTGAATAAAGATTTTGATTGATTGATTGATTGATTGATTGAAGAGTCAATTGGCCTTTCTTTTTGTCTGCCTCCAAAATAGCATCTTTCACCTGAAGGCCAAAGTAACTATCATAACGATTCTCAGTAACTCCACGTTGGCAGGTTGACAGCATGGAGTCACCCGATATACTTTATACAGAGAGTCCAGTACCTGAAGTTGCAGTAACCGCTCAAATAATTTCCCCACATGCGGCATGGGATCCAACCTCGCCACCTCCTGTGGTATTCTCAAAAACTGAATATTGCAGTGACTTCCTATTTTCAGTGTACTATAAAAGGAGATAGAGGATTTTATTCTCTCATACTAAGCCAGTGACAACTGTGGAGTTTGCACAGTCTACTGCTGTCATAACATCCCAAACCACTGCATCCAGACAAGTTTCCACCAGCATCACGAGAGTTGTAAATGTTTTTATCCTTCTCTTTCACTGTTTTCTGAGTTCCTGAACCACTTGAAACATGGCTTACAGAGACTGTTCACCCTCCACTGTCTCCAGTGCACCAGTGCCATCTTTACCAGCTTGCTGCGTAGATGAATTTTTCCTCACTTGCGTGTTTCTTCGGCATAACCATATCTACTGTCAGGGAAACAGCAGCTGTGAACCACAATGATGGTATGGAATCAATGGGTCTATCAGGTCACAAAGGAAAAAAGCAAACTTAAGTTTAAACAGTTGTGAAAATGGAATTTACATGGAGTTCATCAAACATGCATCCTTCTCTGTCAGCTGCCAAGCCACGCCCTCAGTGGTGGAAGATTTCGCATTCAACGTTAAACATTGCCTGCTGCCAGTATGTTTGGCTTCTCTGTCGCTCCAAACCACATGTGTATGTACTTGATTTATTTTGATTTGGTTTCTGGGTAAGTGCACTGGATCACTTGGCCCTTTTGTAGGCATGACCTGAGAGAGAGATGCCAAGTGCAATAAATGAATATATACAAAGACTACAATAAAACAAAATAATTACATACACAGATAAATACTAAAAATGCATAATAAAAGCCAGCCCAGTGACGTGGAGGGCTGAGATGCTGGCATATCACCTGATGCCACCCAGCAAACTGGGTTTGGCATGCACCAGCATCTTTTGGTGCCGGCTGGATGAGAGAGAGGACTGAGCATCCCAAGATGGCTCGCCTCCGTTGGGGAGAAGGGCTTCTGAGCCCAGCCACTTGCTTGCCACCTGGCAGAGACCGGTTGGCAGCACCAGATGGGCAGCTGATGTGGGGGGGTGCTGATGCAGCAGCAATGTGTGTAAATATGCCCACGTGTGCTTGCATTACATGCAGATGCCCTGGGGAAAAAATGGAGGATAATGCCCTGGCTCACTTGGCATCCTCCGCAACTGCCGCATAAACCTACATGGCAGGCCATCCACCAATATGGCTCTCTGTAAGTCCATGAGACAGGTTGGTGACTGGGCTGGGGGGCTGCCACCAGGATCGGGGACGGCAGGCAGAGAAATGGAGTAAAAAAAAAAAAAACATACTAAAGATAAAAAAATAAATAAATAAATAATAATGCACATTATACAATGGCAAGAAAAAATCCTGGACTCTGATTGGTCAGTCTTGGGCTGGACCTGTGTTGTTAATCAGTACAACATCATGGCTCAACTCTCAGCCTCACTGTGAACCTACAGATGATGATTTTATGGCTAAGCATTTGGTTGTTTCATCTTCTCTTAAACAAAAATATTTTTCCACACAAAAAACATCTTTAAAATGATTTTTTTTATTCTGTATAACAACGAGCCATTGTATAATAGCAATAATGTCCTCCAGGGTGTGTGTCGTTTGGGATAACGTCACGCCTCAGTCATTGGATGCACTCGGCCTGCGGCCTCGTGCCCAACCACCTGAGGTGTGACGTTATCCCAGCACGACACACACCCTGTCGGGCATTATTGCTTAACTGTATGGAACATAATAATACAACATAAAAGAAACATGAATCAATATAATAAAATCATAACTAAAAATGATATATACACAGCTGAACGAAGGTGCAAAAAGTGATTTGTAATAAATGGATTCTGTGCGATACAAAAATCTTTTTAATTTTAAAATTATACACTGAACAAGCCAGTATGTCAGACAATTAATGACATCATCAATAATAGCACCTTTGTGGTACAATGATGACAGAAAACGTGTTAGCATCAGGATAATACAAGTCATTAGCTAGTGATACATCATGAGGGGTACCACCTAAATAAGTTCTGACATTTCAAAAAGAAACTGTCTAAATAAGCTTAGGATGCCAGCTATGCCTTGACTGTGGAATACCTGAGAAAAAATATGTATAAGGCTAGCCCATTGGCGCAGCGGTTGGATTTCCACTTGCAACGCTGGCGACCTGGGTTCGGGAGCGGACTTGGGTCGCCGGAGGGCTGGCTGGGGGAGAAAGGCTTGAGCATCCCACAACTGCTCGTCTTCTCCAGGGAGAGGGGGAGAGGCCAAGGCCCGCAGTTTGCCTGACTCCGGGTGGAGGTCCAGGGTTCTGCAAGTCCTGTTACCAGGAAGGGACTGGCCGAGAAATGTGGTGGACTTCGGCGCCTAGCGCCTTAACGTCAAGGGATGTGCACCACACCAAGGGGAGAAAAAAAAGAGGAAAAACTGGTGCCTGTTTCCTAGGTGATGGAGACCCAGCAGTGACCCTGTTTGCCCGCACCTTCCTGACGTCCCTGGTGGGTCTGACACAGCAAGATTATCGGGGTGTGCCCCCCTGTCCCGTACCGCCTGGGGGGTACAGCCACGGCTCGATGGGAAACCACCGGGGCAGAATTGGGGAGGCAGGCTGTGGTGCAGGGGGAGATATTACGATCTGTTTCTCCCGAAAGAGTGGAGACCGGCACTGTGGGAGGAGTATAAACAGCAATTTCAAAACAAAACAAAAATATGTATAAGATTACAGCCTGCATAAACATGACTTTAAACTAGTCATTATTTCCACAATTAGCACATTTTTAACTAGGGAGAAAAAATGTGCTATAAACTCCCCCATGCAACTCCGCTACTCAAAGCTGGGTACTAAGATTAACATACACTGGACAGTCCCCCTTTGTTATATCTATTAAGGCTTGCATACTGTATAACCCAGATTAGAACAATATATGTAAAGGATTTGTTTAATTCCCCTCTAGGACTCCCCTGATCATAGATCATATTTAGTAAAGAGTAAGTTAACTGCATCGTTCAGAGGACTGGTGTCCTGGAGAGGTAAAAATCTCAGGCTGCCTTGTGGTGCAGCACCACATGGTCAGGGCCATTTTGAATCGATACTGCATCCAACTAAAACGTTTTAAAGTATTTATTATTAGAAGGGGACTCCAGTGTCAGTAAACCAGGACAACATTTTTAAAGCTCTTCAGACCTCTTCGATTCCTCTTGCTGCATTGCCTCAGCCACTTCTCCGCCCCGGAATTCCTGGACAATCCAGTCTACACATTTTTTGGCCTCCACTGGGTCATTAAATTGGAAAGTTTTATTTCTGTAGATGATGCGGAGTCTTGCTGGTGCAAGGAGGGTGTGCACCACCCAAAGTCCCTGTAACTGTTCATGAAGGGGATCAAATCGCTTGCATTGGGATTTGGTGGCATACGAAGAGTCGGGAAACATTTTAATATTAATCCCTTCCACCTGAATGGGAAATTGAGCCCAGCCCCGTGCCAAGATCATGTCATGAAACCTCCATACCTGCTGTTACTATCATCAAGGTATAAGGATTGTCTCTGGAGCCCTGGGCTTGTCAGAAGTTGACCCTGTAGACCTTTCGTACAGAGAGGGGGTGAAAGGAACATCCTTCTGGCAGAGAAGTGGATAACCAAGACTGTACAAATGTAAGAGCATCACCCCCTTCCAAGCCCTCAGGTAATCCAACCACTCGAATGCTCATCGCTGCTGGGCATGTTCAGACAGGCTCTAAAGTGTGTTGTTACCACTGTCATTTGCTGAAGGCTGCCTGTGTGTTCTGACTGACCAATCATCTGCTTCCTTCACCATTGTTACTGCTTCCCCAATTCTGACATCCTGGGCCCCCATGCGATTCAGGATTTTCTGAGTCTTTTGGTCTGTAGAGCACACCACTTGCAGGACCGACTCCCAAGGTGGGGCCTCTCCCACCCCACTCATGCTGGTGGAGTCTGTGAGGTCTGGCACATCTTTCAAGGACTGGTGTGCAGGCGGTGCCTGCTTTTGCCCCTGGCCGCCCATTGCTCCCTTGGGTCATCACATTGACGATTTTGGTATTAACTTGTTCAGAGAGGTGAGGCCTTACTGGTGGTGCTGGCAAAAATATCAGACTTGCAGGTTAAATGGGCTAAAATATAACTTTAACTTGAGCTAAGCTGGAGCCTTGTGAAAGCACGTCCTGTCTTGAGCTTGGCGGTCTAGCACCCCCTTGTCATACAAGAATCTTAATAAAATATCAGAGTGAATTTATGAAAGCATACACTTTAAGGCTGCCCTGATGATCCAGCAATAGCGCACTGTGCAGTCACACAGGCAACCTGGGTTCAGGAGTGAACTTGAGTGACTGGGTCAGAGGGGCAGGCTAGGCTGGAGCAGGTACCATGTGGCAGTGTGCCTTGGTTGGGGAGTGTTGGTGGCAAGCTCCACTAGGGTAGGGAGCTTGCTCTTGCCACATGCTGCGTGCATGTGAGGCCACTGGATGACTGTGCTTGTGTCAGGGGAGATGGGAGGGACCAAAAGGAGGCAGAAACTCTACGCATGTCTAAATGATGGCCTGGGCCTTCCCTGGGACCTAGTGCCTTCCTGTACTGGATCCAAGTCCATATCATGGACTTCTTTTTGGGGGGCAGCACTCCTTCTGGAGACCCTGCCATGGAGGGAAAGCCTTGGGGGTTACCAGTGGGTTACTGTGGTCTGAGGGGGTGGAGGACACAGCCCAATACAGGTTATATCCCTGGGATCAGGATATAGCCCTGGAAAGACATGAGTGGCCGAGGAGAAAAAATCTATAGTAAAAATACTCTAAAGCCTCAAACTCAGCACAAAGCATCTTTGAGATGTGCTACCCATGATGCTTGACTCTAGGTTTGAACCTTTGGAGTATAAGTGTGTGGTTTCGAGAGAAATAGGAACCACCTGTATGGATGTTTGTTCTTTCCAGGGGCATGGATATAGTTCACTACCCGCATATAGGCGTTTCCAATGAAATTGCCAATTCATTGGACTGTCTTCAAGCTAAGCTCTTCCCATCACCCAGGCAATATATCTTCTGACTCTGCCCTATGATGTCAGATCTTCCTTTCACCTGTAAATGTCCATTCTCCTCCCCCTTCATAGCTCTGCAGTGTTGTAGGCTACCAAGTGTGCCATTGGTCATTTGCTCCATTTATCTTCAAAATTTTCAATTGTTCCTCAACTGCTCCTT
Organism: Neoceratodus forsteri; assembly: GCA_016271365.2. Lineage (NCBI taxonomy): Eukaryota > Metazoa > Chordata > Ceratodontiformes > Ceratodontidae > Neoceratodus > Neoceratodus forsteri. The sequence continues at coordinate 2,821,292 of JADMNL010000032.1, read as the reverse complement.
CGCTCCGGTACTGCCTTTTCAACAGACGATGGACCCCGAAGAAGTGAAGCCAGTTCACAACTTCAAGTTCTATGTTGTGGGCTGACAGAAGGTGTTGAAGACTGACCTACACATCTTGCCTTTACTGCTTAGGGGCTGCACATGATGTAGCTGGCTGTAGCCCGTATCAGACAATGCTCCCTTCTTCTCTGGAGGATCCTGCAGCCTGGCTTCTTTTCTGCTGGCCAGTCAACAGGGATCCAAAGCTCCTGTGAAAGATTTGCAACTCAGACACTGCTGTGGCAGGATCAGTTGCTCAGCTTGTAGCCATGGAAGGTGCCACAGTGGCACCTCATCAGCTTTGGCACTGCTCCCAACTGGGACCAGTTTCGTAGGGTCATTCTTCAAAGAGTTTTGGGAGATGTGCCAGGCCCTTCAGGCCTACAGAGAGAGCTGCACCCATCACTGTATCCACCACTGTAAGAAGCACAAGCACTGCTGGTGCCGGTCATAGGATCAGTAGCAATGTCGGCCCTCCTGTTCCCTCGACTCCCCTGACTGCTCACTGCGTGTCCAGTGCTGGACTCCAGTTGAGCTGAATGTGGTCTAGGGCTCAGCTGGCAGCTCCACGGTGCCCCTGTCAGGCTTGTCGACTTTGTCACTCAGTGAAAGGGCTGTCAAGATCTTTCTCAACCCTGTTAACCAGCTGTTGGAGGGGATTGATGAGGAATCATCTCTAAGACCCTTGTTTTCCCGGTCCACACTCAGGAGGACATGGACCAGTCGATGTCCCTGACCAGTTCCACTTGGGACAAGCCTCCACTGGTGGTCATGCTGCTGCTGAAGCTAGCACTTGTCTATGCACCTCAACATGTGGTCTGTACCGACCTTCCAGTGGCTTCTCCTCAATGTCGGTCCTTGGGTTGATGGTTGAGGTTGTGATCAAGGTGCCTCTCATGCTCTCAATCCCCCTTGAATGGGAGGTGCCACCATAGATGTGCCTTGACCTCCTCATCCTTGGGCAGGGAGAGGCACTGCCACGGGATGTGTTGTTGCTACGAGGAACTCCTCTGGCAGCAATGGTCCATTGTGGGACAGGGTAGGGCTCTACCCCTGACACCTATGGTTGACTGGTAGGTGCTGGTCATACCCACGCTGGACTATTATCAACAGAAGTCTCCGGAATCTGTCTCTCTTGTGGATGGAGCCACCTCCACCCCAACCTTTGCTGGGAGAACCAACCAAGGACTCCTGTGCTTCAGCCAGCTTGTCAGGCTGGCTGTCAGTGAAAATCACCCAGTTGGAAGACACTCAGGGGGTCCACAACAGCAAACGTCCATGAGCCATTATGGAAGACTCCTTGGATGGCTCAAATGCGTTGTCCATGTTGTCATCGAGGATGCATACCTTTGACTGGGCTTTGATCGAGGAGATGACTACCAACCATGGGCCGGTGTCAGTTGGGGCTGTTCTCTGACCGGAGTCCATGAATGTGTCCTTGGAGCCAGTCCAGAAGCGATCCAAGTACCCCTTTACTGATATCTTGGACAAGGATGATTCCTTGGGGGTCACCTTTCTCATGGCTGAGGCCATTTTAGGACCAGCCCTGGGGCTCTGGCAGCATCCAACATCCTGGACGTCTCCCTCCACCCATATGATCTGCAAGTTTACTCTCCCCATGGACCCTCCCACGGCTAGTTCTCCAAAATAGCTACATGCAATCTAAATTGGATTAAGGCTGTTCTGCTGGAGCCCTTTGTTAAAGCTAGCTCCTTTCACAGCAGGGGGTTATTGTCTAATGTGACTCTTGCAGACTTCACATTTCCATCTTTTAACCATCCAGCAACAATTAAATGGCCCCTCATCAGACTGCAACAATACATTACCACACTTCCTATAAACCGTGTTCCTGCCTACTGCAGGTGCTGTAAATAGTTACCACAATTCCTGTAAACAGCATATCCCCACAAAATGATTGTAAAAATCAGAGATTCAAAAAAAAAAAGCAACAGAAATTAAGATACAGCCTTCTTAATAATTGTTTCAGCCACACACATTGAACTGTCTGTCATTGGTGTAAGGACCCCCCGGGGGAGACTTTTTCATAGCTGGGACTGCCCATGTTGCCATTTGGCGTAGCTGGGAGTGTCCACGTTGCCATTTGGCATAGCTGGGGGGTGTCCATGTTGCCATGCATGTGGTCAGTGAACAGTGCTGAGCAGTGTTATATAACCATATTGCGTGGTTTGCCCTGATGTCAGACCTAAGAACGCTCCATTGCCTTTTGTACTCCAGACTCAACTGGCTCTCACTGAACAACAAAGACATTCTTAGCCTTGGATCTCTTGTTCACAAGGCACTGTCACATGCAGTAGCTTCATTTCAGCAGAAGCATAGGGTTTGCAGAGCTCCTCTGCCCACATGCTATGGAAACCATGATCGTCTAAGAATCAATCTTCATCATTGAGTCATACTAATGGGTCTCGGGCTGGAAGTACTAGACCCCACAGGAGCAATTTTAATGCAGGATGGGAACCGACAGCTACTGAAGGTACTTTACGCAACTCATGTCATGTCACGCATGCAAGCCAATAACTGTCATTGACTTCCTCAAGCACCTCGGTTCTGTTTCTCCCACTGTCGCATGCACACCATGGGAGCAACAGCGCCTCAGTTCGATCATCGTTGCCAAAAATTGTGTGTGTCGTTGTCAAGAGTTTTCTGATCATGGTGTCGTCCTTGTTTCTTTATCATTTTTCATGATGTTGAAGTCTGAAAAACTGAAGAAACAAGCAAAGAAAGTGAGGAAAGACCATCAGCCCCCCCATCATATGTCATTACCCCTTTCAGAAACCCATCCTGGTGCTGGATCAGCATCAGTGATGCTAGACCTGACTTACCTTGTCTCATGGCATGGATGTGTGCAACACCTGCTTCTCCATGAACCACCGCATATTGAAGATCCATGCGATGAAGTGTAATCACCTGATCCCCATCTTTGGAAGCAAACATCGCACCTGTGAGGCCAAGGCACGGTCTCTGGGCCTTTTCCCTGGGCCCCTTCCCAGCACCTCTGATGTTGAGGAAGCACAGGGTCCTCCTTGACCTTGCCTAACCATTGGAGGCCCGGGGGGGTGTCTGGTGGACAACTGGCTCCTTCTGGGCAACCAGCTGCACATCCCCCCCAGTCAGAATGCTCTGAGCAGCTATCATCCTTGGTGGTGAGGCCAAAACTATACGTCCATCTACACTGGTAGACACCTTGGTGTTGCGGTCTGATGCCACCCTGGCTCCTGATGCCATTTGTGGTGTCAGTGATTTGGATGGTGTCAGCTGTAATGTAGAGTCCCTTTCTGACACTGTTCATGATGTCAGGAGAGGAACCAGCACCAAGGCTATGCTGTGCTCAGTTGGTGGTATTGGTCTTTCCCCTGAGAAGCCCTTGTAGCTCTAGGGTGAGGCTGATGCCACCTCTGGTGACAGGCATGGCACCAGCCTTGGTGTGAATCCTGGCTCTGACACCAGGTGTGGTGCCAGTGTCACCTCTAAGTACCTCATTGGCCCCACTGTGTTGGGTGGCATTGAGGTTGGAGATGGTCCCAGGGTTGGCATCAAACTCAGCACTGAAGGCAGTGCCAGCCATGGCAACAGAAGGAAACCTCCTTCTAGGTTAGATCCTGGCCCTGGTGCTGGAGGTGGCACCAGTTTGGGGCCAGAGGACGGGCTGTAGGTGGAGTTCTAGCTGGACCCATGTGCTGAGCCTGCCCCTGGTGAGGACTGGAGCTGCCCCAGGGTGATTAAACGGCTCCACTCTCCTCACCTGGGGGTCTCCCCCCATAGGCATTGACCTGATCATTCATTCCTCTTCTGTAGGTTGACCTTGTTCGGGCAGTGAATTTGGGTGCTCAGAAAGACAGACTCCATTATTAATCCACAAAAAGTTCTGCTTCATTTTATACCCTTGTGGGATAACCCCATGCTTTGATATAAAAATAGTATGCTATCCAACCCAGAATGGGACAAAATAGGAATTAGGTGAATCAAATATATTATTAACCAAGAAAGCGGCCAGTTGTTATCTTTTAATGAAATCAGAGGAAAACTTGGAATATACACATTTCAATTCTATCAGTACTTGCAGCTTGGAGAAGTGCTAAATCATGATATACTATCAAAAGGATATAGTATGCCTATGAACAGTGAATGGAATCAGATGTGCAGACTTAACCTATTGAAAAAAGGGGCAGGCTTATTGTATAAAAATGCTGACCTATCTACATCCCGAACTACTAATGCAAAAACAAAATGGGAAGATGGACCTTCAAATGAAAATTTCTACAGAATAATGGAAGAGTCCTTGGGCGACGGCATATCGTACATGCAAAGAAATACAGGGTAAGCTCATTCATTTTAAAATTCTGCACAGATATAATGTGACACCACAAAAGTTGTTTAGTTTCAGAGACATACATAACAACTGTTGGAGATGTAACTATCAGACAGCAGCTCTACCACGCATGTTATGGGACTGTCCGCAAATACACCTATGGTGGAATGTTCACAAAATACAGTATGTGACGTAGTTACTAGAAAAAGGATACCAGTATGCCCACAGATCTTTATTTTGGAAATCTTTCCATCAAGTATTTCTCTTACTATGCAGGGAAAAACATGGGTATCCTAATCCTCAAAAGGATTCTGTTAAGAAACTGGAAGAAACCTCATTCATCCACCATGATGAATGGCTACATAAATGGTGTGAGGCACGGGGTAGTGGGGGACTGGGGCTTGATTTGGGAGGACAAGGGGTTGTACGCGAGAGATCGACATCACCTGAATCCAGTAGGGAAGGAAGTCTTAAAACAGAAACTGTCAGGTTTTATCCACGCTAGATGGGGTTTCAACTTGTGTAGGGGGCGGGATGGGCCAGGGGGCTGACCCTAGCTTGTTCAACATGGATGGTCACTGCTCTCCCCCCAAAGCAGAGGATGCAGGCAGTAAGCGGGGGTATCTGACAGGCAGCTTCCCAATGTCTCCGGGGGGGGAGTTGGGGAGGAATCAGAGAAGAGAGATTTGGCAGATGGTCCTGCTGAATGCTAGGAGCTTGCGGAATAAGATGCCTGAACTCCAGGCTATGCTAGAGGAGGGGGAAGTGGATGTGGCAGCCATCACTGAAACCTAGGCCACTCAAGGGCATGATTGGGACCTACACTTGAGTGGGTATACTATGCTCAGGAAAGACAGGGTGGTGGGCGGGGGCAGGGTAGCACTGTTCATTAAGGATGGCATTGGCATAAGCCACGTGGAGGGGGCAGATGGGGATGTGGAGGCGTTCTGGGTCACTTTGCAGATGCTGGGAGGTATGAAAGTAAAAATGTGGGGTTGTTTATAGGCCCCATACTTGTGGATGATGTGGAAGTTAGTCTGGTAGAGAATATCAAGGCCCTCTGTGGTCGTGACGGGGGAACGGTCGTGTGACTAGGTGATCTTAACATGCCAGGGACTGATTGAGGGACTATGACATCCCCATCGGCCAAGGAGCAGAGGCTGCTGGATGTCTTCCAGGATGTGTTTCTAAGCCAGCAGGTGGTGGCCCCAATGAGGGAAGGCTAGATCCTCGATGTGGTCCTGGCAGACTGTGACCTGATTAGGGACCTTGAGGTGAGGGATCCAATGGCTGGGAGTGATCAGGCCACGGTCTGGTCCTCACTTAACCTGGAGGGGAGGGGAAACTGTTCAAGGACAATGGTTGTGGACTTTAGGGGGTCCGATTTTGAGGGCATGAGGAAATCCTACGGGATCATTTGGGGGCCATAAAGCCAGGTATGGACACGGAAGGCTCGTGGGAAATTATCAAAGGGGGGATACTAGAGGCTACCAGGGCATGTGCAAGGGTGAGGCACAAGTTTGGAAGGTCCAGGAAGCCGTGCTGGTGGACTTGGGAGATCCAAGAGGCAGTGAGAGAGAAGAGACTGCATACAGAAGGTATGTGATCGCGAGGGAAAATTACAATCTGTTGGCAAGAAAGGTTACTAGGGTGGTGAGATCAGCTAAGGTGAGGACAGAGCAGCAGCTGGCACAGGGGATTGGGGGGGTTTTCAGGTATTTGTTTTATACTCTTTTTCTGGCTCTGCTTGGCCCTGGAGAACTCCTTCAGGCATCCACACATCGTCGGCTCTACCTCTGGGCCTGAAGTTCTCCAGCTTCCTGGCACCAGCCCGGCTATCCCCTCGGCTCTGAGCCCTCCCAAGGTGGGGCTGCCCTATCCGCCCAGGGTGCTCTATCTGAAATTCAGGCTGGGCTGGGCTTGGCCCAGGAGCTGGAGGAGTCTGGCCAGTGGAGTGTGGTTGAGGGGGCGGTGCCATGACCTAACACCGAGAGCGGCGATTTTGTTTTCTTGGCTGAGTTATGTCCCTCCCCTCCACCCCCCAGCAGAGCTCGGATGTGCAATGGCACCAGGAACGCCTGCCACAGCTTTTCATCCCTTTTAGTGTGCTCTGCATGTTGCAGTGCCTCCGGTTTCCACCAGGGGCTGCTGCAGTGTGGGGCAGAAGCCTGGATCTCCCCCCCCCCGAGAGAGGAGAGCAGTCCTCCGGACTCTTGATCTCTCTCTCTCTCTCCTGCTTCCCCCCGGTGGCCCGGGCTCGTTCCTGAACCTGGGTCGCCAGCATGGCATGAGGTGTGGCATCCAGCACCTCAATCCTCAGTGCCACCAGGCCTGCTAGCTTTTTTCAGGTATATCAGGGATAAAAGGAGAGTAAAAGGACAGATTGGTAGGTTGAGGTCAGGGAAGGGGAGGGCTGAGGAGGCTGGGGAACAGGCAGAGCTACTCAACAAGTACTTTGCATCAGTTTTTGCGGCGGAAGAGGCCGGGGCGGAGCAGCGCAAGTGGGGGTTAGGTGCTGATAGGACCAGGGACTCAAGCGAGGTTGTACCGGAGGAGGCTAAAGGAAATCAGGGGGCAGTGTGGCATGAAGGGGATCAGTCTGGGTCTGCAGGTATGACAGGGGCCATGGACTCTCTTATCCCGGTTAACATGGTGTGGGAAGCCCTCAAGTCCCTTAAAAAGGAAAACCCCCGGACCTGGATGGTGTCCACCCCAGGGTGCTTTGGGAGATGGCTGACATTCTGGCAGCACCACTGGCAGATGTCTTTAACATTCCCCTCCAGACAGCGAATGTGCCTCGGGACTGGAGGGTGGCATATGTTGTGCTCATCCACAAGGGTAGCTCAAGGAAGGAGCCGGGGAATTACAGGCCCGTCAGCCTAACCTCAGTGGTGGGCAAATTGATGGAGGTCATCCTTAAAGAGAGGCTGGGGGCATTCCTGGAGGAAAGGGATTCCTGGATGATTGCCAGCACCGCTTTGTTCCTGGCAGATCATGTCAGACTAACCTTGTGGAGTTCTATGAATGGGTGACGTTGGTACTGGATCAGGGTAAGTCAGTGGATGTCATCTTTCTGGACTTCAGCAAGGCGCTTGACTCAGTGCCACATGCTGGCCTACTGGAAAAGTTGGAGGGGTGGGCGGGTATACTGACGGTCAGGTGGATTAGAAACTGGCTATCTGGATGTACCCAGAGGGCTCTGTGGCTGGGGGGAGGTCTCTTCTCCAAAGGGGGTCCTAAGTGGGGTCCCACAGGGATCGGTTCTGGGACCGCTCCTGTTTAATGCTTACATATCTGACATCAGTAAGGGTATCAGGAGTGAAATGAGCCTCTTCACGGATGATTCAAAATTAGGGCAGTAGTGGATGGGGGGGGGTGATGCATCTCTGCAGGAGAACCTGGTGACCCTGGGGAGGTGGGCGCACTCCTGGGGGCTCAGGTTAAACTCAGGGAAATGCAGGGTCCTGCATTTGGGGCCCAAAATCCTTAACCATGAGTACACCCTGGGAGGGGTCATGCTACTGGCTTCAAAAGGGGAGAGGGATATAGGAGTGGTAGGGGACGTCAGAATGAATAACTAGGAGCAGTGTAGGAGGGCAGTGGCCAGGGCTAATAAAATGCTGGGGTTCATTGCTAGGGGGATTCCCTTCAGAAGCAGGGAGATGATCCTCCCTCTGTACTGTACAATGCCCTGGTTCAGCCGCACCTGGAATACTGCATTCAGTTTTGGCACCCCACCTGAAAAAGGACATTGACCTCTTGGAGAGGGTTCAGAGGAGGGCAACCAAAATGATACGGGGGAATGGGTGACAGGTCCTATGGGGATAGGCTTGAGGAGCTCAACCTTTATTCACTGGAGGAGAGGAGGGACAGAGGGGATATGATTGAGGTCTTCAAGTATCTAAAAGGGGTAAATAGGGTTAGGATGGATAACATTTTTCAGAAGAGGAAGAGGGGCTACTAGGGGCACATTTGGAGGCTGGAAGGGGGAGACTCAGGTGAGAGGAGAAGACATTATTTCACTGGGAGGGTGGTGGAACCATGGAATGCACTGCCTGAGGAGCTGGTAGCAGCTACTACTGTGGAAGGGTTCAAGAGAGGTTGGAACAGGTATTGGGGAAGGAGAAAATGAGAAATACCAACCAAGGAGATGGGTAGGCCCTGGCAGGGGATGGGGTGGCCTGGGGGGAAGGTTTTACAGGCACTAGAGGACCCCTGCAGGGGTGCTGACTCCTGAGCAGACATGATAGACCGCAAGGCCGGATCTCCTGGCATCTTAGTATACTGGGATGGTTTGAACAAATGAGTTTTTTAGCTAATAATGAGAGAATAAGCCATCTAGTGCATAACAAACGAGATGTGTCTGACAGAGTGTGGTCCACTTTTCTGAATTTAGGAGGAAAATATTGAACCTCTCAGCTATTACATACTCTAGATTATATAGCTGGCATTTATTGTCTCACTTATGGATCTAATTAATATCTTTTTAAAGTTTAGTATATTAAACTTTAATTCTAATGTAATTTTTAATGAACTTTATTCATGCTTTTATTACTCTTATTTTTTTCTTGTATTTCTGGAACTATTACTTGTATGTGTTTCTTTTATTGTTAAATAAATACAATTTATTATGGAAAAAATGACTTTGTTCGGGCAGTCCTGCCAGATACTCCCCTGAAGCGAGGTCCCCTCAGCATCATCACAGCCCAGGTGTAGGCATTGACGCTACAGCTCCAGCTTCCCTCGTTGGCGTCTGCCACATCTGCCAGAACTGCCAGGGATTATGGGTCCTCTGGGGGTGATCACCTGGAGTCAGCGGGGAAGGGTGGCTGGTGCCTTGTACCAGTACCAATGCCACACTGACTGGGTTCAGTTTCAACCTGGCCCTCAGGCACCACCCCCTTCCATGTCCAGTGCACCCTCTCTGTCAGCGTCCTCCTCTGAGGGTGTGGAATCATCCCTTCACATGTCCTTGGCTTCTGAGTACTCTCTGTACCAGAGATTCCTGACAAACATGTTGCAGGTGCTAGACGTGGGCACAGTTGCTAGCCGCAGTACCATCTCCTTGCAGCTGGGACTCCTAGGAGATTTCAGTGATGCAAGCTCTGTCATTCCTCCCTAACCTAAAGCCTTCAAGGAGTGTTCAAGGGCAGTCTGAAGACATCACTTTGCATGCCCTTCAGCCCCAAGGGATGTCCAGCTATGGTACTGTGCACCCTTGGGGTCTGCAGGGGCAGCACCTCACCTCACCTCACCTCACCTTGGGGATGGAGGTCATGCAGTCCCCAACAAGGCCTTAACACCTGGTGCATGACCGAGCTCCTGACACTGAGTCTTCTCAGGCAGATGCTCTTGGTAGGAAGGTATTTACCTCAGCTTGCACCATGACCTGCTGTGCTGCACATCAGCCACACTTGGCAGCTCACAACAAGTGCCTGTGGGTGCAGCTAGGTCAGCTCCTAGCTGCTATGCCGCACATGGAGTTAGTCAGGCATGCCATCTGCCTATCTGCCAAGAGCCTGGAGTTAGCTAGGCACCAGTCAAGGGCATCATACGATGACAATGAGGTGGCCTCTAGGCTGGTGGGAACTGCAGTCTGCATTCGGCATGGCTTTTACTTTCATAACTGGCACTTGTGACCCGGTGAGAGGTACTTAACTCCCAGTTCGATGGGGCTCACTTTTTCTTCTGCAGGGCCAGACAAGAGCTATCAGGGTACCCTCTGGATCATCCATCTTACCTCAACCAATCTCAGATCTCACTAGACCTGTGAAGAGCCCCTGCCCCCAGGTGCCCTCCCCTATGCCGAGGGCTGAGGGTACTTTTACCTTCAGGCTTGGTACTTGGACCCATTAGTGTGAATCAGTGGTGAAGATTGATTCTTGAGAGATATGAAAATTACATGCTTACCATAATTGTTGATCTTCCAGAATATCTTCATCATTGATTCATACGCCCACCCACCATGCCTTGCTCAGCTAAAAGCCAAGGCCTCTGGTAGCTCACCCTGTGAGTACTGGCACCATATTTATCTACACTATAACTCCTCTGCCCTGGCCCTTGTACGGTGGCTGTTTATTGTTGTTTAAAAAACAAAAAAAAGGGTTGAGCACTCTGGTGCCAACCCTCACTATATAAATAAAAAAAAAAGAAAAAAGGAGTGGGGGTCACTTGTGGCCCACCTACCAACCCCCAAAAAGCAGCTTGTGTTTTTTTGTGGAGTGGGTAAGTGGCCCTTCCCTCCATTTTTTCTTCATCCTCTTTTTCCCTGCCCAGGGTATATCCCATCTAGGATTTATCCCTGTTCGTTGCTACATGCAGTATGTGCCGTGGACACTATCTGGTCTAACTGCACTGAGTAGATGCTCTGTTGGTGGAGCGGTGCAGTGCACTTTGTTTTCGATCAATGTACTAGCATCACACAGGATGCATCCCTGTGGTTGCAGGGAGAAGCAGGGCATGTTCTTCTACCCAAGTTAGAATTTCTGGTTGGTATAGCAGATAATCACATCTTGATTCCCTAGGACTGCTAGCATTGCAACTCCAACTCTCCTCATCCCTACTTTTCTCCCATCTGTCATAGGAAAAAGAGGGTTATAGGTTTACTCTCGAGCGTACTCAATTTTTGTCTGGTAGCATGAAGCTGTTCTTTTTTTGGGGGAGTCCAGGGGCCCAATATTGGAAAAGAGGCAAAGCGGAGTGCAAAGGTTTGCGTTGCATTTGCCCATTGCCCCAAACCACGAGGATGCTATATTCGGTTGGTTAGTGCACCATGCTGTCTGACTGAACGCAGTGGCTTGTCTGCACAGCACTAAGTTGAGTAGCATTGCCTCGACATGGATCTTTGATGTGCAGGGAACGGCACCCCCAGACCCATAGCACTGGGAGCCCCCAATGCGATGTTTAGCCAGTACCATACAAATGAGCCCATTGGGCATGAAAGACACTAAGGGGATGTATGCATCCCCATTATGGGTTCATTTGCATGGGAAGTGGCAGCTGGTATGTGCCCTCCTGTAGTCAACCCCACCCACCCCAATTGCCTGTCCCCATTAGAATAAATACTTCCCTGGTATCCAGTGGTCCCCTGTCATTCAGTCCCTGGCTCTGTGAAAATAAAGTCTTCTTTGGTGTCCAGTGGCCCCCCCATCCTGTGATCCTTGGCCCCATGAAAATAAAAGTCTTCCCCAGTGTCCAGTTGTCCCCACCCCTGCACTCTGATCATTGTTCCCAGTACAATTAATATATTCCCTCATGTCCAGTGGCATCCCCCACCATTCCCCATACAATTAACATATTCCCTGGTGTCCAGTGGTAACCCCCACCCTCTGATCCCTGTACCCATGGGTTTCCAGATAGTCCTTGGTGTCTAGCCCCCCCCCCAAAAGCTTGCTGAAGTTTTGTAAAGGATGTGCCTCCCCTCCCCCACACCACCCACACTGGGTACACCACACTACCATCCCCACCTTACTGGAATCACTGGCGCTGTGGAGAGCCCGTATGGCAACCAGCACAGCCCTCCTCTTACCACCTTGTCCGGCTACGGTATGCAGTGACAGGGAGCGTGCATCCTACGTACTGTAAAGGGAGTGCATGTACTGTTTATGGTCTCCTTGTACATCTTTGCCAGCTGCCTCTGAATCCTCTCGCTTGCCTTCCTTGTACCATCTTCAGTCAATCCCTACCCTTTTTTAGGTTAGGGTTCCAGAACTGAGCACACCAGGGGTCTGTACAGGAATATGATCACCCTCTCATTTCTGTTAAAGAGACAGCTTCCTATACAGCCCAGAATTCTGTTTGCCAGGAATGGTGCTGAATAGATAGGTCTAGGCAGCAGCTGAGAGTGACATCTGAACATTATAAATCATGACATTCTTCACCAATCAGGATTTTTTATTTCTAAACATTCCAAGTACTCCCCCCCCCACCATAAGAGCTGTCTCATGCAAACAGTTCTTTTTTTAACTTTTGTTTTGTCAATATATAACAGCAATACACAAAGACAAACATCGTCAGCATTAAAGTCTTGCATACAGGGATCCAGTACCACAGAGTTAAGATATAGGCAATCATATGTTTCGCAGTAGCAATTTTCTTGGGAATTCATAGTGAACAATGACACTGATTGTTGGAAGCTCCCTTCTCCCTTCTTAAGTCGAGATGGTACCAGTTATGGGATGTATAATGGGTCCATTGCTAGCATGTATTCAACTCATCTAGCCTATATGTTTGTTCTCTTTCTCTGTTTGCTGATGTACTGAGTAGGTTAAGCATTCCATGGTGTACAAATCCAGTCCACGGGACTAACATTCTACCAGGGTGGAGGGCGCTTGTGTCAACCATTTTTTGGTTATACACTTTATAGCTGCCATTACTAGTACAACAACCCACAAGAGACAGGGCTATCCTAGATCTAGTACTGACTAACAAGGAAGGGATCACAGATCGCCAGGTAGAAGGTCACCTGGGAGCCAGTGACCATCACATGGTATGGTTCAATTTGGCCACTACATCTAAATCATCCCATTCCAAGGCAAAAATATGGGACTTCAGAGGAACTGACTTTGATAAGATGGCCAACAGAGTTAAGCTAGCCCTGGCAAAAAGAAATACAGGTGAGGGGGTACAGGCAAAGTGGGCAAGCATTAAAGATGCAATACTTGAAGCAACGTCCCATTGTATTAGTAAGAAAAGGAAGTGCAAAAGAAGAAGGAAACCACTTTGGTTCTCAAAAACAGTAGCAGAAAAGGTCAGAGCCAAAAGACTGGCCTTCAGAAAATATAAGGGAACGCAGCAGGATGAAGATAGGGAGGCATACCAAACTTCCCTATGGGAAGCGAGGAAGGCAGTAAGGCAGGCAAAGGCCCAAACCAAGGAAACACTAGCACGAACAGTAAAAGAAGGTGATAAGACTTTCTATAGATACATTAGTGAAAGGAGAAAGTCCAGAGGGGGTATTGCTAAGATCAAAGGGGATAAGGGGGCATGTGAGGAGGAGGACCATGTAAAAGCATCTATCCTACATAGATACTTCTGCTCAGTATTTACTGAAGAGAAGGTAGGGCAGGGCCCACAGCTCAGCACCATGGACACAGGGGGGAAGGAGGTGTGCACTAGTCCCTTCACAAAAGAAAGGGTCCTACAAGAGCTCGATAAGCTCAGGGTGGACAAGGCAATAGGACCTGATGGCATACATCCCAGGGTACTAAAGGAGCTAAGGGTCAGGGTGGAACTAGCAGAGCCATTATCAGAACTGTTTAGTGAGTCAATATCACCAAGTGCAAGGTGTTACATCTTGAGTGGGGAAACCCTAAACACAGGTACACCCTGGGAGGGGAGGCGCTGGAGGCCTCAACAGGGGAAGAAGACCTAGGGGTCATGGTGAATGCATGTATGAATAACTCTGAGCAGTGCAGGAGAGCATCTGGCAAGGCAAACAGGATGTTGGGATGCATCATAAGGGGGATCACCTCTAGGAGCAGGGAAGTGATTCTGCCACTGTACAATGGACTGGTTAGACCACACCTTGAGTACTGTGTGCAGTACTGGAGACCACACTTGAAAAGGGACATGCAGCTCCTGGAGGGGGTACAGAGAAGGGCAACTAAGATGATATGAGGACTAGGGGATTTGACGTATGAGGACAGACTTGAGGAGCTCTGCCTGTTTTCATTGGAGGAGAGGAGAGGCAGGGGGACATGATTGAGGTCTTCAAGTACCTCAAGGGAATAAATAGGGTAAACATGGAGGGATCTTTAGACTAAAGCAGGAAGGTATCACCAGAGGGCATGGTTTGAAGCTGGAAGGTGGAAGGGTGAGGGGGAAAAGGAGGAGGTTTTTCATTGAGAGGGTGGTGGACCCTTGGAATGCGCTGCCTGGTGAGCTGGTTCAGAGATCCACAGTGGGGCTTCAAGAGGGGGTGGGACAGACACAGAAAGCGGATGTACCAGATAATGGCCTGGCCCAGGGGGGTGGGGATGGATGACAGGGGTTTCTGGAACACAAGGGGAGGGCCTCGGCACCCAACTAGGGATCTGAGGTTTAAGCAGACTCGATAGACTATAAGGCCTAATCTGCTGGCAATTAGTATGTTAGTATGTTAGTCTCTGAGCACAGGAGAGGTACCAGAAGGCTGGAGAAGGGCTCATGTGATCCTGCTCCACAAGAGTGGTAGCAGGGAGGAGGCAGGGCACTACAGACCAGTCAGTCTTACCTCAGTAGTGGGCAAGATTATGCAGACACTCCTTAAGGAAAAGATAGTGCAACACCTGGAATTCATAGGAGCACAGGATCCAAGACAGCATGGGTTTACAAAAGGAAGGTCCTGTCAAACTAATCTCATAGATTTCTTTGACTGGGTAACCAGAGTGGTGGACCAAGGGGAGCAGTTGATGTCGCCTACCTTGACTTCAGCAAAGCTTTTGATACTGATCCACATAGAAGATTGATTAATAAGCTGGGTAGGCTTGGGTGGGTCAGAACATTGGTCAACTGGGTGGCAAACTAGTTGACGGGCAGAAAACAGAGAGTGTTGGTAAATGGTATACAGTCAGAAGAGATGCAAGTCACAAGTGGGTACCTCAGGGATCAGTCCTGGGGCCAGTCCTCTTCAATATCTTCATCAGTGACATTGCAGATGGACTGGAGGGTTAAGTTTGTCTGTTTGCAGATGACACCAAGATCTGCAACAGAGTAGATGATCCAGATGGGGTGGGCAGAATGAGAAGAGCTCTGGATAAACTAGCAAAATAGTCGGAAGAGTGGCAGCTGGGGTTTAACGCAAAGTGCAAGATCATGCACATAGGGAAGAGAAACCCTGAAGCCACCTATAGGCTGGGAGGGGAGTTGCTGGCAGTCACAAGGGAAGAAAGAGACTTGGGCATCATCATCATCACCGACGACCTGAATTCCAAGCAGACCACTAAAGGAGTAGGTAAGGCTAGAGGGATGTTTGGGTGTATTAGTAGGGGTATCATAAGTCATAAGAAAGAGGTAATAATCCCTCTTTACAAGACACTGGTTAGGCCCCATCTGGAGTACTGCATGCAGTACTGGAGGCCACACCTTCACAAGGACATTAACCAAATTGAGGCAGTCCAGAGAAGGGCAACCAAAATGGTGCAGGGACTGCATCAGAAAACGTATGAGGACAGAGTAACGGAGCTCAATATTTATACCCTAGAGCAAAGGAGGGAGAGAGGTGATATGATCGAAACATTCAAACACCTCAAGGACATTAACAAGGTGAAAGAGTCTAACATGTTTAAATATAAGAAAAATAGCAGGACAAGAGAACACAGCATGAGATTAGAGGGAGGCCGATTAAGGGGTAATGTGAGGAAGTTCTTCTTCACAGAAAGGGTGGCGGGTGCATGGAACG
The DNA here is from genome assembly GCA_016271365.2 of Neoceratodus forsteri. Lineage (NCBI taxonomy): Eukaryota > Metazoa > Chordata > Ceratodontiformes > Ceratodontidae > Neoceratodus > Neoceratodus forsteri. The sequence goes on along the minus strand of JADMNL010000032.1, from coordinate 2,805,546 downwards.
GACTACCTCAGGAAGTGGTGGCTATGAATACAGTGCAGGGCTTCTAACAGGCATGGGGCAGGCATAAGGGAGCAATACAGATGAGTATGAATAGACAGGCCACTAACAGAGCAAAGGCCGATGGCACATTTATAAGGTAGAAAAATAAATGGGCAGACTGGATGGGCCTTGCGGTCCTTATCTGCCATCAACTTCTATGTTTCTATAGTAGAACAGCAAGTAAGTATATCTTAGCTGGGTCTTTCATCTCGACATAAGATTGGAGAAAAAACTGCCTGCAAGGCCCCTTCCGAATCTCATACAAAAGGTTCTAAGATGGGACAAACCCACATGACATAATGGTACATGGCGTGGAATTCTTCACAGCACCAAAACTCTGGAGAAGCAGCTGTGCCCCTATGCATTTGCTATACTGCGGCAATGAGCATTGTATAATGCACTTCCAGTAATATTCCCACCATAGCATGAAGCTCGATACTCTGTGGGTTAAGGCTTATCTGTTGCCACTGGGCGTCATGCAAACAGTACTAAAATTCTACAGCTCTGAGTTCAGTTAGCACTGTTTATTTCATCACACAGGGTTTCTTTCTAATCTTTCTACAGAGTCAAATAGTTTTATTCACTACATTAAAAAAAATAAATATTTAACATGATTTATGTTTGTATGTAAAGTGCATGTGTTTCTTATGGTTATCAGAGTTTCCTCTCAAGTCCTTTGTGAGACCGAACTTAAAGCAGTTTCGCTGAACATGCCTGTTTCCTGGCCAGCTGCACATGAGACACTCTTCACAGAGTATGAGCGTCTAATGTGCAGAGAAAAGGAGTGCTCTATCTAAAATAACCATTAACAGACACAGTAACTGTACATATAAACCTACACAGCAGACAAATAATAATATTTTTATTTATATAGCGCAATTCAGAAATCAAAGTGCTGTGCATACATATATATCATAAAACAATTTCAATAAGATGTTACAAATAATTCAGCTTCAGTTAAAAATCCCACGATCCATAAAACATCAGATATTAAAAGCCTGTTTAATTAGATGTGTTTTTAAACTGGTCTTGAAGCTCTCCACGGTCCTGCACTCTCTAATCTGACAAGGTAGAGAGTTCCACAGGGATGGTGCCACGAACATAAAAGCCTGGGGCCCAGGTGTTTTCCGCTGCACCCTGGGAACCTCTAACAACCCCTCATCAGTTGAGTTGAGAGGCTGGCCGAGGTTGTAGGAAACAAAAGCAGCAAGAAGGTAAGATCATAAACTCCAGCGGTCAGAGTGCTGTCAACTGATTTGGAACCTACAGTAGCAGCATGGGACAGATGCTTCCTTGCAGATGTTGTAGAATGTATTCAAACCAATAACTGAATCACACACTGCTTGCTCCCATGCTGCTCCGACTCTGTATGTAACATATCAACTGAGCATGGAAGTAATAGAAGTGAGCCTGTCTTTTAACAAGATAAATCTAAATCCTACATGGATTCAGCCACACCCTGTCACACATAATAAGGCTATAATTTTATTATGGGACTGTGGTAACACAAGAAACAGCAAGTTACTGTGAGGCAAAAGGGATTTCTGCATGTCACCACAACCTCTGAGCTAATAATACAGCCTTGTTTAAGAATGGTTTGGGTGTAGTTTATTTATAATTAGTTCTGAAAGATTATAAATTAGCTAAGCCCCATGAGACACGTTGATACACTGGAGGCCAGGAGAGGGAGGGGGTAACATGATAAAGATCCGTGAGTTTCTAAACTTAACAGAGTACAATGCATGGGGGCATGATATGAAGCTGAAGGGTGGAAGGCTCAGGGGTCATTTTAGGAAGTACTTTTTCACTGAAAGGGTGGTGGAGCCATGGAACAGCCTTCTAGCAGAAGTGGTGGAGGTGAAAACAATATGGGGGTTCAAAAGTGCATGGGATAGACATAAGGGTACCCTGGAGATGTGCAGAGCAGGAGAGCTGCAGATCAAATAGGATCTGGGGCAGTAGCAGAGAGTAGAGAAATTGGCAGAGTAGGTAGGCTGTATGGTCCGTATCTGCCAACAGATTCTATGTTTATATACAATGAGTGCAGATACTTGTACATGGGATAACTCTATGAAACTGGAGGTAGGAAAGTTCAGAAAGGATGTCCGGAAGTATTTCTTCATAGAAAGGGTAGAGGAGACGTGGAACAGGCTGCCAAAGGAAGTAGTCTGTGCCAAGCTAGTAGCGGGATTTAAGCATAGAAGAGACAGATATATGGGTATAGTTAAAGTGGGTATAGGGGACACACATGGAATAAAAGTGTGACTAACCAGTAGGATATACACATCATAAAATAGGTGGGATGCCTGTTTTACTTAAAAATGATGGTTCATGCTTGTTCTTCCACTGGCAAGGACACATATGGAAGGGTTACTAAGTAAGCTCCAGACCAGATCCAACCTGAAGCTCTGAATGCTGTTGTCACTCTTGGATGGTCAGACTCAGACACCTGTACCAGCTGAGAAACAGTCATGTTTTATACAATATACTGTGTATGCGCCTTGCATCCCTCCATCTGTCCATCTGTCTGTCTGTGTATCTATCTAGAACAGTAGTTACAAAGGATAACTAATTTTCTTTAAGCTAGGATTGCGTTTGCTGTAACAGCAATGGGCGGTATAGCTGACTACCCCCAGCAAAACCATAAGTGCCTTTCCGATCTTCAGATCCTCCCGGCTTTAATAATCTACCGGCACCTGTGGTGCCCCCCAATTCAACAGGGATCTAAGGCAACTGATCTTGGACAAAAAGAAATTCTATGACTGCTGGAAAGTGACAGATTGCATCCAGGAAAGAGAGGAGTACAGAGCGGTCCTGAGTTACTGTACAGTTAGAATGTAGGAAAGCCAAGGCAAGTATGGAAGCTCCGATAGCAGCATGAGCCATGGACAGCACTGAAGCCTTCTGCCAGTACATGAAAGGACGAAGGTGAAGGAGGGGACTGGGCCCCTGAAAAGGGAAGGTGCAACCTGCAAGACAGCAAGCGACAATGGCTGAGAAGCAAAAGGAAATGCTAAAATCTTTGATACTGTGACATATGACAAATGTCTGGGCAAAGTACACTGGTGCAATATACATGAAACAGACTCAAGATGGGTTGTTAATGGACTTGGGAGCAAGAAGCAGAGAGTGATGGTGGATGGGTAATATTCTGATTGGTGAGGTGCACAATGTACTGTCCTGTGGGAATAAGTGCTGAGGTCACTGCTGTTTAAAAGTGGTCTCTGCACCAGCACTTTCTAAATGGCAGCACTAAAGTAAACATTTTTTCAAAGATCTTTGCTGTGGGACGGTACTGCTTGCTTGTAACAGGTGCAGTTTATGTGCTGAAAAAGGAACAGAAGCCCCACTAAACAATGTGTGTTTGTGTGCCGGTCTTCCTGGTATCCTGTGAGAAGAGCGCTGGGGAGTGGGCACCTACAATAACGGTGACCCTCCACCAGCGCATTTCAGGGATGGCTATGGGAGGGTAGGGTGGCCAGATGGGGAGGTGGGTGACTATAGTGATAGGATGTTGCTATACGTGCGTGCATGGGGGTGGGTGGGTGGGAGAGTGGGCACACACAGTGAGAGATATAATGGGTGGTGCCATGGTGGGTTGCTGAGCTGACCCTGTTGCATGGTGGGTGGGCTGCCAGCATCAGTTGGCAGGCCTGGGTGGTCCTGGGTGCAGGAGTGCGTTTTTTGTGCCCAGCCTGAACCTTTTTCTTTAATGTTTTCCACCCCCCCAACATGCACCCCCAGAGTTGAGAATCCTTTAGGGTGTGGGGGCAAAGACCCCTGCAGAAAACATTAAAACGCTAAGTCCCTGGCACCCTTTTGCTGTGAGCTGGGGTGTCAGAGTGCCGAAATAAATGTTTGACACTCCTGACTTCCGCATAATGGTGATTGCCTCTAGGCTTTCGCTGTTATGACATATAACCATTTTTCTTTGCTATGTCTGTGGACCTTGCCCAACTATCCTAGTCCCATCCACCCTTTGCCTAATAATTCTTAATTTGCAGCATCAGTGGCTCAGCAGGTTGCACACACACGTCTGCGGCCAGAAGATCAGAAGGTTGTGGGTCTAGCCCCACACCAAGCACTTGGGGTAAAATCCCAACACTGACACTGTAGTGTATCATGAAGGGGATGCTGTACTCCTGAGGTGCCATCTTTCAGATAAGATGTTACACCGAGGTCCCATCTGCCTGTTCTGGTGGTTGCTCACGTGAACATTAAAGATCCCATGGCACTTCTCAAAAAGAGCAGGGGAATTTCCTTGGTGTGCTTGCCAAATTTCCCTCATTCACTAAAAATACCACCAACAGCTTAAAGGGGCACTGTCAGCTTTACTCCTTCGCTTTTTGCCTGATACAAAAAATGCACCACTTTGCACACACTGATTAAATATTTAAGGCAGAAACCCCCCATATGGTTGAAATAAATGAATATTTACCATGTTTTTCATTTTCTGCCTTCATTTCTTTTCATCTGTCCCGACCGAAAGTGCCCCGTGTCCTGGAAGCACATCCAAGTTGGGAACGCGGGGCTGGCTGGAGCACGTTCATGCACTGCAAGTTTTTAACATTGTGTCACTAAAAGAATAGTAATCCAGTGCCTTGTGTTGTGTATAAATGCTGCTGCCATCTCCCACGACAAACCAAGCACTGCGAATACTGAAAGTTCCTATTTTAAATCCGAGCTGAAATTCTGGGCATGCGCGCCAATTGCACACTCTTGCGCATGCACGGGATCTTTGTCCATGACTCTCGAGAGCATGCCTATGCCTCACACCTTAAAAAGCAGTCCATGCTGCATCAGGTGCAACTGGTACAAAAAATAGAGGCCCTAGAGGACCAACACAAACAAAATCCAGAACTAGGGACAGAGACTAGACTGAAAGAGGTAAGGAAGGAGTTAGGTAAACTAGTAGATTCAAAACTGGAAGGATGTCTAAGATATGCCAAACAAAAGTATTACAAGCATGAAAATAGGGCGGGTACCATACTGGCTGCTCAGCTTATAAAAGAGATGGTCAACAGAACAGTCCTTAGGCTTAGAAGTCACCCAAATGCCCCATCTGTAAATAAACCAAACGAGATAGCTGGGACTTTTGCAACCTTCTATGAGGCCCTATACAAATCAGAGAACTGCCCCGCATGCTCAGAAAGTGGATACATATTTAAGGAAAATTACACTACCAGCAGTTAGTGCACTGAAAGCAGATGCCCTGGGGGCACCAATCTCCCTAGATGAGCTAAAAAAGCAAGTGACAAGCTTGAAAAACCCAAAAGCTCCTGGCCTAGATGGTTTTCTGTCAGAATTCTATAAATGTTTCCTATCTGACCTTGTATCACCTTTACAGAAGGCCTTCAACTTGATATTGAGAGATGGTGAGCCAGCACCCCCTTCCTGGAGCTACACACAAATAACAGTACTACCCAAGCCGGGTAAAGACCCAGTGGAGTGCAGCTCATACAGAACAATATCATTGTTGAACACTGATCTTAAGTTGTTCACCAGGATCTTGGCAAACAGACTACAACTAGTAATTGGCTCAGTGATACATCATAATCAAACATGCTTCATCAGGGATAGACTTATCCAGGATAAGATTAGAAGAGTTCTAAATATCATTTCATCACAAAAAAACCAAAAACTATTTCAAATAGTCATAGGGTAGATGCAGAAAAAGCATCCGACCAAGTAGATTTGTATTTTTTACAACAAGCATTATCTAAATTTGGGTTGGGGATAGGTTTATTGGCACAGTCAAGGCTCTTTACGCAAGGCCAGAGGCAGTGGTAAGGGTAAATGGCTGCCAGTCAGACAGATTCAATCTGGGTAGAGGCACCAGGCAGGGTTGCCCCCTCTCACCCCTTCTTTTTGCTTTATCACTGGAACCCCCTGGCAGCCATAATTCATGACTGTGATTCAATTAAGGGAGTGGAGGTGGGTGGGGTCGAGCATAAGATTGCTTTGTACGCAGATGATGTGCTGCTTTTTCTGTCTGCCCCCCCCCAAATCTCTCCCTCCTTTGTTGGAGTAATGACTGAATACCAAGACCTCGCAGGTTATAAAATAAATCAAAGTAAATCTGAAGCCCTTTTATTAAGTCGTGCTCCGCCTCAAGGATAGTTTCCCATTTGCCTGGGAAAAAAAAAACACACTCAGATATCTGGGGGTTCAAATATCGGTAGATACTACATTGTTGTATGCAAACAATTACAAAAAGTTAATACATACAGTAAAACAAGATTTAGCCAGTTGGAAAATCCTCCCCCTATCGACCAATGGTAGAGCCCAAGTAATTAAAATGAACATCTCACCCCATTTTTTATTTTTATTCCAAACCCTGCCAATTATGATCCCTGAAAATTTCTGGAAAGAGCTTATTACTTCCACTAGGAAATTTGTTGGGGGGAGGGCAGACCAAGACTCTTCCATAAACTATTGATGGCACACAGGGAAACAGGGGGTTCTGGGTCTTCCGGACTTTAGAAGCTATTATTTAACAGCCCAAGGACCATGAATTCTTACTTGGCTGAAGCAAAAAGAGGAGTCAGGCTGGTATAGAATAGAAAAAGAGCAACTGGCAGGCATGCCTTTATGAGCACTGCCATGGCCAAACTTCCTAAGTCAATTTGGGCTAAAATATGTAATCCATGGACCAAACACATAGTAGAATCACTGATAAAATAGCTTGGCCCTATGTCCTTGATCAGATATCATGCTGATTTTGCCCCTCCTACTATTGATAAAGGTTATGCACACTGGGAAAGGAGGGGATTGGTGTGTTTCTCCCACTTTTATTCCAGAGGAACATGTATGAACTTCTTGCAGCTCATGCAACAGTTTGGCTTAAGAGAAGAAGATCATTTCAGATACCTCCAGGTCAGGAATTTTCTTTGTCAACGAAATCATCAGAAGTTAATCCTGAGACCACGCATGGACTTGGAGGATCTCTTCTTTTGATGGGTTCGGTTGGCAGTCAAATTAAAGCCTGTCTCTGAACTATATGGATCATTAATGGAATACACCCCCTCTTTAACTGATAAAATTCAGGCACAATGGGAAAGAGAAGCAATATACAAATATGATCAACCACATGGTCACTGAGATTGAGGAAGGGATGGGCTGTCACATCATCTCCTAACTGGAGAGAGTTTCATTGGAAATTACTTAATACATATTTTTTGACTCCCACCTGAACCAAATATTTTGATCCCTCGAATACTGATAGATGCTGGAGGAAATGTGGAGAACGAGGTACCCATTGGCATGTTTTCTGGGGATGCCCTAAATTGAAGCCTTTTTGGCAGCAAATTCATGCTGAAATTCAATCTGTTCTTGAATTTCCATACCCACGTTCTTTCCAGGTGTTAGTACTGGGAGCTGATGTACATTTGGTGAATGCTAGGGGGAGACACAGGCTATTTCATATTTTAAGACTAGTGGCCCTCAAATGTATTACATTGCAGTGGCTCTCCCCAGATCCTACAGTCCTTTCCATATGGCTCCAGAAGATGGAAGAAGTAGAAAGAATGGAAACACTCATGGCTTCTATTCACTTGGGCCTAGATAAATTCCTAGCTATTTGGTCCCCGTGGCTTACCAAAACCGTGGGGATAGAGGGGACTCCAGAGATGAGAAGACAGATAAGGGGTTCGACCCCTGATATAGAATAAATTTATAGACTGGCTGTTATAGACAGAAAGACACAGACTACGCACATCAAGTTGATAGAAATAGATGTTTATTAGTTGTTCAGTTTTGGAAACCTGTTAAAAACATGTTGATGGGTTGGCATGGTATGGAGGGGGTGGGTCCCTCCAATGGGCAGAAGGGTTGTTATGAAGGGCAATGCTGTTCCACTCCTTGGTCCTTCTGTCAGCGGGGGAGATCATATCAGCTCCTAAATTAAAATGGAGAAACAATGAGAAACAGACTTAATAGTTGTCAGCCAACCACACTGTATCAAATATATCTCATTCTGTTATGTAATATAATACCTGTATTATAAGTGGAGCTCTGAGGAGCCGTAGAATGCTTGTAACCTGAGAATGAAAAATAAAATTTGAAAAAAAAAAAAGCAGCATGCAGATGCAGTCAAGGGGGCCAGCAGAATACTGGGGTGTATCAGAAGGGATAACCAGCAGAGGAAGTAAATCTGCCCCTGTTTAAGGTCAGGGCTGGGCAGCCCCATTTGAAGTACTACATTCAGTTCTGGGCTCCTTAGTATAACATGAGCATTAAAGCAGTTGAGATGGTGCAACCCATTGTTACCAAATTGATCAGGGGTCTGGGGACAAAAGCTATAACAAGGGGCTGGAGGCCCTTAACATGGTTACCCTGGAGAAAAGGATTATGAAAGGGGATGTGATCTCAGTTTTTGGCACACTGAAGGGTACTGATAACACTGAACATGAGATATCTGATCTGTTGTTCTCCAGCAGGGTTCTGGGAGATGCTCTGACGCTCAGAGGTGGTAATTTCATGGGTAACATTAGGAGGTCCTTTTTCTCCCTGAAGGTGCTGAACTTGTGAAACAGCCTACAGGAGGAGACACACAGTAGCATGGGTAAGGAATCCCTATGGATAAGTACTTTACATGGAATACTTAAGCAATAATCCATGACATTGTGTGGGTTATAGTGGGATTTACTCATGCCTGGTGTAGTTCGGTCATGAGGCCACAGGGATCAGTGCTGGGGTCTTCCTTGGGGTTCTCAGCTCTAATGCTCACCCTATTCTCATATAGTCTTCCTTGCATGAAGAAAAAACATCACATCTGACCTTGTTGCCTCAGAGAATGGGGTGAGCATTAGGGTTGAGAACCACAAAAAAGATCCCAGCAGTAATTCACCAAGTTTTTTTTGCTTTTTCAGCTTAAGGGGTTGGGGTGGGAAGTCAGCGTTGGAAACCCTAACATCGTATTTTCCTACTTTTTATCACTTTAATCTGAACCCTAACTGGTGCATTAACGCAGTTTTCTGCAAAGACTATTATTGGTCACATCCTACTTCCTTAATATGGCCTCGGCAACAGATGAATACACTGAAACTCTAACTGAGTTTGGGGAGAAGGATGCCACAGGCAATGGCTGGCTAAGCCTTTGGGGTGAAATTATGAATGACCTCATAAAATAATCCAGTTCTAATGGTAACAGATTTGCATATGTCTGCTACATGCAGGGATAAATTGAGGGATGGGTCCAAGGTTAGCCTACTATAGTTGAACAATGGTACCATGGTGCCACAGACGGATTCTCTTCCAGAACTCAGTCTGTACTGCTACCAGTTTTCTCAACCCTTCAGACATCTAAATGGTTACCTGGGTATGCTGCCCCCACCCAGCTGCAACCTCACTCGGGGTATCTCTAGGTCCGAATCCCACTAGAGTCACTGCTCACACAGTACAGTACTCTTTCTCAGAGAGCAAACAACCTACCCCGACGTCACAGCCGGGAACACTGTTTTAGGTATGGTGACAATGTTGCCTGTCTCTTCAGAAATGGATCACAGATTTGCCCGTTTACCCCTGGTTATCTGTATTTGAAATTGCTCAGTCACAGAAAGCATGACGTATTTAAAAATAATATTTATTATGCTGGAAAAAATCCTCAGCCAGTCAGAACACAGAGGTACTTCTCCCACAGCTCACCCCAGAGCAGCAAGCAGGTCTGACTAATCTGATAACCTCAGATGAAATTCTAAATGCCCTTAAAAAACCTAAATCTGGCAAATGTCTGGGCTCTGACAGGTACCTGACAGAGTTTTGTAAAAAATTTATTGAGACTTTACTCACTTTAATAACTAGGGTATTCTACAATATTCAGGAGGGAGGGACACCCCCACTATCCTGGGACTACGCTGTAATAACAGCCATATTAAAACAACAGAAAAAAATCTGATGACCCATCATCATATCACCCTATTCTGATGCTTACTACAGACTATAAATTATTTACTAGCATATGGGCCAGCAGCTCGATAAATTATTATGATCCTCCTTGGACAGTGACCAGTCTGGGTTTGTTCACTTGAGACAGACCCACAACAATGTCCGTCCATATGTTATACTCAATGGACTACGCTACACAATGTTCCATCCCAATGGTAGTGATTAGTCTTGATGCTAAAAAGGCATTTGGTAGGGTTTCCTAGGACACCCTGGACAACATGGACTTTCTTCAGGAACTCTTGACAATCTTTAAGGCACTGTACAAATTGCCAAAGATTTATGTTCGGGCAAATGGGTCTCACTCAACTTATATACCTCTGACCTGGGAAACACAACAGGAGTGCCCTCTTTCCCTGCTCCTGTTTGCACTTTACATAAAACCTCTAGCAGCAGCGAAACATCTCTAAATCAAACCCAGATGGAATCCATCCTAGGCTTCTGCGACCATCCGCTGCTGCTATTGTTCTTCTCCTCACTTACATACTAAATCTGTCCTTCTCTTCAGGCAGGGTCCCTTAAGCATAACAATCGACATGCATTATCCCTCTTCACAAGGGTGGAGATCCCACAGTACCTGGCAACTACTAGCCTATCTCACTACTCCCAGCCTTTGCCAAATTGCAAGAATCTCTAGTTCAATCCAGACTAACTTCCCTACTGCCATAAACTTCCTCTCCCCATACGAGTCAGGCTCTAGAAAGCACCGTTCCACCATTTCTTCCCTCTTCCAAGTCACTGGTCACATTCAGTCCACCACAGATCAAGGCCACCTAACAGCTGCAATCTTTGTAGGTTTCGCTAAGGCTTCTGACTCGGTCTCTCATGCCCTGCTCCTTGACAAACTCAGGGTTGCCGGACTGGCGCCCCCCCCCGCCCTCAAATGGTTTGGATCCTACCTCTAGAACAGGATCTAATCTGTAAAGATTGTGAACTCCATTTCTTCCCTGCTCCCTGTTCTTGCAGGTGTCCTCCAAGGTTCAATTCTGGGCCCCATTCTGTTCTCTGTTTTCATTAACAGCCTCCTCTCTGTTTGCACTAGGTCCCTTATCCACATGTATGCAGATTACACCATCATCGTTGCATCCGGCCCTTCTCTCAGCGACATTTAACCAATACTACAACATGACTACTATAATATGCAATCTTGGTTCCCGGCAAACCAACTCAAGATAAACACCTCCAAAATGGTCTCTATGACCTTCGGTTTGGTCCAAAAACTCACTAGAATACTCTGCTTCACTGCTGTCTTATCTCTCGATGGAATTCCATTAAATACAATCTCTTCTTACAAATATTTGGGAGTGTGGCTCAATCCTCATTTAAACTACTCAGCACATATTGATGCCATAATTTTGAAACACTGGCCAAAGCTTGTTTTTTTATATAGACTAAGAGACTCTGTCCCTTCCCCTACCAGTAGGATGTACACTTGTAACCAAAATTATCACTTCCATATTTGACTATGTGGACATAGTGTATTGCACTGCCCCTTCTACCCTACTAAACAGACTTGACTCTTTACATTTTCTGTTGTTTTGCTACAAACTCCCCCCCAGACCCCATCACTACACTCTACTCTCTACCCTCAAAATACCTCCACTGTCCCACTGACATTTCACCCACTCAATTTCCTTTATATCAAAGTTCTGGTTCAACCTGCTCCCCTCTTTGCCTGTTGGAGAGTTGCCTCAGTAGCTGCTTCACCCTACACACTGCACTCAAGGGACTCCCATTCCTTCTCCCTACTCAAACCTTCCTCATCTGCTGGTAAAGCCACTTTCTCCTATAGGCTCCCTGATATATGGAACAAACTACCACTTCTCCTTAGGAACTTGCCCTCTCACAGCTTCGTCAAACTCCAAATTCACCAACTCCCACCTCCTACCTGCAACTGCCCCTAGCCTCCTGTTACATGGCCCTTCTGACTTCTACTCTCACAGTGGGCAGCAACCTACCCTCACTCCTTCTTAAATACTAATATTTATGCATCTAATGTTCTGATGTTTCTCTTGCCTCGCTATTACCACACTTTCCAGTCTGTACAATTTAGCCACTAAAAGAATCAGTATATAAAGAGGCTCGACTGTTTTATATTCCTCTGTATAATACGAACCCCGAAATTGGTTTTATTTCTACATATGTATGTACTATTGCTACGTATGTATTATTGCTACATATATATGTATTATTGCTATGAATGTATTGTTATTATTGCTACGTATGTATGTATGTATCACTGCTACATATGTATTTATTATTGTTACATATGTATTTATTACTGCTATGTATGTATGTATTACTGCTACATATGTATTTATTATTGCTACGTATGTATTTATTATTGCTACATATGTATGTATTATTCCTACGTATGTATTTATTATTCCTATGTATATATTTATTGTTTACTCGTATGTCTACGTATTATTTACTTTCGTCTGCGTATTTATTAGGCAAGAGCAAAGGCAAAGCAAAATTTATTTAAAGAGCCCAATCCGAGGCTCTAGGCCGTACAGGCATTTAAGCAAACATATTTAACATAGTAAATATATAAATTTACATATAAATACAAATCAATACAAAAATTTAAAACCTAATAAATCCATAACTAAACATTAAATGCCTTAGAGAAAGAAAGCCTTTGCTGGGCCTTAAAAACATCCACCGATGAAGCCTCTCTGACCATAGTTGGTAAGGAATTCCACAGAACCGACTCTGCGGCACTAAATGCTCTATAGCCAGCTGTTTTCAACCTAGTTCTGGGAATGGTCAGAAGGCATTCATTGACCCAAGAAGAGCGCTAGAGAGGGCAGGTGACAGAAGGTCAACAGGTAGCCAGGGGCCCTGTCCGTGTAGGGCCTTATAGGTGAGAAGACCCACCTTAAAGAGGACTCTCCACCTGACTGGCAGCCAGTGCAATTCCACACAAAACTGGTGTAATGTGACAAAACTTTTGCTGCCCAGTCAGCAAACGGGCAGCTGCATTTTGCACCAGCTGCAATCTTTGAGAGATCCTCCCGTGACCCGAGATAGAGCGCATTACAGTAATCAAGCCTAGATGTGACTAAGGCATGTATCAAAGTAGGGAGGTCCAGAGACGGAACAAGGGGTTTAATTCTGGCAATGTTTCTGAGATGGTAAAAACAGGTACGAACCACAGAGGATATTTGAGCCTCCATGGTTAAATCTCTGTCCAGAATCACGCCAAGATCACGCACCCAAGAGGAGGCCTTCAATGGCACAGACCCTAGGACAAGCCCGGTTTCTGTGTCAGAGGCAATCCTATCACGAACTCTGTTCAACTCCACTACTAATACCTAAGTCTTGTCAGGGTTCAGCCGCAACCAGCTGGAGGCCATCCAGTCGTTAATCTCGGCCAGACAGATATTAAGTACGTCCACTGCATTGGATGTTCCTGGGGCAAAGGAAAAATATAGCTGAGTATCATCGGCATAGCAATGAAAACTCAAGCCATACTTCCTAATGATCCCACCCAGAGGCAGCATATATCTCACGAACAACATTGGAGCCAATACTGCATCCCTGAGGAACTCCACAGAGAAGCAGACTGGGTAGATGAGAAATTCCATCATAACCCGCTGCCTCCTGTTAGTTAGAAAGGACTCAAACCATTTGATGACATTACCGGTGAGTCCACATAGATCCCCAAGGCGAGCAAGTAGCACACAATGGTCCACAGTGTCAAAAGCTGATGAGAGATCGAGGAGAACAAGAATTGTCTTGTCTCCTCGATCTCTAGCCCTGAGTAGGTCATTCTGCACCCGAACAAGTGCAGTTTCGGTGCTATGTCTGGCACGAAAAGCCGACTGGAAAGGTTCATACAACTCGTGGGAATTGAGGTGTTCTTCCAATTGAAGGCCACCACTTTCTCAATAACCTTTCCTAAAAATGGAAGGTTAGAGATTGAATGAATTTGCCCTGATCTCCGGGTCCAAAGATGGCTTTTTAAGAGGGGTCTTACCAGAGCCTCCTTCAAGGCATCCGAAAGACACCCTCAGACAGGAACACCGTACAATCATGGCAAACACCGACCAACAGAGCCAACATCTCATTAAGAAGCGCGTTGGCACGGGTCAATTCACAAAAGGTGTGCCTACATTGGTTGCCACCTCAATAACCTCACTATCCTCCACTGGTCTAAACTCTCCCCAACCAGACGGAGGCACTCAGAGCACATCAGACGATCACTGCCAGCTATAACATTACTGGATGAAGGAGACACCACGGATCGCAGACACCCTGTCCAAAAGAACCGAGCTAAATCCTCACAGTCCATGTTAGAAAAGACCCTCCCGGCTGTAGACAGACAGGTGTAAAGTCTATCAAAAGTCCGGAAGAGTGAGGCCGGTTGGTTCCTTCGGCAGCAATCTCCTAGACAAAACATTGTCTTTTTACGTTAATTGCCTCCTGATAGCCGACATAATGGGCACGCAGGGCCAGTTTGTCTGCATCCAGACGGGATCTCCTCCAGCAGCACTCCAATCTCCGACCCAGTTTTCATCTCCCTGAGCTCACCATCAAACCATGGTGACCTTCAGGTAAGAAGTCCCGTCGTTAATGACAGGTGCGAGAGCTATGGTATCAGATAACACCTCATTATAGGCGTCAACTCCGACCACAACACCTCCCGCGCATGCATCACCCACTCTAGACAAATCTGCTGCCGCCAAGAAACCCTCAGGGGTCAGACCCCGGAAAGGACGACAGCAGATCATCTCAGCAGGGGAAGGGCTTATGGCGGGAGCCCCAAGCGTGAACTGAACCGTGCAATGATCAGACCAGAGAACTGGACTGACCTTAAGATCACTAATATCAAGTCCCAGTGAGAACACCAGGTCCAACATGTGGCCATCCCGATGAGTCGGTAAAGTGACTGCCTGCGTCAAACCAAGGGAGGACATGATCTGGGAAAGTTCATAACCATGTCCATGATTCACATCGTCGAACCAAACATTGAAATCCCCCAGAAAAACACATCTGGGGGATTCCAATGATGCAACGGCAACGAAATCTGCAACCTCCTGCAGGAACTCTCCCATCAACCCAGAAGGGCGATAAATAAGAAAGATCCTGCAGCCCGCATCAGGTCCTCCCCGGATGGCCACACATTCAAACGAACCCGGAGCTCTCACTGGGTGCACGGTAAAGGTCAGGCTGGATCTAAAACAGATGGCTACACCGCCACCCCTGCGCTCCACTCTGGGACAGTGCACCACGGTATACCCGGGGGGGACAGCAGCCTCAAAAATTGGGCCCGCATCGTCTCCCACCCAGGTCTCCGTGACAAACGCCAGATCAACTGACGAAATCAAGGCAGCAATAATTGCCGTCTTATTTCTAATTGATCTGGCATTACAAAGCACTGCCTTCAGGGGATTTGGGGATGATGCAGCCCTACAGGTTACCTGGCCATTTGATGTAATAGGCTCCCTGGGGATGGACACCAAAACACCGGCCTCCCATATGCCCGCACAACCCAGGGCGCCTCCTGGACCCGACAACTTCAATCCTCTCATAACCCAAACTGAGATTACTTGATGGTGCGCGACCAATGCTAGCACTACCAATCCCCACCTCCCAACAACGTCTAATAATAATGTCAGAAACTGGAAGGGGGCTGAGAGGGCATAGGTCGCGCAACATCAAGCCATCATAAACTATTCTAGCCCCTCTCGATCCTCCCATATCTATTTAGGCACAGCAAAAACAAGGCTATCTAAATAAAGATAACAACTAAAATAAAACTAACCCACCAAGCCTAGCTTCTAAAATATAACAAGCCTACAAAGAGGTTAAATGATTAAAATATTACAAATTTAAATACAACAACATGTTAAAACAAACCCTAACCCTCCTACATCAACTAAACATTTTTCAGTGCGGTGGCTCGCTTGCACTGCTTCACCTTCCCAGCATGACGGTCACGAGTTATTATAGAATCACCACAGGACGCACGGGTCCTGGCTCCCCCAGTTCACTCCAGAAAGCTCTCAAACAACACGTAACACCTGCTAGCAGTCTCTCACACTCGCGAGGTGTAATCAGACCCAAAGGCGTCTTGAAAGATCGCAGAAGCAAACGAACCAGCTTCCTGACTCTCAGGATCTCCCAGCTAACGGCTGCAGTAGTAAAATCTCCCAGCTAACGGCTGCAGTAGTAAAATCACTATTCACACACAGAAAGCCGCTAGCGAGCGTAAAAAGCAGTTATTTATAGAATCACCACAGGACGACGGGTCCTGGAACCCCCAGTTCACTCCAGAAAGCTCTCAAACAACAGGTAACACCTGCTAGCAGTCTCTCACACTGCGCAGGTGTAATCAGAACAAAGACGCCTTGAAAGATCGCAGAAGTAAACGAACCAGCTTCCTGACTCTCAGGATCTCCCAGCTAACGGCTGCAGTAGTAAAATCTCCCAGCTAACGGCTGCAGTAGTAAAATCACTGTTCACACACAGAAAGCCGCTAGCGAGCGGTGCGAGTTATTTATAGAATCACCACAGGACGCACGGGTCCTGGCTCCCCCCAGTTCACTCCAGAAAGCTCTCAAAACAACAGGTAACACCTGCTAGCAGTCTCTCACACTGCGCAGGTGTAATCAGACCCAAAGACGTCTTGAAAGATCGCAGAAGTAAACGAACCAGCTTGCTACATATGTATGTATTATTGCTACATATGTATTTATTATTGCTACGTATGTATTATTGCTACGTATGTATTTATTACTGCTACGTATGTATGCATTACCACTACGTATGTATTTATTACTGCTACGTATGTATGTATTACTGCTACATATGCATTTATTACTGCTACGTATGTATGTATTACTGCTACATATGCATTTATTACTGCTACGTACAGTATGTATGTATTACTGCAGTTGCTACGTATATATGCATTACTGCTACATATGTATTTATTATTGCTATGCTCGTATTTATTATTGCTACATATGTAATTATTATTGCTATGTATGTATTTATTACTGCTACATATGTATGTATGTATTATTGCTATGTATGTATTATTGCTATGTATTTATTACTACTACATATAAATGCATTACTGCAATTGCTACGTGTGTATGTATTACTGCTACATATGTATTTATTATTCCTACGCATGTATTTATTACTGCTACATATGTATTTATTACTGCTACGTATGTATGTACTACTGCTACATATGTATTTATTATTGCTACATATGTATGTATGTATTATTGCTATGTATGTATTTATTATTGCTACGTATATATTTATTATTGCTATGTATGTATTTATTATTGCTACACATGTATGTATGTATGTATTATTGCTACGAATGTATTTATTATTGCTACGTATATATTTATTATTGCTACATATGTATTTATTATTGCTACATATGTGTGTATGTATTATTGCTACATATGTATGTCTGTATTATTGCTATGTACGTATTTATTATTGCTACATATGTATTTATTACTGCTACATATGTATTTATTATTGCTACGTATGTATGTATTACTGCTACATATTTATTACTGCTACGTATGTATTACTGCAACATATGTATTTATTACTGCTACATATGTATGCATTACTGCTACATATGTATGCATTACTGCTACATATGTATTTACTATTGCTATGCATGTATTTATTATTGCTACATATGTATTTATTGCTACGTATGTATTTATTGCTGCTACATATGTATGTAGGTATTATTGCTACGTATGTATTTATTATTGGTACATATGTATGTATGTATTATTGCTACATCTGTATTTTTTATTGCTATGTATGTATTATTGCTACGTATGTATTTATTATTGCTATGTATGTATTTATTATTGCTACATATGTATTTATTACTGCTACGTATGTATGTATTACTGCTACGTACGTATGTATTACTGCTACATAGGTATTTATTACTGCTACACATGTATTTATTACTGCTACATATGTATTATTACTACTATGTATGTATGTATTACTGCTACATAGGTATTTATTATTGCTACATATGTATTTATTATTGTTACATATGTATGTATGTATTATTGCTACATATGTATTTATTGCTACGTATAAATTTATTATTGCTACATATGTATTTATTATTGCTACATATGTATTTATTACTGCTACATATGTATGTATTACTGCTACATATGTATTTATTATTGCTACGCATGTATTTATTATTGCTACATATGCATGTATTATTGCTATATATGTATTTCTTATTGCTACCTATGTATGTATTACTGCTACACATGTACTTATTATTGCTACATATGTATGTATTATTGCTGCGAATGTATTTGTTATTGCTAGGTATGTATTTATTACTACTATGTATGTATTTATTATTGCTACGTATGTCTGTATTATTGCTACATATGTATTTATTACTGCTACGTATGTATTTATTATTGCTACATATGTATTTATTACTGCTACTTATGTATTTATTATTGCTATGTATGTATTTATTACTGCTACGTATGTATTTATTATTGCTACATATGTATTATTGCTACGTATTTATTACTGCTACGTATGTATGTATGTATTATTGCTACATATGTATTTATTACTGCTACATATGTATTTATTATTGCTACATAAGTATGTATTATTGCTACTTATGAATTTATAATTGCTACGTATGTATTTATTATTGCTACATATGTATTTGTTACTGCTACGTATGTATGTATTACTGCTACATATGTATGTATTACTGCTACGTATGTATGTATTACTGCTACATATGTATTTATTATTGTTACGCATGTATTTATTACTGCTACATATGTATTTATTATTGCTAGGTACGTATGTATTACTGCTACATATGTATTATTGCTACATATGTATTTATTATTATGTATATATATATATTTATTATTGCTACATATGTATTTATTATTGCTATATATGTATTTATTACTGCTATGTATGTATTACTGCTACATATGTATTTATTATTCTTATGCATGTATTTATTACTGTGTATGTATTACTGCTACATATGTATTTATTATTGCTACGTATGTATGTATTATTGCTACGTATTTATTTATTACTGCTACGTATGTATGTATTGTTGCTACGTATGTATTTATTACTGCTACATATGTATTTATTATTGCTACATATGAATTTATAATTGCTACGTATGTATTTAGTATTGCTACATATTTGTTACTGCTACGTATGTATGTATTACTGCTACATATGTATTTATTACTGCTACGTATGTATGTATTACTGCTACATACAGTATGTATTATTGTTACGCATGTATTTATTACTGCTACATATGTATTTATTATTGCTACGTACGTATGTATTACTGCTACATGTGTATTATTGCTACGTATTTATTGTTACATATGTATGCATGTATTATTGCTACGTATGTATTTATTATTATGTATATATTTATTATTGCTACATATGTATTTATTATTGCTATATATGTATTTATTACTGCTACGTATGTATTACTGCTACATATGTATTTATTATTCTTATGCATGTATTTATTATTACTATATATTTATTACTGCTACATATGTATTTATTTTTGCTATGTATGTATTTATTATTGCTACGTATGTATGTATTATTGCTACATATG
Source organism: Neoceratodus forsteri (assembly GCA_016271365.2). Classification (NCBI taxonomy): domain Eukaryota; kingdom Metazoa; phylum Chordata; order Ceratodontiformes; family Ceratodontidae; genus Neoceratodus; species Neoceratodus forsteri. The sequence goes on along the minus strand of JADMNL010000032.1, from coordinate 2,785,898 downwards.
TATTTATTACTGCTACATATGTAATTATTATTGCTACATAAGTATGTATTATTGCTACGTCTGAATTTATAATTGCTACGTAAATTTATTATTGCTACATATGTATGTATTATTGCTACCTATGTATGTATTACTGCTACATATGTATTTCTTATTGCTACGTATGTATTATTGCTACTTATGTATTTATTGTTACATATGTATTTATTATTGCTATGTGTGTATTATTGCTACGTATGTATTTATTATTGCTACGTATGTAATTATTACTGCTGCGTATGTATTTATTATTGCTACATATGTATTTCTTTCATGAGCTATTTTAATGTACTTATTGTATACATTTTTGTGCTCATATAATTCCCTGTATCCCGCTGTCCCCGGGTCACATCTGGAAATGAGCCTTGGCTCTGTGTGCCTTTCCCAGTTACCAAATGTTTAAATAAATAAATAAAAATGATGGGCATAGGGGATTGAGAGTATTCTTCTGGGAGGCCGATATCATAGGGTGGCACTCTTTGTGGATGATATATATGGACACTAACATCTCCAGAGACATCACCTCCTAGGGTGTGGGTCCTCCTCAAAACATACAGGAAATGATCAGGCTTTACACTGAATACTGGAAAAACTAAACTACTAAGCCTCCATTGTTAGCCTCGCTAGAGCTACAAACCAGTTTTCTATATGATGGAACAGAACTACAATTAAATACTTGGGGGTCCACCTAGTTAGAGACTTCTCGCTTCTTGAACTGTTAAACTATGACCCTATTACTCAACAAATTACCAAGGACTTTCAAAATTGACAAACCCTTCCTCTTTCATTTTTTAGCAAAATTAGAGGCTGTGCATCAAAATATTATTCCTAGGGGGCACTGTTGAGCCCAAGCTGACAGGCAACAGTTTATCACAGCTCCAGCAGAAAGGCGCTAACATTTTTTAAATCTCTGCTTTAGAGTGATTTTTCAAGAAAATAAATACCACAGATTGAAAGAGGAACCCAACAAACATAAAATGGGTAACCCTAAGAAAGACGGAGGTGGAGTAGCCAGTGCTAAATCAACTAGTGGGTCCCAATCTGTGCGAACTGCGATGGTGGAGCAAGCTGTACCTCATTGCGAGCTCAAGGAGACTATGTCGTCTATCGGCATTAAGTTACAATGAATTACAGCATCAGTGGCTGACCTGAACACCAAAATGGACACGTTTGCAACCCGAGTCACTGTGGTGGAGAAATCGGTGGAAGGAACACAGCTGGAGGTTGGAGAGCGAAACGTTAAGCAGACACAGCTGCAGCTGCAACCATGCTTTTGGTAAAAGAAAATCACCACATGAGGGCCAGGCTCAAGACCCTGGAAAACCAAGCCCAATCGGTGCATGTCAGAATTCTGGGCCTACTCGAGGGGATAGAGGGAGACCACCCTCTCATGTTCCTCTGAGAATGATTGGACTCAAAGCTGTTACCTGAGGGTCAGAATTTGAACATATCTTACCAAAAGGCTTACTCCAAGAGGCTACCAGGGTGAATCAGAGAACCCTAGGACCCTGCTTTTGGTCACAGATGGAGTCGTCTCCAGGGACGGAATACTGTGACTCGCCAGGCAAGTAGGGCCCCTTATACAGGACGATCGAACCATCTATCTGTTCCCCAACTTGAGCTATGCAACACGTCTCATGAGGAAGAAATTCGACGGGGTCAGAAAAGTGTTGCGGGATGCCTCTATCATCCGTAAGGTGGTTTTCCCAGCAAGGTTGCACACTGTGCACAGGGCAAGGTGTGGGCCTTTTCAGATCCCATCAAAGCAGGGAATGGGCCTCTTGTTTTGTCACTGATTGTGTCCGAAGACAGGAATCTGGAGACAGCGACTCTGAAGCAGAGGGATGAATAGTGGAACTGTACTATACTAATTAGGCTTGACCCTTCTTTTTATCAGTTTTCCACCACAGTCTTAACATAGGAGGTTACAGTTTTGTTCATTGGAGCATGATGTTTCTTTATACCTGTTGAAATAGGGGAGGTTGAATTATTAGAATGTTTATAGATGGTGGGTTCTGAGCTATTCGATATATAAAACAGTTTAAAGAGATTTTCATACAGCTTTTTCTTCTTATACTGCTGGGGTAACAGCCCTTAAAGTACCAGTACTTGTATTAAGGTATTGCTGTCCTATGTAAATACTCAGAGTTTTCTTTGAACTTTTAGTTTATGAAGTATGACACCAACTGCCCTGTGGTAGGATGAGCATTTTTGGTACTTTTTTGGACTTAAGCTACAATGGAAACATCATACTGCTCATGGGCTTATTAATACAGCTTAAATTCTGTTATGGACTTCTCAAAGTGAATGTTTAGCTATCCCTCCAAGTGGTATCTATATCTAGAATGCAAATAAAAACCTAAATATTAAGGGGAAATGTATGTTCTCCAGAATGGCTTCTTACTAAGAATATGGTTTGTTCTAGATACAAAAAGTTATGTGTGTGTACGCATATATAAAAAACAAAGTTTAAAAAACACAAAAAAATTCTTCCTAGGATGCTGTACTATTTTTAAACTTTATTACTGTTTCCTGATAAATCTTACTTTCAATACTGGAAAACTGGAATTTCTAGGTTTCTATGGGGTGGTAGCCATCCTTGCATTAAGTACAGTGGGCAGGATTCACAAAGCCGCCGAATCCTAAGTCCCACTTTGCAACTGCTGTTGCGGATTGTAATCATCCGCAGCTGCGGTGGTTGCAATCCACAGCCGCAGCAGTTGCGGAGGGTGTTACAGCTGCTCCCACCAGTCATAGCACATTCCTGCAGCTGCGGCCATCTCCCTGGTGACACCACCCGCAAGCAGATGTAACCCGTGGAGCCGGTCATAATTCGGCTCCAGTTTTGTGAATACCCGACACTGTGGGTAACCTGCGGCTCCACAAGTCGCAACCCACTTGCACAGCGGTTTACCCACAGCTGCGGGAAATTCATGGGCTTTGTGAATCCCGCCCTGTATCTTGCAACTGCTGAAAGATAAAGGAATCCTGAATTTATCAAATTTATATCGTTACTCCATGGCAGCTCGGTTACGTATGCTATATTGCTGGATTCTGTCAACTTATGTACCTTACTAGAAAACAAATGAATTCCATATGAATGATCTTTTTAATATAGACCAATATCTTTTTGTAAACCCAATAGATACACCCCCATTAACCCAATTCACGCAATACACAGCTATTCCCCTGTAAACTTGGTGACACTGATGTCACAAATACTTCCCAGTGACTATGATAACTTGGTTGAGGGCCCTACAAATATGATAGAGCTTTCCCACCCAACTCTATTGATAATGCTCTGTGCAGTTGGAGCACTCGCAGTCTGAAATACACATATCAATATTTTGTGGAACAAGGTTTTCACCCCTTTCAAGATTTACAGAGGGAGTATGATCTTCCGAGAAACACCCATTTTTGTTACCAGCAAATTTGTTCTCATTTATTGGGACTGGACCCTTTGTATCATCAGCTTCCACATCATACCCCAATTTATTTTTGGCATACTGAAAGATTACCAGTAAGCTGCACCATGGACACATTTAATAGGACATTTATATAGAGGCCTTTTAGTACTTGACTCCCAATATCACCTTGACGATGCTGAATAAATGGAAAAGTGAGCTTCAGTTGGGCCACACGTTAGAAACTTGGAATAAATAGGCCATACCCAACTATAGATTAACTTTGTCCGTGCAGTGGAGTGACTTTGCATGGAAATGTTGAATGTGATATTTCAGGACACCATCAATTCAGGCTAACTATCTAGGATTCCATATGGGAGTTTGTTGGAGAAGGTATGGGGAAGGTAAAGACAGACACACACACACACACACGTCTTTTGCAAGTGCCTGATACTTGATAACTTTTGGCATGATATCCAAGACTCCCTCAACAAAATTTTCAGAAATCAGGATGTCCTTAATCCTTCCTTATTATTAATGTCTATCTTTCTGGCTGGCATGCGGGGGTCATCACTGCAATTGCTTTGAATTCTGCCCTTAGCTGCCAAGAAGGTAAATAACTAAGTTGTGGCTTACAGATGTAAGCACCCTTTGGGTACTTGCTAGTTAAATTTCTGAGGGCTATGTGTAGTTAGGGAGGAATTTGGAGCTGTGGTGCCTGAAAGTCTAGGAGGTGGGGCCTGTTTTCTGCCAGCATGGGGCCCCTTCCTTGGGATATAAAAGAGAAGTGCTTTTGGTGCCGGGAGGACCGGGAAGGATGAGACCCAAGAAGAGACGAGCAGGGGGAGAGGTTGGCCCTCAAAGACCATCGATGTGAAAAATGGCAGTTTGGGTGTGAAGTAAAGGAGAGAGTGGAGCACTGGAGCAAAGAAAGAGGCCTGTCAGTGTAAATGGGAGCTGGAGCCTGGGAAGAAGAAAGAGAACTGGAGGCCCGCCAAGTGAACTTCAGCATCTTGGTAGGGTAGGGTAAACACTGATGGGGCCTGCAGCCCAAATAAATTTTGCCCATTGGTGAGTTCAGCAGCAGGTCAGAAGGTATCCTGAGAGTGGGCCCGCTATGGCAATGGGGCCTAAGGCGCAGCTCAGAAGTGGCAGCCCGAGCAGTTGAGGGTATAGCGGTAGCAACACTACCCCTGTTCCCCAGGCTGGTGGCCACTACAGAGTTGGGACTCCCTAGCTGAGCAGCCTGTGGAGGCGGGGAAAGTCCATTTGGGGGAGTGATATTTGGGACCCCGGTTGGGTGGCAGCCCATTGGGTGCTCTGGTGTGGCACTTGCAGAAGTCCCCCTGATGAGTCAGTTCAGAGGTTGGAATCGCTGAATGAGCGGAAAATGCCGGGAGTTACTGGGAAAAGGCCTGGGGTACCCACAACTGCCTGGAATAGGGCCCAAACTACCATGTATTGGCATCAGTGATTGGATGTCTGAAAGGGTCTCTGGTGGTTCAGTTCTTGCTAAAGGAACATTGAATAAAATTAAGTAAGACCTTATAGAGAAAAAGGGTATGCTCCATGTTTGGTTCCCCCAGTGGAGGAGAAGTATGCCCATGTAGAGTGAAAAAGGAAAAAGAAGCTTTGTGACAGTAGAAACGTCTCGTGCTGTCATGAGCCCTTGGTCCAGTGAAGGAATGGGAATGGATTAAAAGAAGAGAGTCAAAGTTAAGTGACTGTAACTACTGGGGAATATAGTTGGGGAACAAGATATGAGATGATGGTGTAGATTAATACAAAACCACCTCATGGGGTGGCCTAGTTCGGCCCCTAAAGTGCTGCCTGGAATTTAACCCTCATGGCTTAAGGGAGGTCTGCATGAAATGAATCAGTCTGTTAGCTAAAGAGACTATTGCAGTAGATTTTCCAGCTGCGTCTGTGAAAGAAAACCCATGCTCCATGGAGTGGTTGTTACTGTTTGAAGTTAAATTGTTTTGCAGTTTTGATTTTGGAGTGGACAATGAACTTAATCAGTGGAATCTGCACGTTTGCCTGCTAACTAATATTGCCCCCACAGGCTGATAAGATCCAAACTAAGATGGTGCCCGCTGTCCTGTTCTTGTGACTCCCAGTCACTGCCAGCAACAAACTAGGTAACAAGCTGTTTCTAATGTTTGGACTGGGTCTGCTTTGATTGTACAGTGCACCCCTCTCACCTTTACCACCTGCATACCCCAGACAGGGAGGGGGGCTTACACAGACATCCCTGCAACATACCAGAAATGGGTAGACATAGTGAACAATATTTATAGGATGGAGACCTTGACAGCCTCTATTTGAGGTACAAAAGAATCAAATGAAGTATTCTAGAGACATTGGGTGATGTTTCAGTTGGTGGAGAACCAAGAATTTATACCTTAAATGTTCCTGTATCCCTGGACACCACTAAAATTACAGTCACTTTGTCAACAGCTTTAAGAAGTCTAAACAATGTATGTATACCCTCTCCCTTTGAAGATGTTTTAGCTTTACCACAGACCCTTCTTGATATCCTTCTTTAGGTGCTATACCTGGACTTACCTTGACTGTAAATCATGTACTCTGTACTATTGCATTTTTCTCTGTATCCTCACTGGTTTTTAACAAAAATAAAATATAAAAAAGAACGCAGAGTTATTGTCCAGTTATTGTGCAATAATCGGATTGTAGATGAAATAATCGGACAGTGGCTCTGCATTCTGATTGGCAAAAAACAATAATGGGAGGGTGGCTTTGCATTCTGTTTGGCTGCTGTGTATGTACCTAGCCAATCAAAGAGTAAGCCCAGATTGCCCACCCACTACAACACATGGCAGCCAGTCAGAGACTCTAATAACACTACAGTGCTTCTGTCAGAAACAGTGTCTGCTTTCTCACAGATGCACTGTAGCGCAATGCAGTTTTAGATTTTTTTTCCCGGTATGATAGTGATAATACCATTTGTGGTCTGGGTTTCTTTGGTAATAACCAGACCAGCAGTTAATTAACACCTCATCCTTTGGCCACTGTATTTATTACACCTGGTCCAGTTATAATAGCGTATGTTCGAATGTTGTTAGGGATGGAAATCCATCCCTCCTAAAACGTTGTTATGTAGTACTAGTTACGTCAACTAGTTTGTTATGCTGTACTAGTTACGTAGTTAGCTCAGCATAACAACTTAGAATGGGGTCACACATGCACAGTAAACAAACTTCTCCCAAGTCAGAAGCGGCTGCGTTAGTGAGAGCAATACCAGTGGAGAGTGGAGCAGAGAAAATAAACATTATTGTTTCCTAGTTTGTTTTTTACTGTCCTCTGCTGTTGATCTACAAAGTACGGCAGCTAATGCAGCAGTTATTTCACTGAGTCTCTTCTCTGCTAACCACACAATAGCTGTTTGTGACCTCACAGTCTATTGTCATGTTGAGCACTATGATGTCACAAACAAAGACACTGTTAGCTTAACAGAGGCGAGGCAAATGTTTTCAATTTTTATTTATTTATTAATTGGAATTACAACCTTTGAGCTAAAAGCTCTTTCACAAAGGATCCTCTTCATAAAGGGAGGGGAGAATACATGAGTAAGGGAGACAGTAGCAGCTAAACAGACACTGTCAATAACATCTAATAGGAAGATAGTGTAATCAGTAGCATAGGATAACACAGGCAACAGCAACACATCATAGGATGACACAGGCAATAGCAACACATCATAGGATGACACAGGCAATAGCAACACATCATAGCATCATAACACAGGCAATAGCAACACATCATAGGATGACACAGGCAATAGCAACACATCATAGGATGACACAGGCAATAGCAACATATCATAGCATAACGCAGGCAATAGCAACACATCATAGGATAACACAGGCAATAGCAACACATCATAGGATGACACAGGCAATAGCAACACACCATAGAATGACACAGGCAATAACAACGCACCATAGGATGACACAGGCAATAGCAACACACCATAGCATCATAACACAGGCAATAGCAACACATCATAGGATGACACAGGCAATAGCAACACATCATAGCATCATAACACAGGCAATAGCAACACATCATAGGATGACACAGGCAATAGCAACACATCATAGCATAATGCAGGCAATAGCAACACATCATAGCATAATAGCACAGGCAATAGCAACACATCATAGGATAGCACAGGCAATAGCAACACATCATAGGATGACACAGGCAATAGCAACACACCATAGAATGACATAGGACAATAACGCATCATAGGATGACAAGGCAATAGCATCACATCATAGCATCATAACACAGGCAATAGCAACACATCATAGGATGACACAGGCACAGTAACGCACTCATAGGATGACACAGGCAATAGCAACACATCATAGCATCATAACACAGGCAATAGCAACACATCATAGGATGACACAGGCAATAGCAACACATCATAGGATAATGCAGGCAATAGTAACACATCATAGCATAGCACAGGCAATAGCAACACATCATAGGATAACACAGGCAATAGCAACACATCATAGGATGACACAGGCAATAGCAACACCATAGAATGACACAGGCACAATAACGCACCTATAGGATGACACAGGCAATAGCAACACATCATAGCATCATAACACAGGCAATAGCAACACATCATAGGATGACACAGGCAATAGCAACGCACCATAGGATGACACAGGCAATAGCAACACATCATAGCATCATAACACAGGCAATAGCAACACATCATAGCATAATACAGGCAATAGCAACACATCATAGGATGACACAGGCAATAGCAACGCACCATAGGATGACACAGGCAATAGCAACACATCATAGCATCATAACACAGGCAATAGCAACACATCATAGGATGACACAGGCAATAGCAACACATCATAGCATAATGCAGGCAATAGCAGCACATCATAGGATAGCACAGGCAATAGCAACACATCGATAACACAGGCAATAGCAACACATCATAGGATGACACAGGCAATAGCAACACACCATAGAATGACACAGGCAATAACAACGCACCATAGGATGACACAGGCAATAGCAACACATCATAGCATCATAACACAGGCAATAGCAACACATCATAGGATGACACAGGCAATAGCAACGCACCATAGGATGACACAGGCAATAGCAACACATCATAGCATCATAACACAGGCAATAGCAACACATCATAGGATGACACAGGCAATAGGAACACATCATAGCATAATGCAGGCAATAGCAACACATCATAGGATAGCACAGGCAATAGCAACACATCATAGGATAACACAGGCAATAGCAACACATCATAGGATGACACAGGCAATAGCAACGCACCATAGGATGACACAGGCAATAGCAACGCACCATAGGATGACACAGGCAATAGCAACGCATCATAGGATGACACAGGCAATAGCAACGCATCATAGGATCATAACACAGGCAATAGCAACACATCATAGGATGACACAGGCAATAGCAACACACCATAGAATGACACAGGCAATAACAACGCACCATAGGATGACACAGGCAATAGCAACACATCATAGCATCATAACACAGGCAATAGCAACACATCATAGGATGACACAGGCAATAGCAACGCACCATAGGATGACACAGGCAATAGCAACACATCATAGCATCATAACACAGGCAATAGCAACACATCATAGGATGACACAGGCAATAGCAACACATCATAGCATAATGCAGGCAATAGCAACACATCATAGGATGACACAGGCAATAGCAACGCACCATAGGATGACACAGGCAATAGCAACACATCATAGCATCATAACACAGGCAATAGCAACACATCATAGGATGACACAGGCAATAGCAACACATCATAGCATAATGCAGGCAATAGCAACACATCATAGGATAGCACAGGCAATAGCAACACATCATAGGATAACACAGGCAATAGCAACACATCATAGGATGACACAAGCAATAGCAACACACCATAGAATGACACAGGCAATAACAACGCACCATAGGATGACACAGGCAATAGCAACACATCATAGCATCATAACACAGGCAATAGCAACACATCATAGGATGACACAGGCAATAGCAACGCACCATAGGATGACACAGGCAATAGCAACACATCATAGCATCATAACACAGGCAATAGCAACACATCATAGGATGACACAGGCAATAGCAACACATCATAGCATAATGCAGGCAATAGCAACACATCATAGGATAGCACAGGCAATAGCAACACATCATAGGATAACACAGGCAATAGCAACACATCATAGGATGACACAGGCAATAGCAACGCACCATAGGATGACACAGGCAATAGCAACGCACCATAGGATGACACAGGCAATAGCAACACATCATAGCATCATAACACAGGCAATAGCAACACATCATAGGATGACACAGGCAATAGCAACGCACCATAGGATGACACAGGCAATAGCAACGCATCATAGGATGACACAGGCAATAGCAACGCATCATAGCATCATAACACAGGCAATAGCAACACATCATAGGATGACACAGTCAATAGCAACACATCATAGGATAACACAGGCAATAGCAACACATCATAGGATGACACAGGCAATAGCAACACATCATAGGATAACACAGACAATAGCAACACATCATAGGATGACACAGGCAATAGCAACACATCATAGGATGACACAGGCAATAGCAACACATCATAGCATCATAACACAGGCAATAGCAACACATCATAGGATGACACAGGCAATAGCAACACATCATAGGATGACACAGGTAATAGCAACACATCATAGCATAACGCAGGCAATTGCGACATCATAGGATGACACAGGCAATAGCAACACATCATAGAATGACACAGGCAATAGCAACACATCATAGGATGACACAGGCAATAGCAACACACCATAGGATAACACAGGCAATAACAACACATCATAGGATAACACAGGCAATAGCAACACATGATAGGATAACACAGGCAATAGCAACGCATCATAGAATGACACAGGCAATAGCAACACATCATAGCATCATAACACAGGCAATAGCAACACATCATAGGATAACACAGACAATAGCAACACATCATAGCATCATAACACAGGCAATAGCAACACATCATAGGATGACACAGGCAATAGCAACACATCATAGCATAACGCAGGCAATTGCGACACATCATAGGATGACACAGGCAATAGCAACACACCATAGGATAACACAGGCAATAACAACACATCATAGGATGACACAGGCAATAGCAACACATCATAGCATAACGCAGGCAATTGCGACATCATAGGATGACACAGGCAATAGCAACACATCATAGCATAACGCAGGCAATTGCGACACATCATAGGATGACACAGGCAATAGCAACACATCATAACACAGGCAATAGCAACACATCATAGGATAACACAGGCAATAGCAACACATCATAGGAAAACACAGGCAATACATCATAGGATAAAACAGGCAATAGCAACACATCATGGGATAACACGGGCAATAGCAACGCATCATAGAATGACACAGGCAATAGCAACACATCATAACACAGGCAATAGCAACACATCATAGGATAACACAGGCAATAGCAACACATCATAGGATAACACAGGCAATACATCATAGGATAAAACAGGCAATAGCAACACATCATGGGATAACACAGGCAATAGCAACACATCATGGGATAACACAGGCAATAGCAACACATCATAACATAACACAGGCAATAGCAACACATCATAACATAACACAGGCAATGGTAACACATCATAGCATAACTGAGGCAACAGCAACACATCATAGGATAATGCAGGCTAGTAACACATCACAGGATAACACAGGCAATAGCAACACATCATAGGATAACACAGGCAATAGTAACACATCATAGAATGACACAGGCAATAGCAACACATCATAGGATGACACAGGCAATAGCAAAACATCATAGCATAACACAGGCAATAGTAACACATCATAGAATGACACAGGCAATAGCAAAACATCATAGCATTACATAGATAATAGCAACACATCATAGGATAACACAGGCAATAGCAAAACATCATAGCATTACACAGGCAATAGCAACGCATCATAGGATAACACAGGCAATAGCAACACATAACCAAAGCATGGGTATAGAGTACATGGGGATACAGTTTGCACAGCAGGCCATACAGTTAAAAGTGTCCAGGTCAAAGTTATGTACTAGCTGGAGAAATCAGAAGTTGAAGCTATACAGGAGCTTGTAGGGAGGGAAACAGGAGCTGTAGCTGTGCACCATTACTGATTCCTTACTGGTTACTAAGGCTACAGCCAGAGGAGTAAGCACAGCCGTGGTAGGCAATCCGGGTAGGGGGAAACTAATCAGGATTAGGTAGCAGAAGAGGAATCATAAGATGGAATAGAGCTAGGCTCAAGGGTAGGTAGGGAGAGTAGGGTGAGGGTATGAGAGTAGACGGTAGGTAGGTGAGGGCTCATCAGGGAGTAGGTCAAGGAAGCGGGGGGGTGCATGGTAGGTAGGCAGGCATGGGCAGGTGGAGAGCAGGGAGCTTCGGGCCAATTTATAGAGTGCAAGATGAAACTGGGCAGGCCCTGGGTACAGGGGACTGGTCACAGCTGGTCTAAGAGTGGCAGTAGCAGTGTATAGGAGGGGAGACAGACTTCCTTAGCTCAGACTTGAAAGGATCAAGGCGTGTAAGGCTTGTGGCGGCGGGTGGTAGATAATTTATCCAAGCAGGAGCCCTTATGGCAAAGGCTCGTCTCCCCAGGGCAGTCCTTCTGAACGCCACAGCTAATGCTTGCTTAGTGACACTTCTTGTGGCATGTTCGGCTGGAGGACAGAATAAGGCTTGTAGGGAGGGAGGGATGTACAATTCCGAATAGCGCCTTCTTTCCCAGATCAGGCATGGAGCGTAATGTAGTCCGTAAGTGGGAGCCATTCAGTCTTTATGTATAGGTCCCACATATGCGTTAGGCGTTTAGCACCTAACACAAACCTACAGGCTTTATTTAGAGAAGTGTGTACTTTGAGTAGACTTGCATCAGTGGTGGCACTATAGACTACATTCCCCTAGTCCAGGATAGGTAGGATTGTACCTCTGGCCGCTTGAACCCTGGCCTCGGGAGGGAGGCAGAACTGGAGCCGGTATAGGGCCCCTAGTTTCCTATTGACTGCAGTGGTAATTTTGCATATGTGTTTGTCAAACAACAAGGACTTATCTATTGTGAGACCCCCAAGACACCAGAACACACACCTACTCCAAGGTGGTGTGAGTGTTGCAGGTAATTGAGAGGGGTAGAGTAGATTTCTTCTTGTCATCTGGCAAAGAGCATCGTCTTGTTTTTTGTTTTTTTTTTACTGTCGAGCACCAGCATGTTGTCCTTGAACAAGTCCTGTAGTAGCAGGTTAAAGCTGTACTGCAACTCCCCAGTAAGTGCTTCTTGGCGGGCGTTTCGAGTGAATACCACCGTGTGGTCGGCATATAGCAGGATCTTTTCAGACGTGGGGCAGACGTCGGAGAGATGGTTCACAAAGAGGCTGAATAAGAGTGACCCAAGTATAGATCCCTGGGAGACCCCAACTGCAATACCTCTAGTGGTCTGGGTTTCTTTGATAACCAGACCGGCAGTTAAAACTTTAATACATAATAAAGTTTTATAGAGACTTTTTAAATGGACTACCTAGATGTGCAGCACACCTTGGAAAGGAACTGAAAATGAAAAAAAAAGTATTCTCTAGTGACCTGCAACAGCTGAAACATTTATGAGAGCACTTGCTTCAGGGCAGAGTTGCGCTTTAAACAGGGCTCCACTTGGAATGAAGTTTAAAGAAAATGACCTTCGCTCCTCTCTCTCATGCGAGGTTTTTTTCTCTCTGCCAGTGACAAGGGGCGGTAGCAAAACCTGCAACGAGGCATGCAATGGGAAGCTCAGTCAATCAACTGGTTCCTGCAGAAGACAAGGACGCTTCGTATCGTTCTGCTTGCTTCAGGTACGTGTATTACGAAGACAAGGAATACAAATCCTGGGGTTGTAATCTGAAACGGTGCACCAGGAGGGGAAGGGAGTCCCCGTGTCCGGCAGGGTAGGCTGGCGCTCCGATTGGGTAAAGATGGCGCTTTGTCATTTCCTGGACCTGGACTGCCCCAGCGGTGCGCAGTTGAGGGCCTCCGCGGCATTGAGTGCAACTGCGGAGGGGGGCTAGAGCAGGGGGTTGGGTGCGAGTTTATTTTACCTTTTTAACAGAGGGGTTAAAATTAGTGAGCAAACGACAGCTGCTGCCACCGCTTCCTGTTCCTGCCCGGATCACTGCTGGACAGGTACGGACTACGCTTTTATAATTCACAATTATTTTCTCCCAGTTGCCATCTAATAACGCCAGTCGGTGCGTCCTTATTCTGGTGGTGGTTCACTCGTTTCCAGTTTGCTGTCGATTTCTGTACCGTAAGTGCGCATTCTACATTTCATTTAGGCATTTTATTTTATTTGCTGATCATATTTTCTCAGAAAAGAAGAGCGAAGTAAATACCGAAAACTTTGTTCCCTCTCTCTGCCTGCTAGAACACAGTTGAGTTGTGATTTTAGTGTTCCATTCTGCCGAATCGAAACTGAGCGAGGAGAGCCAGTTCCGTGCTAAACTGAACTGAAACTGGTCACACGTTGACAGCCTTGTTTTGCAAAATGCCCCCTTTTGCCCCAGGGTGAGTTTACTGTAGCATTGTTTTTAAAATCTAAAATAATTAATGGGAAACATTAAATAGGCTGCCTCACGGGTTTCCGTCAGTGCTCTTACCTATTTCAACACTTTGGGGGCGGGGGTGACTAAGATGGACTAGCATGCAACAGACCCTGCTTCCTGGCTCTAACCTCTAATATACATGAACTGATGGAATGTAGCCGAAGCATGTAAATGGATTTGAAGAAAAAAAAAAACTAAGCAGGGATCAACTTAAAGAGTTGCAAAGGATTGCATAATGAGATGTATAAAACGTTTCTGTTGCTGCTGTGTGTGTGTGTGTGTGTGTGTGTGTGTATATATATATATAGTGGTAGATAAAGAACCTCTGTGCGCAAACACTGAGGCAAGGGTTACCCCAAAGGGCATTTGACTGGGAAGCCAAGTTTCAAGAAAATACAAAATCACACATGCCCCCACAGTGCAAAGCATCATGGGCTGTATATGCAAATCACCACAGAATGTTATACTTGGTCCAACTTTAAAGCAGAATTGCATGGTGCCGAAAGGCCTCTCACACAGTTTGCAAAGGGTGCTAACAGAAGACATAGACACGTGTTTCGTCCTACCAGGACTCATCAGTATGCCTTGTCTGTTTGACACCCCAGTGGAATGGACCAGCTACCCTTAAGGCAGTGTGCCTTGGATATATTTGGTGAACCTATTAAAATAAAAAACTATTTAAAAGACAAAGAACAGATTTTTTTTTTTTTTTTTGGGGAGGAACCGTTGAACCCAGTAATGAAAGTGAACAGGAACTCAGTTCCTGTACTTTTTTTGCAGCAGGAATGGAGTTCCTGTATTTTCTTCCCACTGACACTGGAACTGAAATTCTTAAACCAGCAACATAGTGACAGTTTCTGGGCCTATGACCTGAAATCAGGGTTTCCATAACAACATTTGACTTGTACAACAATGCTATTTTCCTAGAAATACTTCAGTGCCTCTAATTGAATCTACTAGTGTCTAAACAGATAGACGTGTCTTCACACAGCTATCCTTCAGATAGAGGATCTTCATTCTGCATTTCACAATTGCCAATACCTGAGTTCCTGTACTTCTTGTCTACCACTGGTTGAACCCCCCCCTTCTAACTTACGTGCTGCTACTTTTCAGTTTGTTGAAGATGTCCACTATATTGAGTGTAAGACTGTGAACATTCAAAACTATAGAGTACACTTGTATTTCCAGTCAAGAATGTAATGAAAAAGATAATAGTAGACAACATATAAAGCATTTTAAAACCTTTCATATGAACTGTGCTCTATGTACACCGTCTCCGCTCATCCCATTGTAAAATCCTGGCTCTGTCACTGAGTGCACATGACATGCTGTATATTTTCGATGGGCAGTAAAGGTGTTTTTGTTGTTTTACATGCTTGTTGATTGGTAACTTTTGCTGTTTTCCTTATCAGTTTTTTGTAACATAAAAGTAAATCATTGCTTTATTTCTGAAGATTTAGGTATCCAGTCAAAGTCTGGTTGGCATGATCCATCCCTGATGCAGAAACATAGAATTTGCCGGCAGATAAGGACTGCTTGGCCCACCTAGTCTGCTCATTCTTCTCTGCCTACACTCTCACCGCAGATACTACTTCATTTCTGACCAGTGGTCCATTGGTCCTCTCCTCCAAAAATTCCTGTTTTTGCCTTCGCCGTTTCATTCTTTCCTCTTTGAAGTTCTGTGTACAATATCCCTTCATTTGCTTTTCATACTCTTTCCACTTGGTGCCAAGTGCTAACTTCTTGTTTTCCGTTGCAGTTTACCACTTCTCCTCCCCCTCCACATGTCGTATCCCCCCCACCAGACCGCTGTCTCCATGCTAGCAACTCACTGAGTGTCTTCTGCTGTGTCCTTGCTCCTACTTCCCATAACTCTTTAAAATATTTCATGATTTGCCCTGCTGCGATACGTGTAAGTAGTAAGGCACAACTAGGCAGCGGTCCTACCCTTGTGGCGTGAGTGGTGCTTCTGGCCTCAACATCACAGTGCCCCCACGACGAGAGACAAGCTTTCTGGCCTAGCTGTAGGGTCGTTGTGGTGCCAGAACTCGCCGCCACCACTCCGTGACTAAGGTGCCCTGTCAGTTTACAGCTACCTCAGCCAGACTCATCCCTAGAGTCAGCGACGCAACTCTGCTTTTGAACATGGGTTATGTCTGTGTGGGAACACAGTATGCTGCCATTGGACCAGCAGGGCATCTCCTATGGATTGTGGCTCTTGGTGGGATTTACCGATGCCTTGGTTTTCGTCTCATGCCTGTAACCACTTAACAAGTGGGTAAATCCCACGATGACCCATACCTTAGCATGCCTTATTGCAGTTACCAAATGGATCCTGGTATGAAAAAACGTTATGTAGTGAGAAGACAGTACACACTAAAGATAGCGATCCTTGGTTCAGTCAGTTGTACAAGTAGCAGTTAAGAAAATTGGCAACCACCACTCCGAGAAGGGAAGGGAAACCGTCTCAGTCACTCATTGTCCAAAACGGACTTCTTTTATTGTGTGCCCAAAAAGTGCAGTCATGCAAATTGGGTAGCTGGATAGCATGTTGTTTCAGTCTGTCTTATTGCCTGCTTTGCCTGCTGTCTGCCTTGTTTGACTGTATTTTTTGGGCATGAAATAAAGAAGTGTGTTTTGCACAATCAGTGACTGAGACTCTGTTTCCGTTGCCTTCTCTTAGAGTGGTGGGTGCTGGTTTTCCTAACTGCTGCTTGTACAGTTGATTAAACCTAGGCATGACTATCCTTAGTGTGTACTGTCCTCTCTCCCCCAGTGCAGGGGCACAGGAAAACGGGTGCGGACAAGGCAGAGGACTAGGAGGTTATAAATCAGGAAAGCAAGAAGAAAGGTGCAAAGGAGATGGGTAGTGGAGAAGGTGATAAGGGAAGAGGAGGAGCTTCAGGAACAGCGCAGGCAGGAGGAGGGGGATGTAGGGAACCAGGCAGAAGGGGGGTAAAGTATGGAGAGCCCCGTGCGCCAATGCAAGGAGTCTAGGAGATAAAATTCTGGACCTGGAGGCCATCGTGGCCAAGGCTAGCCTGGATTTGGTGACCCATAACGGAGTTGTGCACAGACAGCTATGACTGGGACATGGCCATGCCAGGCTACTCTCTGTTCAGTAGAGATGAAGAGGGTCTGTACTATATGTGGAGGAAGGAATCTGGGCCATGGAAGCAGAGACGAGGAGGGTTTGTACTGTATGTAAAGGAAGGAAGGAATCTGGGTCACAGAAGTAGAGACTGGGAGGGTCCATACTATATGTAAAGGAAGAAATCAGGGCCATGGAAGTAGACAAGAAGGTGAGAAGGGTTTGCACTATATGTATAGGAAGGAAGTAGAGCAGATTTTGGGAAAATGGTTGAAGTAGTGAAGAGGCCTTTGGAGGGGGTGGAGGAGTTGACAGATGTGGAGGTAATGTGGGGGAGGATAAAAGAAGCTATTGTGGAGGCCACTGACCTATGCGCCAAGAGAGCAAGCGAAAATAAGAGGAACAGGAGGAAACCACTGTGGTACACTAGGGATGTAGCACCAAAGGGAAAGGCCTTCAGGAAGTTCAAGGAAATGCAGGTGGAAGTGGACTGGGGAAGATACCAGGTGAGCCAGAGAGAAGCCAGGGTGGAGGTAAGGAGAGAAAAGGCACAGGCAGAGGAGCGCATAGCTGGAGGGGTCAAAAAAGGGGATAAGGCTTTTTTTTTTCTTTTCAGTATGTCAGTGAATGGAGGAAGACTAGGCAGGGAATACTCCAGCTAAAAACAAACGAGGATGAGTTGATACAAGGCGACAGAGAGAAAGCGGAACTACTGAACAACTATTTTTGCTCAGTGTTCACTAGGGAGGAAGAAGGCGTAGTCAGCAGAGCAGAAAAACCTAAGGCAGGGGAGAGGGAAGTGGATAAGAGTCTATTCCAGGTGGAGGAAATTTGGGGAGAACTAGTCTGGCATGAAGGTATACAGGGTGATGGGGCCGAATGGGATGCACCCAAGGGTGTTAAAGGAAGTAAAGGAGATACTGGCAGTACCATCGACTGCACTCTTCAATAAGTCCTTGGAGTCTGGGGTGGTACCAGAAGACTGGAGGCAGGCAAATGTGGTCCCGCTGCATAAGGTGGGGGGAGGGAGGAGGTGGGAAATCACATGCCCGTGAGCTTGAATCGGTGGTAGGCAAGCTCATGGAGAAACTATTGAAAGTCAGGATCACCATCTACCAGGAAGAAAGTGGCCTGATGGATCCAGGGCAACATGGTTTTACAAGGGGCAGATCCTGTCAGACAAATTTGATGAGTTTTTTGACACGGTCACCAAGGAACTGGATCGGGGAGGGCAGTAGATGTTGCTTATCTGGATTTCAAAAAGGCATTTGACTCCATGCCCCACAGGAGACTGCTGTATAAAATGTCATGCCTGGGCCTGGGGCAGAGGGTGGTTAAATGGGTGGGAAGATGACTGGGGGACAGGAGGCAAAGGGTCATAATAAATGGGGTGACATCTGGAGAGGGCATGGTCACAAGTGGGGTCCCTCAGTGATCGGTGTTGGGGCCCCTACTATTCGATCTATTTGTAGGGAACATTGTGGAGGGCCGGGGGGGGGGTGGAGTCTGTTTGCAGATGATATTAAAATCTGCAATAAGGTGGACACTCCGGAAGGGGTAGAAAGATTGTGGAGAGATTTGAAAAGGCTTGAGGCATGGTCAAAGAGGTGGCAGCTTTCATTCAACACAGAAAAGTGTAAAATCATGTATCTTGGTTACAGGAACCTGAGGACAGGGTACTGTATGAAGGGCAGAGACCTGGAGGTAACGGAACAAAAAGGGACCTAGGCATCACTATATTGGGGGATCTGAAGGCAGAAAGGCACTGTGGGAGAGCAGTGGCTAGGGGTGGTGGAATGCTGGGATGCATTGGAAGGGGGATTACCAGTAGAAAAAGGGAGGTCATAGTACCCTTGTACACCCATCTGGTTAGATCGCATTTGGAATATGGAGGGCAGTTCTGGAGGTCATACCTCAGGAAGGATGTGGGGAGGCTGCAGCGAGTTCAGAGGAGAGCAACAAAGATGGTAAAGGGGCTCAGCCTCCTGTCCTATGAAGAAAGGTTGACAGATTTGAACATGTACACCCTGGAACAGAGGAGGGAGAGGGGGGACATGATTGAGTCCTTCGAGTACCTTAAGGGTATAAACCGGGTGCTAGTGGAAAGCATTTTCCAGCTGAACGGAAATCGGAGGACGAGGGGGTATGGCATGCAGGTGGGGGGGAAGTTCAAGGGTAACATTAGGAAGTACTGTTTCACAAGTAAGGGTGGTGGATAAGTGGAATAGGCTCCTGGAGGGGGTGGTTGGAGAAGCAACAGTGGGAGGCTTCAAAAAGGCATGGGACAGCCACATGGGAGTGTTGAGGGTGGGGGACGCATGTTCTGGTAGATAGCTAGACAAATGGGCAGACTAGGTGGGCCCGTTGGTCCTTTTCTGCCATCACACTTCTATGAATCGGGGGTACTCGGAGGAAAAGAAGGGCTTGAGGTGTTGTGGGTCATCCCAGAGACAGGTACTGGGCCGCTGTCTGTAGAGAAGTGAGTATATACACCTCCGGCACAGGAACAGGTGTTAGATAAGGCACTTGGGGAACCCATCGTCAGGATGGCAAGTGAGGGGGAGATGCTGCTGGTTAGGGACTTCAGTCTGCCAGATGTGGATTGGAGCCCTTCCATCTGCAGCATTGGCAAGGAGCAGGGCCACCCTCGCCTCCCTAAAAGGGTCTTTTCTCAGGCAGCTAGTGAAGGAACCCTCTAGGGACAGAGCAGTGCTAGTCCTGCTGCTTACAGACTGAGATTGCTTTGCAGACATTACAGTGGGTGGTTCCTAGATACCAGTGATCACCATACACTGTGGTTTAACATTATGGTAATGGAGAAAACTGGATGAGGGTCCTAGAGTTTAGGAGGATGGTTTTAAATAAAAGGGAAGACTGCCTCGGAAACTGCCTTACGGGAGTGGATCATTGCCAGGGAGAGGTAGAGGCATGATGTGGAAAAAAAATAAGGGACGGCATAATTAAGACAAGCAACCTCTGCATGAAGAAAGTGAGTAAAAGTAAAAAAGACAATTCTGGTTCTGTAGGGAAGTGACCAGGTGTGGGGAAAGTGGTGGCATTGAGAAAGTATAAGGAAATGGAGGCGGGGGCAGGGAAGTATACCGACTTAAAACAGAGGGAAGCAGGAAGGGCAGTGATGGGAGCGAAGGGATAGCCAGAGGAGTAGCTAAAGGGGATGAGATTTTGTTCAGTTACACAAGTCAGAATAGCGAGGGGGAATAGTGAGGATAAAGGAGGGCAGCGGGGGGGAGATGGCACAGAAGAGGGTCAAGAAAACGCTGACCTCGTGAACAGGTACTTTTGCGCAGTCTTCACAGTGGTGCTGGGAACAGATCCCAGGGAGAAACAGGAATGGCAGGGAGGCTGGACAGAAATCAGAGGAAAGCGTCCTGAAGTGACTTGCAGCTCTGAAAGTGGACAAGGCTATGGGACCAGACAGGACACACCCAAGGGTACTAAAGGCACTCATGGAGGTGCTAGCTGCCCCACTGACAGCCTTATTCAGCAGCTCTCTGGAAACAGGTATGGCTCCGGAGGACTAGAGGAGAGCAGATGTGGTCCCACTACATAACAGTGGCGGAGCAGTGTACCAAAAAGTGGGTGGTCAGAATTGCATAAAACACCTTAGGCCAGGGCACTGTTCAATTCAGTGTCTGGCCCTTCAGCTACAAAGGTGAGGAATCGGCTGACCCTCTGACCCTCCAGCTCTGCCACCTATGGAGAGGGAGGGTACCAACTATAGGCGGTCAGTTTCACCTCAGTGGTGAGGAAATTAATGGAAACTGTGTTTAAAGAAAGGGTTGGTAGAATATCTAGAATCCAGTTGGCTGCAAGACCACAGACAGGATGATACACCGCGCGGAGGGGGGCATGCAAAATGAATCTGACTGATTTCCTCAGCTGGGTGGCACAGGACACAGATCGGGGGAAGGCAGTGGCCGTGGCCTGTTTGGAATTTAGCAGGGACTTTGACACTGTGTGGCACAAGAGACTGATAAAGAAACTGAGCAGCATAGGTGTGGGATCCAAAGTGGTGAATTGGGTAAGTAACTGGTTAATGGCTAGGTAACAGAGGGTGGTGGTTAACACTCAGGGGTGGAGAGAATGCATAAGGACCTTGGGAAATGCAAGGCGTTGCCAAGAGCATAGCAGCTGGGGGTTCATTGGCAAAAAGTACAGAATCTTGCAATAAGAGCATTGGAACCCAGACTTTAAGTATGGGTGTGTGTGTAAAGTCAGTCACTTAGCAGGAAAGGACTTTGGGGTTATCACCTCTGACCTCAGAATGGCATGACGGTGTGATAATCAGTCAATCAGTCAGAATCTTTATTTATCCAGGTGGCACCATTGAGCAAGGCTCATTTGCAAGGTGGACCTGGTCATGAATTCATCAAAGTACAGTACAAAAGCAGGTATACAAAAAGCAATAATATACAAGGAAGAAAAGTATATACAGTGTATACAGTACAGTACAAGGTTGAAATAAATAATAAAAAAACAGCATTATTTTACAATTGAAGAAGTCAACAGATGTACAATCAACCATAGGCATACAGGGGTTATAAGCAGAGATCTTTTGAGTGAGGCAACCAGCAAGTACAGATGTAGGGGAAAGAGGCTGTGTATGGGGTGGCAGGTTAGAGAGGTAAAGAAGAGGAGGGATATATTACTGACGAAGGAGAATTGAGCTAAAACCACAAAGTGATGATGGCTGTCGTGTACTTGTTTATTATGATAATGACAGAGAAGGGGTAGATAATTGGGACACTACTATGGATGGGGCAGGACTTTAGCCAGGCTGGAGTGGACAGGGAAGGGTGGGTGCAGCAGGAAGAGTTAATAGGGAAAGAGTGAGAGCCAGGGGTAGAAACATGGCGAGCGTCAGAATGGAAAGGGGGAGTTGTGGAATTAGTGGGCTAGCGGTGAGGAAAACATTTGCAAGGTGCTTTCATGTAGCGATCGTAGAGCGCCTTGAAGATATTCAAGCTAACAGGGCAGCTCAGCTTCAAGTTCCTTTATAAACCTTTCCTCAATGTGGGTAAAGAGAAGTTTAGAGCAGCTTTGCCAAACGAAGTTTTGACCCTTGGAACTTGGAGGGGAATTAGGGAATAGCTCCTTAGAGCGTAGGTGCCTAACACACTCCGGGGAATACAATCTGAGACATATGAGGGGAGCTTGTTGGTCACCGCTCTGAAGGCCCATAGGGCAGCATTTCTATTCCTTCTATAGTGAAGGGAAGTCCAGCCTAACGAAGAGTACAGGGAGCAGTGGTGTGTGGAAAGTGGAAGGCCAGTAATGAACCTTATGGCTCTGTGGTAGAGGGTGTCCAACTTAGCCAGTGCAGAGGCAGTGCAGTGGCTGTAGAGCAGATCCGCGTAATCTATTAAAGATAGGAAGGTAGCGTGAACCAGTTGAATCTTGGCTTCCTTTGTGTGCAGGTGGTTAATTCTGTAGAACAGTCCTAATCTTTGCCTTAGTTTCTTCTGTCGTTCTTTGAGATAGTCAGCGAAAGAAAGTTTATGATCAAGCCAAACTCCTAGATATTTGAATGTAGCTACATACTCTAGTGTTTCTCCAAGAACAGTGGTAATTTGTGGGATAGCTCCCCCCCCCCCAGCAGGAATTGCCGCATGCAAGGAGGGGGAGAAGAACATGGCTTTTGTCTTTTTCGCTTTGAGCAAAAGCTTTTTGTTTATGAGCTGGTATTGTAGAAGGGTAAATTCAGCTCGGAGGTCTTCACAGGCTGCTTCCGGCGTGGGACGACTCAAGTACAGTACAGTGTTGTCCGCGAATAAGTGGATGTTGGCTTTTTTGATGGGGTCATTGATGTTGTTAATGTAGACTGCAAAGAGGAGGGGACCAAGGATAGAGCCCTGGGGCATGCCCTCAGCATAGGTTTTAATGGAGAAAGATCACCTTCAGCTTTAACCTGCTGTTTCCTTTCTCCGAGGTAGTCTCAAACCAGCACATAGATTTATGGTCCAGGCCTAAGGTGCTTAGGGAGGAAAGAAGCAGGCTGTGATCGACTGTGTCGAATGCCTTACTAAGATCCATGAAAATGGCACAGACATGCTTCTTGTTGTCAAGGTCTAGGAGCCAATCATTGGTCACCTTAGCTAGGGCTGTTATGGTGCTGTGCTTTGCTCTGAATCCAGACTGAACCGGGTTTAATAGGCTTCTGGATTCTAAGTATACCCCTAGCTGGCCACGCACTATTTTGTCTAGTAATTTAGACAGGACGGGGAGGAGGGAGATCGGTCTGTAATTATTTAGATCACAGGGGTCACCTGCTTTTAACAGAGGGATGACATGGGCTATTTTCCATTGAGGGGAGGCTACCCTGGGAGAGTGACATGTTGAATAGGTGGGTGATTGGTACCGCAAACACATGGTAGGCACATTTCAGATAGTATGGCTCTACGAAGTCGGAGCCTGCTCCCTTCCTGGTGTCCCATTGCAGCAGTAGGTCTTCCACCTCTTTTAGAGAGACAGGCAGGAGGGAGAAGGCCTCCTCGGTAGAGGGGACTCTCGCGGGTTGGTGGGCCCTGAGCTGTGTGGAGGTCATTGGCAGGAGAAGTATCAAATGCTAGCCCTGCCATTGCAAAATGGTTATTGAGGGCTGCCAATATCTCAGATCAGTTAGCGATAACACTGCCACCGGACTTGATTTTTGCTGGAATGGAATTACCAGGTGCGTGTCCAGACATGTCTTTTAATGTTTTCCAGAGCTTTGAAGGATTTCTTGAGGCAGAGGCTAGCTCCGAACAATAGTAGGCGGCCTTGGCTGCTGCGACCAACTTGGTGCACTTGTTACGTGCTCTCTTAAAAAGACACCAATCCGGGTCGTTCTTGCTTCTTCTGGCTTTTTTCCGTAAAGTATGCCTTTCTAACAGGGAAGCTTTGAGCTCAGGCGAGAATCAACGGCAGGTGCTGCTCCTGACCCGCATCTTAACCAAGGATGCATGCTTATTTAAAGGCTCACTTAACATATCATAAAAAGTAGTATATGCCCTGATAACCGTTTTGGCTGGAATAATTCTGCCATCCCGGTGAATGTTTCAAGTCGTGGACATAAGCAAACAAATCAAAGTTGCGTTTGCACCTCTTGATAGAGAACTTTGCCACAAACTGTAGGTTGTGCACGGATCTAATGGTGGTGATTATACAATGATCGCTAATGTCTGAGAAAAATGTTCCGACATGAGAGAACAGGTGTGGCTTGCTAACCAAAATTACATCTAAGAGGAAGCTGTTAAGGTTCTTTTTCTTTGGGCGAGTAGGCTCGCCAGTAAGTTGCACCAGCCCTCGAGTGTCACAAAAGGATTTCAAGGGAGCTGATGCACTTGATAGCCAATCGTAGTTCAGGTCGCCAAGAATAATGGTTTCCAAGGAACTGAGCCCCAGTAGGAACTGAGGTGAGACAGGAGATGAGGCCCGGTAGAAGGAGGCCTGTAGCAGCCTATTACACAGAGTGCACTGGAAGGAGAAAGTTCGATCTTTAGGGTCAAGCACTCAAATTCTTTGGGGGAGGACAATGCATCTATGCATGTGGCTGAGTATTTGTCCTTTACATAAATTGCCACCCCACCTCCTCTTGATTGCCTATCCACTCGGAAGAGTAAATAATTTGGGATATTGATTTCATTGTCTGGGGTGGCTGGCCTAAGCCAGGTCTCAGTGATCACTAGGACGTCAGGTAGGGTGTGGCTCACCCAAGCCTGGATAAGGGTGAACTTTTTCAGCAAACTGCAGGCATTAAGATGCATAAAAGATATTCCTATGATACCTGCCAGGTCTGATGGAGAAGCAAGGGTGTCTAATGGTCCTGGGTTGAGTTTGACATTGCCTGAGCACAATAGTAAAAGAAGCAGGATTCTTTTTAAGACAGCAAACTGTAATTTGTAAACACTATTTTTTTTTGAGTGATAGGGGAGGCAGTGTTGATGGCTAGGCCTGTACCCACTCGTGGTGTTATACTAGCCTAGCGTTGCAGCCACTAGTGTCCTGGCAGGAATTTGCCATGAGTAGGAAGTCTCGAGTCTGGA
This sequence comes from Neoceratodus forsteri, assembly GCA_016271365.2. Classification (NCBI taxonomy): domain Eukaryota; kingdom Metazoa; phylum Chordata; order Ceratodontiformes; family Ceratodontidae; genus Neoceratodus; species Neoceratodus forsteri. Next base: position 2,760,512 of record JADMNL010000032.1, on the reverse strand, counting down.
TGGGGGAGTAATCTGCAGAGGCAGCTCTGGAGATGTCGCACTCCCCGGCAGAGACAGCTGAGAAGCCCAATAGTCCAGAATGGCTACCTGAAAGGAGCTGTTGGATGCAGGACAGGGAGAAGTGCAAGGGTCATTCCACTTTAGGGAGGATGAGGGTTCCGAAGAATTGAGCTGAATGCTAGTAAAGCTAGTGACACACTGAGGAACCAGCTGTAATTTCCCATGGTAGATCTAAACGCCACAACAGCTGGCAGTAAACGCCACTAGAGGCCTAGACCAATCTGTGATCTGGTGTCTTAAGTTCAAAATCCTTTTGTTGGCTGAGAGGCGGTTTTGGCACTGAACGTACCTGTGGAGCAACTCTGCAGCTGAGAGCAGTGAGGTGGATCAAGGCTGCAGTCTGGTGTGGCAAGATAAAGCAGTGGGTAGGGCCAGTGGGATGGAGAGGTATCTCCAGTACGAGGAAAGAAGGTGGTATTGCTGCTGTATCACCCGCTTGTGAGACTCTACCTGGCATATTGTGTTCAGTTCTGGAGCCTGCACCTCAGAAAGGAGACAGGGTGGAGGCAGTCCACAGTAGGGTAGTTAAAGTGGTGCAGAGGTTGCACCAGGAGCCCTACAAAGAGAAACCGAGGGATCTGAACATGTACGGAAGAGAGGAGAGCAAGCAGGGACATGATAGAGACCTACACATACCTCATGGAGGTGAACAGGGTGCACATGGGGAGCCTCAAATGAGAAAGAGCACCAGGAGCAGAGGGCATGCAGTGAAGTGGGGGGAAGGGAGGGTAAGAGTGATGTGAGGAAGTACTGCTTTACTGAAAGAGTGGTGGACACCTGGAACAGACTGCTAGCAGAAATGGTGGAGATGAAAACATGGTAGGGGACTTCAAGCATGCGTGGGATAGGCATAGGAGAATATTAAAGATCAGTCGGGTTCTGTGGAGACATACTGTGTAGGGACCATCTGGGCAGAACTGGGTGGGCAAAGCAGTCCTTTATGGCTGACAGATTACTTGTAGCTATTCTGGCTGGGCTGTGTTAACCTGTTGAATGCTGCTGTGCTCCCTAGGACCCCCATGAAAACGAAATGCATGTTAGATTTATGGGCTTGAAATTAACTGTACTTTTAGCTCTGCTTACTTTCTTGTATATAGGAATCATGGTATTATTGGGGACGTCCCCCTTCAAGCAGGGATTAAAAAAGAAAAAAAAGTGGTCCAGTTATTTTATTTCTAATCCTTTTAAGCAGCTTTGCCGACAAGCTATCTGAGCTTTTGGCCTTACTAACGTCCAGGCAGTTTTTGTCCAGTACTGTATGTGATAAAAACTCTACAATGACCTTGGAGTTTGTGTGGTCCAAGACCATACTTTCATTCGGGTGGGGGGAAGGGTTCACAAACTGCCATTTCTTGTCTTGATGGTTCTCACTTGACCTCGTTAACAAATGTAAGTACCAGGGGGGGATCCTTAGATCCATCTTTTGATTTCACTTCCCCTGTTTCAGCACTGTGAAAAAACTGTCAACGTAATGACAGCTGAACTGGTATTTTTGTTTTTTGGGGGGGGCCGGGTCAATCATTCTACAAACCCTCCCGTGTAAATAGAGTATAAGGACAGCCGTAGATGGCTCATATAAGAATTTACATTACATGTTAAGGTTTAATATAGTCTCATTTAAAATGTAGCCTAAAAATGAAAACGACTAGGAAGAAGTCCTGCGTCACTGCTCATAAAGTGGTGCTGATGTCATGCGTGGTGACAACATGGAGCGAGTCTGCTCTGCTTGTAATAGTAACCTGTGTATGAGCATGGTGTCAGAACGTGGTGTATTAGTTCATTGTGTGAATCTGATCATATGTATCAATACCTAATTAGTGCACCGAAGTCCGGTGGGTGATGATGGGGGGAAAACAGTTTCTGAGGCCCTGAAAGTGATGAGGCTTGCATTACTGTTGGAATGTTTTATAGCTTCTAGGAATCTTTTAGACCCTCAGAACCGTTTATGGTTCTCCCAGCCCTAATATTTGGCACTAAACAATCTTGAATGGGTAGCGAGTTAATTCATAAGCTGGCTCATGGTACGGAGTTGATATGTAGTTTGTTTTCCCACATACTGTATGTCACGCAAGCTGGGCCTTGAGCAGTGAGGACATGTTCACTGCTGTGGCGCTGTTTGTTTTTTGTTGCATTACGCTTTTGGATACCAGTGATGCCTGGCTGAGTTTCCCAGTGGTGCGCAGCAATCTCCTTCCTACGACATCAGAGGTACCCACATCACTTCTCTTGTGTAACGTTTACAGAGTTGCTCTGTGTTGAACTATATGATTCATCGGTGGCTCCTCCCCCTGAACCTACTAACCCCGTGATCATAAAGTAGCTTACTGTCCCCCCAACAGTGATGTCTAACATTTATATGTTCAAAGCTCCAGTGTGACAACTTGCCACATTTGCTGCTGTGCTCTGAATACAGGTGGCCAAAATTAGCGATATTAGTAAGGAAGGATGTGAAGCAAGGATAATATTGGTTTAGTAAGGGTTAAACTGTACTCTGCTTTGGAAGCTCAGAGTGAAGTTAAATCTTGTTCACAGTATCTGGATAGGTCTTTTTGGATGCTAACTGTATGGATTTCTGCATGTCATGCAGAGTACTCTAATACAGAAAGGTTAGAATTGCATGGCACACTGCCAAGCAAATGGAATTTGCTTTTTTAACCTATTATCTCTTTATCTTCTGGGGCCCTGGCAGGTAGCTTTGGCCCTCCTCATGGAGGGACTATCTCTCTCTGGTCCCATCGCGCTCGTACTTGCGATCCCCGGTAGTTTCCCCCATGGACTGCCCTCTGCGGCAGGGCCAGGAGGAGGTTGCCAGCTTCTCCCCCTCCCAGAGACTCAATCCGGAATCCGGGGACTGCTCCTGGGAGTAGTGGACCATCATAGAGTCTGCCAAGCTCATTTTCTTCCATTTTTGCATGCCCCCGATGTGAGGACATTGGATCGAGCCTCCCAACCTATACTGTCCTCCAGCCACCTCCAGAGGGCAGTCAGTGAGCGAGATGACTAGTCTCTCTCCCCGGAGGAGAGCAGTCCTTCAGACGCTTATCCTCCCCTGCCGACCTGGGCTTGTTCTCTAACCCGGTCACCGGCATGGTGTGAGGTGTAGTGACCAACGCCTCAACCTCCAGCACCACCGGGCCAGCTAGAATTTGCTTTTATATAGCAACTTTCATACCTACTGTATCCCAAAGTAGCTTACAAGCTGTGAACAGTTGTAGCGGAAGTTGGGCGCAGCCATGGATGTTAAGTAGTGCTTATTGTACAAAAAGTACAGGGGAAAAAAGTGAGAGACACGGGATAAGCACGAGTGCCAGTGGTTCAGCAAGCTGTACATTCTCATCTGAGGCCAGAAGATTGGAAAGTTGTGGGTTCTAGTCCCACAAAAGGAACTTTGGGTAAATCCCAATACTGACACCATAGTGTAAGCACAAGGGAGTTGCTGCACTCCTGTGGTGCCGTCTTTTGGATGAGATGTTAAACCGAGGTCTTGTCTGCTGCTCGGGTTGTTTCCAGGTGGATCCTTGGCACTTCTCAGAAAGAGTAGGGATTTTTTTTTTTTTTATTGAAAATGAATCAAGAATTATATACATCAGACAAAATTCATATTTCTGCCACTCGGACCAGATTTGCCCAAAGACGAATTCTTCGTATATTGTGGACTGAAACTAGAGGTTCTTTCCACTGCGTACCCTCTTGACCTCAACGTTTTTGGATAAACGGAGAAGAATCGAATAAATGCTCTTGAGTCTTCGAGATTGTTACAAAATTCCGTAGGCAGTCTCCCTCCTCAACACTTGTATGCTTGTTGTCATTCTTCACTAACAGTCTTGCATGCATTGAAAGCCATAAAACATCCCGCATCCTAACCGGACTTTTTTGTCTGTTTAAAATAAGAAATATTTTCTTGTTGTGGGATTGCGACACTGACCAAAATTCAGCACTATTGGGCACTCCACTTCCAAAATATAAGAATACAAAGTTTTTCTTGGAATGTCTTTAACCTGTGTATCTGTAGGTATTAAGTCTTTAATTTAAACACGGTATCTTTGAGATACTCTGAAACCTCTGTTTTGTCTTTCCCAAGTCTGTGCCAATTAGGTTTATCTTCCCTCCCATTTAGTAAAATGTGGATTCAAAATTTGCTAGAAGACATTTACCCCATAGTCCCCCACCTTGTTATTCAGAATTAGACTCTGGTATGAAGAAATAAAACAAAATACTGCAGGATTCACCATGCCAACCCCCACTTCATGAACTGTAAATATGTTATGTTCCTCTTTATCGGGTTGAGAAAGCTATCCCAAAATAACTGACAAAATAAACTATTGGGGGGCCTCGTATTCAAAACTAGCAGGCTGCATCGTGCAAGTGCTTGTGCCGCACAACTCAACTGCGCTAGCATAAAATCATAGTGTATTCAGAAGGTGCGCTATGATATGCACATGTGTGGCTGAATATCCCAAACGTGCGCAATCGCCCAGTGGGAGATGCGTGGTGTGGCAGGTACCCAGAGCCCACTGCAGAGCATATGGAAATGCGCAGTGCAAAACCACTTGCGTGGGCGTGCACATTTGCAATATCCAGTCAGGATATGGAATTAGCCTCATTGCACAGACAGCACCCAAATAGCATATTTGCATCTCATTACTGGAATGTATGCAGGACATTTGCACACTATTGACACGAGCAGTGCCAGCATTACAGGGCAGTGCCACCACTCCACAAAGGTGAGCAGGAGGTACTGCAGCCAAACAGGCAGGCGAGAATGCATGGTTGTGTGTGGGTGGACTGCACTGGCCTGAGTACAGTGCTACATACCCCCCAACCCCTTGGCGCCAAGGTGTGTGACACCTCGTCAGAATGTGACACACACAAGCAAACATGACAGTGCGAGCTTGGAAGATTGTGGAAATAAGTGCACCAGTGTTGCTACTGTGTGCTGATACCTAGCATCTCATATTATCATACAGTTCTGTATAACAGTCGCAGTGGTCGGTGTGTAATGTGACCCACTTTATGTGGGTGAGAGGGTGTCTGAATGATAACATGATTGCCGTACCCTGAACTGTGTGACAGTTGAGAGGTTTGCAGTGCTGCTACCCATGGCCATGTCCGTGCCCTAGGTGGTCACATGCACAACACTGGAAGGATCCGGTGTCCTCGGGGCATGCCCCTGCTGCCTCCAGGCCACAGGTGGTACCACCCCTTCCCCGTGCAACTCACAGTTGTGCACTGTCCACCATCAGTACATCACAGTGACCTGAACCCAGGGCCCCTGTGGCATTGTTACACTGCAGGGATGGCATCGGTGACATGTATGTGGTTCTTGGTGGTGTGGGTGTGGCACAGGCGTGCTGTGTGCACCTATGGTGTTCTTCCATGGGTGTGTGCCACTGGGCCATCCCTGACCCATGCCATGCTGCTACAATTACCGCCATGCATCCTGCTCACCGTTGTCCCAGACGCCACCATGGGCGCATGCCTCCACAGGGTGGCACTCTGACAGCCACATGGGTGCAGGCCATGGCAACTGGGAAATGTGCTGCATTGTAGCTGTCTACTCCGCTGGTGTGCTAGGGGCAGGCCTGACTAGCATGTGGCAGCTGGGCATCCCCCGACCTTGATCTAGTGGGGGGGGGTTTGACTAGACGGTGCCGGTGGTGTCACCCAGCAGGTGCCCAGTAAGCTGGCGCAATGCAACTGTAGGTACTGCCGTCCTGGCATGACTGCTGTGTGTGGGTGCCTGGAGCACATCCTGGTGCACCTCTGAGGGCTGTCTCAGGGTCGCCTGTCAGCAGTTCTGCAGCTTGCCTGTGGGTGGCTGGCTGATTTAGGCCATCCCCTTACATACCTAACTTTGTGCGGCACGGTTCTGTGATGTGTGAGACATACCCCGCACATTTTGCCTGAATATACCCTTGCGTGGCATATTCAGATGCCGCCCCCTTTTTTTTTGCACCACATACATTATTTCTGTGCGATCACGCATTCGGAATTGTGCAACACATCTCTCCTCTCCTTTTCAAATATCGCGCTTCCACACATTTTCTGGGATGTGCTGTGCATCTCCTTTGACTATGTGGGCCTGAATCTTAACCTTCATATTAATGGGAGGAGGATGCACATAACTTTAAAAAGCTAGTAGAGCCAAATCAGGGAAATGGGGAACATACAGATTTTAAGTAGTAATCGGTTGTAATAACTTTTTTTTGTTTCTGAAGTATTTTTTTCCTTTTCCTTTTGCTCATTAGAAAGTCTTCTATGTGATAATATTGTGCTGGATATTTGGAACAGCCCTTAGCCTGGCAGCTGACATGTCTACTTCTACCGCCTCCCCAACTACATCATCAGCACTGTGACCTTACTGGCTGTGATTTCACAGGTAACTGACCCGGCAGCTGTTGAGTGGCTACTCCTAAGCAGCAGTGATGTCACAGTCCGTGAGGTCACAGTGCTGAAGATGTAGTGGAAGGTAATGGAGATAGATTCAGTATGTCAGCTGCCAGGCAGAGAGCGGTCCCACACATCACAGATCTGCTGACGTCTGGTAAACAATCTTCTAATTAAACAAAAGGAAAAGAAAAAGTATCTCAGATATGAAAGGTAATGGTTGGCTGCTTTTAAACTCTAATATTAGTTTTAGGCAGTACACTAGCTCTTGTGGGGGGGGGAAAAAAACAGGATATAAGAAAGTTTTAATGAAATACATCCTTTTCTTTTCACAAGCCAGAATCTGCTTTCATTTTTCTGCCTTTGTCACAGCTTCCTGACACTTCATTGTTCAGTTATATATTCTGCCATCCTGCCCACCCAAACCAAATAACCCAGAATCTGAATTGCGCCATACACAAAAAGGACCCTTGCAACATCTAGAGGCTTCCCGGAATCATTTTAAAGAGATTCACCAATTTAATTTCTACTGCCCCTGCACCCGATTTAATAGGTGCCTTACGTCCGCATCAGTAGAATAATGTGACGCTGCACCCCAAAAAGTCCTGTAATGAAAAGTTATTTCACTCGTAAAAATCCCAAAACCGGGTCCCAAATATTTCCCGGTTTTGTTCGGCGTCCCCGCTCCGTCCCCACGCTCACTAGCGTGATAAGATGCTAGAGAGAGTGCAGGGGCACGCTCCATTACAGTCAATGAGAGCCAGCTTTCAGATTGATTTTTACTATTAGAATGGCCACTTTGTAATGAAACGTGGGCACCAATCGACTAACAAGGCTTGTTCGTCAACCGGTGCCCATGTTTCATTACAAAGTGGGCATTCTAATAGTAAAAATCAATCTGAAAGCTGGCTCCCATTGACTATAATGGAGCGCGCCCCTGCACTCTCTCTAGCATCTTGTCATCACGCTAGTGAGTGCGGGGGCAGAGCATGGGCGGCAGGAAAAAACGCTGGAAATCCTTGGGACCCGGTTTTGGGATTTTTACAAGTGAAATAACTTTTTGTTAGAGGACTTCTTGGGGTGCAGCGCCACATTATTCTACTTATGCGGAGGTGAGGCATCTATTAATCGGGTGCAGGGGCAAATGGATCTATTTATGGGTAGTGCTACACTTTCCGTCATGTTGATTTTTGACCCCGAGACACCAGCAAAGGTATCAAGTACCTTTACCACCTCTTGTCCATCATTTTCAGAACCCATAAGTATGCAGAGATCATCTGCATATGTCAGTGTTTTACTAATGGTAATACTGTTAGGTACGTGAATCCCTTTTTATTATAGTATTCTGAGTTACTGTATTTTCCATAACAGTGGGTCAGTGCCCAACACATACAGTATAGGGCTAAGAGGACACTCATGATGCCCCCAGAGACCCTAATTCACTGCCCCATCTGACTGTTAAGATTTGGGATCATTGTAGCATGTTTTGGTCCATGCAATAAAACCCTAAGGAACACCATAATGTTTCAAGCGAGTACACAGACGTGTGTGAGATAAGTGATCAAACTCCTTGTCCTGATCCAGAGATAACGAAAAGCCTATCTCTGAGCCCCTTCTTCTGTTCAAAGAGTTCCCTCGGCGGATTAGGTACTGCACAGAGTTGAGACAGATTTTTCATTTGATCCATAACTCTCCCCTGACGTGTGCTCAAAATCTTAAACAAAATTTTAAGGTCCTCATTAAGAAGACAGATCTGATTTAAATTATTTAAGTACATTTTTTTTAACTGTTTTTGAAATAAACACCATGACTGCTTTATACAAGCGTTTTGGCAGCTCGAATTCACCAGACATTCATTATGTTAAGTCTGCCAAGTCTTGTGCAACATTAAAGTTGGACCCGCATAACATTCTGTGGTGATTTGCATATGCAGCCCATGATGCTTTGCATTGTGGGGGCATGTGTGATTTTGTATAATCCACAGTTGCCTTATAGAATTCAGTATCTATACTATCTTTCCCTGGAGCAGTACTAGAAGAAAAAGACTGGATCAGACTCCAAACTTCACACTGCGATATCTCCACCACCAATCATTCACCTACTGTTTTCTCTAGCTTCGAGCTTACCTACCTGTCTTAGAATTCCCTCTTGGTCTGTAATAGTCATTCCAAATTTTTCTCGGACTTCACTAATACTGTACGACAGTATTACTGTAACTCTGCATGTACAACTCTCAGAAGGATTCAAGGAAGACAATGTCCCTACGTACCAAATTTTTGTTCAGCCGGGAGAGAGGAAGCCCTGTTGTATTATACCTTTTATTTTTTTTTTTGTCTCTTCCTTAACCAAACTTATTGTCTTGGACACACTAACTGAAGAAGCATGTTTTTCAGAAATTGAGCGATGCGGTTTCCCCATAGTGTCAGACAGTGTGCTTCATCTTTTCTGGAAAAAAACCTTTTAACTCCCTGTTTGTAGCCTCCCAGCATTCCTTTAGTGAATTGTGACACACAGTGAACTGACTGTCTTGCAAAAATCAAATCCAGAAGCCTTTCTCTTACCTGGCCTTCCTCTAACCTCTGTGCAGAAAGGAGTGGGGGAATTTCACACATTCAATAAAAATGCTACCAACAGCTTAATCTGGTTGCAGTTTCAGTTGGTTTCCATTTGTATCCCCAGATGAGGATGCGGCAGAAGTGCCTAGCCATCCTTTCCTGGTCAACAAACACTGACTTGCTCACGGTTACTCTGACTCCGAGAGTAAACTGAGGCGATGGTTTACACGCTCTGGCTTGTTTTCCTCCAAACTATTTTTTTTCTCCATCAAAGCAAAGCCACATAATTAATGGCCTGCCGCAGTAGTAGCATGCACCTAAGACAGTGGAGCCAACTTTATTTTCAGCCCTTCCCCCAAACAAACTCAGTGCAGGGCACAATGCCTTCCATACTCACCCAGTATATGTTTTGGGCATGGCTGCCCCCCACCCCCCTTTTGGTGGCCATTAGTACATTACATAGCATACAGGATTACAGTGACAGTATTTTATTTTTTTTTTTCCCCGAACTCTATTTTTGTCGCCCCTTGCCTCCAAACTCTCTCCAGCGACCTCCTATGCCACAGTCTCTACCTCCCAACGTGGCTCGGTGTTACTCCACTGGCTCCTCTTCAGCACCGGGCATCCCCCAGGTCTACCCTCTAGGGAAGGGCTGCCCCCGCCAGGGCGCTCTTTCGCTTAGTGTTGAGACACCAGGCCGGAGAAGGGGGAAACAGCCTGGTAACCGAGTCCATGTCAGGGAGTGTGGTCTGTGGAAGGAGGTGCCTTCCCCTATTGGCGATTGGGGGGGGGGTTTCCCTTGTGCATCTATGTCCCCTGTGGAGCTCAGCTGCTAAGGCAACCCACGCTGTGGCTCCACCCCCTGGCATATGCCGCTACGCTTGTTCGGCTACCCCCAACCTCCGCCAGAGGTTGCTCATTGAGCGTTCGCCACCCCAGCCCTCCCTGGGAAGAGAGAGCAGTCCTCTGGATGTTCAGTCTCCCCAACCCCCGCTGACCCCCGGCAGCCCAGGTCCGTTCCCAAACCCAGGTCGCTGGTGTGACACAAGGTGTGGCGTCCAGCGCCTCAACCCTCTGCACCACCGGGCTGGCTACAGTGACAGTATACAGTTGGGAAACTTGTTCACTTAAATGTGGTCCTGTAGGGGCTCAGCCTCCATAACTCGCGTGGGTCCCTGGTAAAACTGTTTCACGGCCAATTACTGAGCCTGAGAATGGGGGAAGGATTGCTATTTAAAGTTTATAAGTACACTGTATAAGGGCTCTCAGTAGTTGGGTACCCACATCTTTTATGCACTGCTGGCTGTTGAGGACATGGGTACTTCTGGATGTGCCATTTTCTGTAGTTGCAGTAGGAAGGAAAAAAAAAAAGCCTTACCCCAAGTGAAAACTTTGGAGCTCTCAATCTTTTTCCTAGGACCCCCCAGATTTTTCTTTAACGGGGAGTTCAGCAACTTCAAAATGCCAACCCCACTGAGATCTCATTTGAAACAAGTCTAAGTTGTTAGGTTCTGTTCCCATAGCTGTCAACCTCTTGCTTCATAAATCAGGGACAAGCCTTAAAAAAAGAAACTGGAGCCAGAAAACCAAAATCGGCGACGCATCTTAAAAACTGGTACTATTTACTCAGAAAGCTGATAGAAAAACAGAATTGGCGTAAGCTGCATTTTCTGAAGAGCAAGTCTGTGACTTTTTTAAGTAACCTTTATTGAAAACACCAGGATACAATAACTAACCGTTACAAAATACATACTGCAGCCCTGTGCACAGAGGGTTGAGGCACTGGCACCCTACCTCGACCCATGCCGGCGACCCAGGTTCGGAAACGGACTCTGGGTGCCGGGGGTTGGCAGGGGAAGGAGAGGATTGAGCATCTGGAGGACTGCTTTCCTCTCCTGGGGTGGGGGGATTGGGCTGCGTCACTCAGCAGCGGCTCCTGGTGGAGACTGGGGGCACTGCACGAGCGTCGCAATGATGTGGGACAGGAAAACCTGGAAAAATGGCGCTGGTGCTCGCCGGATGATGGCTCACCGCTCCACAACACCACCAGAACCTCCAGGAAGCCTCCTCCACCTCAGCAACACCCCTGGGGACCTAGAAGGTAGTGTGCTGGAACTGCCCCCCTCCCCATTGCCTTCCCCCTTGGAAGAGAGGGACCCACCCAGCGAAGGGATACGCTCCGGAATACTCCCGGGGGTCGGCTGCAATATGAGACTGGGTAGGAGGCTTGAGAAGAGAATGGCCAGTGAATTGGGGGAGCATTGGGAAGCCTGAAGGAGTGGGGGGCAGCAGAGTAGAGGGGAGATAAAGAGCATCATGCAAAAAAAATTAAAAAATAATACATGCTAGAATGAAAAGACATGAAGAACCCCCCAACACACACACAAAGCTGGACTGTGGGGTAGTGAGGAGAGGATTGTATCCTTAAGACAGAACCCTATCAAGAAACAAATTGAGGTTCAGTGGCACACCCCAAGGTGGACAGCCAGGCATTCAAAGGGGCCCAACGATTAAGCTATGACGGAAAGCAGTGGCACATAGATGCCAGTGTGCGTTCCGTCCTCAGCATTTCCAACATCTCCTTATGCCACTCAGAAAATGATGGAGTGGCCTCCTCTATCCCGTGTCTAAGAATACATTTTTTAGCTGCGATAGTAATTAAAGCAAAGTGCAGGGATTTATTTAACTCTAAAAATTGATTAGCGTTTTGCTCATAAAAGTGCTAAATCTTTGTGTAAATGCATAGCTCTTGCCTCACTGTGTTTAACAAACACAGCACTTTTAGAAAATCTATATAAATACTTTCTGTACAGTTAGTATAGTCCCAAGAAAAAAACTGCTAATCAGTTATTTAAAACCCTGAAGTGGTATCGCCTGGTGCCCATCGGTGCTTGGACGTCCACCCCCAACAAACAATGTGCCTTAGTGAAAGTGTCAGAGAGGCCTAAAATTGAGTCCAGTGCTTCCAGAATACCTTGCCAGAGCAGCTACAAGTCTGTAACTTTAATGTTTGACATTATTTTCTTCATTAAAAGTTTGAGTGTTTCCAAACAATACAGACATACAAAAACAGCATACAGAAACGAACAAACAACATAATACACACTGATGATTCTGTTTTACAGAATACAGTCAAGGAGTTGGCGCATTATATGTTACATATGAGATGCAGTACTACAGCTGCTGGCACTGGGCTTCAATGTCCTTGTTACTGATAAGGTTGTACTTGTAGTCCACACTGTTCTGTCACACAGAGTTTATGAGAAAGAGAGAGAGAGGGAGGGGGAACATTCTGAGGCAAAATCAGGGATGTCCCTGAAAATCCAGGGCAGTTGAGAGGTACTGTATGTCTCTTCCAAGATAAGAAAGTTAATTGCTTACGAAGTAGTGAAGCCCAATTAGTAACCATTTAGCTCCGTTTGACTGACCTAAGTGGAGTTTGTAACAGACGGTCGTGTATGCTCACTGAAATAAGTGGGTGGATGTTCACCACATCTATTTCAATGAGAGTATAATTACGGGTGAGCCCATTTATGGATTGGACTGACACCACTTTCTAACGCTGTAATAACTGTCAGATTATTACAGAAAGGGACCTGGTTACTACGGCGTGGGCATCAGTCAGTCAGAGTAAAAGCTGCTGCTGTCTTGAGTTCACAGAAACAAAATGCCACAGAAAAGGAAAACAGACGTTTTTAACACAGCACTAAACTGACCAGCAGTTACATAAAAGAATGGAGTGTTTACATTATTGTTTTTCTAAATACACCCTCGATGTGTAATACCATTGTAACCCCCCTACAAATGGGGGTACCTAAAAGTCTCCTAGGAGCTTGCCTAAGTGCTCCCCCTGCCTGCTGGCATTCAGCGTTTAAGCCGTTTGAATGGCACTGTGAGTGCTTGTAGAGCCTCCACATACTGTCTCTTTAAGAGCTGTCTGCTTGCAGACCTAATTAATGCTTATGGAGGGGGACGGGTGTTTCCCTGCTCAAATCCCATCTGAGCTGCGGTGTAATTGCTCCATTTTTGCAGTCTCTGAAAGCGCAAAGGGAGCCCATCCGAAAGATGTAACTGTTTGCCTGTAATCATTTAAAGCATTAGTGAAATTGCAGTTTATCTAACCTGCCTTTATTGCAGCTGGGACTCTGTGTGTGTTGCCTCTCCATTTTGGACCTGAACTGCTGTGCTGGGCCAATTGGGTTTAGGGAGCCCTAAAATGGAGACTGCTTGGGCCAACCAGAATTTGGACTCTCACTGGAGCCGGCTTACAAGGGTAATGTATAGCTATTGCTTATGGGAGTTGTAGTTTGGACCGTGGCGCCTTTTTTTGCACCAACAGTGGGAGTCCTGCAGTGATTGACAGCCGAATCCACCAACTGGACCTGTTGGAACCTAAGGGAAATGCCCTGAACTGAAGCTGGAGAGCCAGATCGTTGTCGGCAGTGAAAGGAGTAGGAGCTCTGTATTTTCTGTGGTGTACAGTTCACGCGGGAAGCGCGTGAGAGGGCTTGAAGTCGGCCTGCAGCCATTGTAGGCGATAGTAGGACTGAATCTGAGTTTCTGAGGAGAAGGAAGGCTGAAGAGTGGAACCCAGGCTCACCCTGTAGAAGACTGGAGATATTGCTGAATCGCGCTCAGTCTGTCAGGAACTGAAGCTGCTGTGCATGCTCCTGGGTATTTTGCAGTAATTGCGATTGGGATCGAGGAGCAGCCTGCCTGGTATAGTACTTTCCTTTTACGTATGAATGTGCGTAGTGCTTGTGGGGAATTGCTATTTCCTGTCCCCTGTACTGTGTGCTGTGTGTTGAAGCTGGAAGCAAACCCCAGCTTGTCTCAGACTAAATCCGTTTGCTATCAACTGCCTTGGGGTCGAGTCACAAGGACCTTGTCTCCATGTCCTGTTGTTTCTGGCAATCCAGAAGAACATCCACCATCCGGTTCTCAGCTTGGGTATTGTGAGTACAAATCACGGTATTCCCCTGCAGCCTGTTATCAATTACAAGTGTGTCATCTAATTATTGTTGTTTCACTTCTTCATGGACTGAGCCATCTGGCTCCGGATTACAATTGGGTGTTGTACATATATTTTCCCCTACAGGGCCCCATCCATCTGCACCTGCCGGCCAACCCGGGCAATGGAGCTGGTTAGCCCCCAACACACACAACCTGGGTACCCAGAGTGTGACTTTTCAGACCCTGTATGTGTGCACAGTACTGTGAGTGGAATACTGCCAATTAACCTGATTTCCTCCTCCCGTGTTCCATTCCCCTAAATAAACCAGATTTGATGTTATTGAACTTTATACTGTCTGAAGTGTCAGTACCTATAGAACGAGCATTGTATTGGGTTGTGGATGTTGATTAATCTTGTTTTACAGGGTGTGCTCAGAGACGTGCTGCCGAATCAGTCTCTAGGGAAAGTGGTACCTTATGAGTGAACAGGGTGTATATGTGGGGTATTGGGACTGTAACTCCTGTGTACTGTGTAAGCCACTAGAGGGAATAAAAGGGGGTCACGGTGTCCCAGAGGGCTGTGACCAAGCTAGTCTAACCACTATAAACCCTGACCTCTGGGTGGAGGCACCTGTCATAGAACCTAGGCCCCTCAACCTGTCCGTAGTCAAGCAGGCAGGGGTAGTAGCCCTTGGGATAGCGCCACCTGGGGGTGACACCATCATAAACCACTCGTAGTTTATGTAGTATTATACACCATGGGTGTGTGTGTGTCTGTGTACAAAATAAAAAATCAATGTACAACACCCCATCCATTATTCTTTAACACAAGCTGAAGGTTCAAGTACTGTAGCTCTAATAAGACTTCCTCTTTTAAAGAACCATACCCATCATAGTTTGAACATCCAGGAAAAGTTCTTTTAAATGAGTTGTTGGGCTCCTCTGTAGCTGGTGGCAGGTCAGAGATATCCATGATTAAGTCTGCCCCATATTGGTACTACATTGCCACCATTTTTAGAACCTTTAATGTCACAAATAACTGCAGTGTGGCAGGCTGCTTCCTTCTGGAACACCATATCTGCTCCCATCAGGCAGCCCCCCTCGGCCAGAGTTTTGACTCATAAGATGAAGGATCATCACCTGCTAAACATTAATACTTGCTTCTGTTTTTTGTAGAGATGCCTCCGCATTAATTTATAGATGGTTCAATCTGTACTGCAAAACTTGCATAATGAGGTTGGAGAGCTCTCCCACATGACTCTGTTGTGTGTGGTGTTATCTTTCAGTACTGCTCGCCATGTGTACTCACTTTATTTGTAATTTTTGACCAAGAACGGCACACTGCGCTATGATACCTAGTTTCCAGGTGGGTGATATGGACCAGTTTTATTGATCAGGGAAATGTTGGCTGGGATACTCTGGGGGGCACCGTTTTGTGATGGTGCCATGGGATCTTTAACGTCTACCTGGACAGTCTCCTAAGATGGTCAGAAGGGACCTTGTGTGGCAGAGCTGCCCCGGATTACTGTGTTGGCACCCCAAGGTATTCTTCTTAACTCTACCCCTTTAGATAAAGCCTGCTGTAGCAGCATGTAAATCTTGCTATCCTATCTATCTTACATTTCTGCTACGGGGGGTGGCCGCCTACTGTAGTATTTCTTGGCTGTTATTTTACCTCTTTGTTTCTTTTCCTGCCCCGGGTGTGCGATGTTCAAGGCAAAGTATGCTTAAATGCAGTAAAACGTCCCTAATTCAAATGTCTCCTAGGGAGCAGGCATGTTGGGCCAGGTAAGGGGCTAAAGCAATAATACAAAAATAGGTTTCTTGCACTGGACCAAAAGAAAAGTGGAAGTGTTTTGTTTTGAACACTGTGTCGGTCCTGGTGCTTTTTACAGGAGATATCCCTGTTTGGGAATACAGAGTACTAATTTGGGAAGCCTCTGCTTAGTATTGGGTATGCAAGTGTTAAAACAAATACCCGGAGGAGCTGCTTCCCATCCATAGTTATTTGGTTTTTTTTTGTCTGAGTGCCCAGACAAAAGAGACGTCCGTCTATTGTAAGCACTGCTTGTAATATGCGGCGGATATTTTTTACTTTTACTGCTGCTCGTATGCCTCATAGGTTGCGTCAGGTAAGAGATGGCTACCCAAATGTTCGCACCGCCAGTGTCAGTCGGAGCGAGTAAAGCCCCAACCGAGACGCATGGTGCGACCAGCTCTGGAGATGTGGAGCGGGGAAGGAGCTCTGAACATATAGGTATGTGCAAAGGCACTGGGAGGCAGCGCATATTATGTCTAGGGGCCAAAAATCTGGACACTAACGTGGTACAAAAAATATGTCCAGCAAAGCCCATTATTATAAATCCTGAACAAAGGGATTTGGAATATAAGCAAGGTGTAGACAGGGTTGCTTGTCAAAATGAAGAGCAGGGGAAAACCCTTCATACAGTCCAAGGCCCTTTTGAAAAGTAACCTGTCGGCTATAAATTGCAGCCACAAAGAATTCATTTTTCGGTTTAGAATGCTGAGAACAACATTTTGCAGTGGTTCTGCAAGTCAACAAAATATTTATGTATTTAAATGTTTCTCCAGGAGGGGCACACTGAACAACAAGTTGCTCGTCTCACGGTGCGACCTGAATATGTACCATAATATTCTCGGTATGCTCTTTCTTGAACGTTATAACCAAGCACATTTTGAGAGGAAGTCTCTTACCTGATGCTATGCACATCTCTATGCCTCTGCTATTACGAGCCGGCAGCCCAGACAGTCTTATTTATAGGAGCTACCTTAGTATGATGCTAGCGTATGGGAGGAGCTTAGACAGGTTAATGGTCAGTTCTGTATGCAGACCTTATAACTGCTTTATTTTTAAATATAAATGAACAACTTGAACTGCAATATATGTGACCTGTAAAGCATTTTATGTCTATTTGACCCCCCACTAAGACTGTATGAATTCAGGAGCTTGATGTATTAGTTTAGGGGCGGATCAATATGTCATGTGATGTGTATGATGCAGCAAGAAGACAGTATAAAGGCACCTTCTGTGCTCAGTCCAGGTGGATGAGCTTAGAGTGCAGTACTGTGTGGAAGTGCAGCAGTTTGTGTGTGCCCAGATGACAGTGGAATACTGAAGCGAAGTCTGTCCACTCTGTGGCAGTGTGAGCTCTACTAGGGGGGAGTAGTGCTGAGGCTCAAATGTGAGCTAGGTTATTTTTTTGTTTTATTTTTATTCTGAGTTAAATATTTTTTTTTCAAAATAATAAAATTCACACAAGACCTTTGTGTGTTCTAAAGCAACTCTTCTGTGTTGTGTGTTATCGATTTCCCACATCCTTCCACACCTTGGTTTAATGGCTCAAGGAGGGCACCTCCACAGTACACTGTTTTAAGTATTGGCTTATCGACCCAAATTCATGTGTGGGGCTAGAACCTATGACTCCCTGACGTTCAGGATCCAGAGATGAGCATGCCGCCCAGTGAGCTACTGACACTGTGCAAAACAAGCAGAAACAGTAACGGTTTGAACTGGTATATACAAGGTCGCTTGCCTTCTGCACAGTGAGCTCAGATGGGTTGTGGCTTTTTATCTTCTCCTACATTCTGTCTGCAGCATCTGCTTTAGTTATGGTGTAATCCAGTTCTTTCTCAAACCCAGCCAGCTGCAGAACGACTGGTGTATTCATAGTAACAGAGGCATAGCTTCTAAGACAACTCCACCCATTAATGGGGCAGGAAATCTCCTGATGTTGGCCGCTAACCACTAACATCAGAAAGATGTTCACAGCACTTTAATTTGTGCCCGTGAATAATAGGGTAGAAATGCAGAACTAGTCCTATTGAAAAATCAAAGGAACAGGGAGCAGTTTGTTCTTAATTTTGATGACATGTGGGGTATTGTAATGGTGCAGTAAGAAGCCATGAAATGTTGAATTATGGGAAAAATTGGAGACTCCATGAAAATAGGGAGACCCAAGAAGGTGTGGAGTGGACCTCACGGGATGTGCAAGTCAACTGCAGAAGTCACAAACTAATCAGTCAGCACTCATTGTAGAAACATTCTTCACACCAATGATATTCTTCACACCAACGATAACATTTCTTTGGCTTTGAAATTACTCACCACGTAGAATGCCACTGGAACTTCAGCGATTCCAGAGAGGGTCCTACTTGTAAACCCAAAGAGACAGTCCTATTGCTCTTTTTTCCTTTGTTTGCTGTTAGGATTTTTTTCTAAATTTGTTTACTTGTTTTACGGTCCCTGTCTGGATTTTTTTTTTCTTGTTGTTTTCATTGTCTTTCCTTGTCCAACAGTACCTCCTGTCCCATGTGACAGTGATGCATCTTGGAGATTTAGGGCTCGATCTACAGAGGGCATGCAGCTCTGTCCACATATGCTGAGGACCGGGAAGAGCTGCAGAGAGCCCTATGCACAGGATGTGCACTGTCTGGGTACTCTGCAGCATCCACAGTCCTTGCTGAGTGCCATCTCCCGCACCCAAACTCTGGCTGCACAAACAGCTACCCATCTGGCTGGGATGGAGGTGGGTGGGAGGGGTGTACCTATGCCTGATCCTCATCGCTGCTGAGGCAGTGGGCACGACTGTGGAGAACGGTGGATGCTAAACATTCAAGAGACTGCCACAGTGCATAGGTGGCTCTGACCACATGGCCACTCGGCTTCATCCCAGGCCCAAATGACCCTCCATTCACTGATCCCCGGTCCCAGGAGCATCAGCATGGGACTGATGAACGTTGGGGAAATTACCGTTGGCCATTGGCTATGACAGCCTGTGGAGGACTGACACGGACTGCCATATACTGTAGTCACCTGTGCCATGCTGAGTCTGGGATTCACCAGAAAGCCAACCAGGGCATACGATTGGATGCAAAGCGGTCCAGACCACAGCATCCCCGGCATCACCCACAGCCCCTGTGCAGGACTCTACACCTGCAGGGGAATGGGGCTGTTGATTACACCTATCCCTGCAAAATTGTGGTCTGCGTGGCCTGAATACACTCCTTTTGAGCACTTCCTGGCCACATTTGTGGATTAACCACTTATTGTACAGCTTGTTTTCTTGCCATTACTGGTGATTTTATATGAGCTGAGAAGGTGGGAGCTGCATTGTATTCTATTCCTCTGATCGATGACTGAGCAAGGGGGCGAGGTAGTGAGCTTGTGTTAGATTTATCTCTTCTGTGCCAAGGGCTTCCCAATAGGGCTGCTTGTAACATGTTTCACCAGTTAGGTATGCAGCCCCTGTTGTTGGTTTGCAGTTCAGGGTTGAGAGAAAAGGCTGCTGTTTTAGTGTGCTGTATGTTGTCAGGAAGCTGTGTTTGAGAGTGGTGTATTCCACAGAACCGGCCCTCCTCAAGAAAAGCATGCACATCTGTACGGGCACAGCTGCAGCAGATAGAAGAACATTTTGACTGGACAGGTAGGTTTTACCGGATTTTTCAAAAGACATTTGATGGCAAGTGTTTAAGTAAATAAGGCCTAATGTATTTAAAAGAGCATTCCCTGAGTTTAGTTTGACAGCCTCTTTCAGTGAATCTCATCGACTAAACAGTACAGTGATGAGTTTTGGTTCACAAGCCTAGCAGTCATGCTCTTCAATTAGTGTTATTTTTGTTTAAACTACCACTAGTAACTCCATATGACGTCTGAACCCATCCGTTGTTTAACCTGTTAAAAAATGGTCGCGCAGGTAAAAAGGAGTTACTGTAGCACCTGATCTGTTTTTGTAAACACGATGTATGTAAACCTTCTGGAGGTGCTGAACTGCATTGGGGGGGGGTTGCCAGTACCAGGGAGTACCCAGGGCATAATGTAAAAGGGAGGTTACATATCGTTGGATATTGTACACTTTAGTAGAAATGTTCAGGATGAGGCTGCCCATCAACTGAGCGGTAGCACTACCGCTTGCACCGTCAGTGACCCAGGTTTGAAAGTGAGCCCAGTCATGGAGAGCTGGCCGGTGGGGGTGGGAGCAGGAGGAGGAGGATTGAGCATCCCAGAGGACACACTTCTCCTGTGGGGAGGCAGGGATGGGAACTCTGCCCTGCTGCACCTTGAGTGACCACAGGTGGGGGTGCCAGCAAAAAAGATGAAAGTGAGTCTCCCTAGAGTGGTTATGTTTCTCTTTATTAATGAGTGTCAGCAGTACAGCATCTGCACTGGATGCCGCAGATATTTCTGAGTATATCAGCCATTAGACAGTTATTCTAAGACAGCCTCTAGTCAGTTTTTCAACACCTTTATTGTACCATGTCTGCGTTTCTATCCAGTGTCCACCCTTGTATCCCTTGCATTCTATTATGTTACTTTACAACCTGAAGTTGAGTTGTATATTTAGTTTTTGTACTTTTCCCAGTTTTTGTTGCGTTTTCTGCTACCTCCTCAGGCACCTTGTAACTTGCCTGTGTCTCTGCACTATTTGTACTCTGGCCCTGTTGTAACCTGCCTGAGACACTGGGTCAGATATTCAGAAATGCGCCAAAGTCCAGTGCAGCGCAAATCCGATGTGCCATGGTGCAATGAGTGCCATATTCAAAGGTTGCGTATGGCGAAATATGCCAGCGCAACATGGCTGAATATGGCAGGGATGTGCCATGGTGCAACCAAACTTGCACCGTGGTGCAACCAGATTTGTGCCATGGTGCAACCAGACCTGCACCACAGCGCAATCAGAGATGCACCATAGTGCAGATGGACATGCGCCATGGTGCACAAAGACTAGCCCCAGACAATGGTGGGAACATAGCAGCAGAGTAAAGGTGTGGGGCATGGCAGAGAAATACACCCAGGGTCAGTGCCAGGGATGTACAGTGGCAGGCCACAGGTGGCCACCACCAACAGGGCACACACAGGCACCCAGACACCCCCACCCCGGAACACAGCTGTGGCACAGAAAGCAGGCAACAGGTGGCACCAATGGCCAACGGAGGGCCACCACTGGAGTCCCCTCCGCTGCATGCTGTGCCCCCACCCACCGAGACCCCAGCAAGCCACACCCACAGAACCATGCTGCCAAACACACACATACTAACATACTAAATTGCCAGCAGAATAGGCCTAACGGTCTTTCGTGTCTGCTTGGTTGGTCAGCCCCCACCCTGGGAGCTGATCTTGCTGCCCCCCTCGCCCCCTCTGGCTTCTCTCTTCCCAGTCCCGGATATTCTCGTTGCACTGGATTTTGCTTCCAGAACCTTTCTCCTGTACCTGTCCCACCCCCTCTTCAACCCCTCCACCAGCCCCTTGGGCAGCGCATTCCATGGCTCCACCACCCTCTCAGTGAAGTAGCACCTCCTCCTTTCTCCCTGAATCTCCCCTTCAGCTTCCACTCATGCCTCTAGTTGCCCCCTCCTTCCTTAAGCACCCTGACCGCTGCTCCCCTGTTTACCCCCTTCATGTACTTGAACACCTCTATCCTGTCCCCCCGGTCCCCTCTCTTTTCCAGTGTGTACATATTTAGCTCTTCGAGCCTCTCCCCATAGGTCCTGTCCCCCAAGCCCCAAATCATTTTGATTGTCCTCCTCTGGACCCTCTCCAGGAGATCAATGTCCCTCTTTAAGTGTGGCCTCCAAAACTGCATGCATGACGCACATCTCAGACAGCCACCCCAAAGCATAGCCACCGACCAAGGGGCAGGACACCATGATGCATGACATGCACATTGACACATGCACACCACACAGACACACATCACGCCACTGCAGCATGGCTCCTCATGCCAGCTGCAAACTAGACATCAACACAGGCAGGTAAGCAAAATATCTGTGTTCAAAAACAACTATGTACAATTGCAAGGGGTCAGAAAGGGTAGGAAAGTGAGGGAAGGGAACAGGGACTGTACAGTGGGAAGGGGGGCGGATGGGGAAGGGATGGCAGGGGTATTAGGGAATGGCTGGGATTGAACTCAGGGTGGCCATGGCCCGCCACCACCTGACGTCTCCTCCTACACCGGTCCGTCAGCATCATCTTGAGAACCTGCTGGGCCAGCTCCAGGGTCGTCGAGGTGATGAGGATGATTTGACGCAGCAGCCTTGATCTCTGCTGGATGCCAATGACAAATACAGGACAGGTGATCAGTGCAAGATCCCAAGGTACCATACCCACCCACTGTGCGCAATGGGCAGTGGGAGCACACACCCCTGGAGTGGCGCCCCGGCAACCCATGGGGTGGGCCAAACGCCTGCCAGCAACCTAGCACACCATGACAGTACACAGCGGTGGGCACTGCTGCCCTGTGACCACCCAACTGCGCAGCGACAGTTGGATGGCACAGGGCACCAGCAGCATCACAGCAACACCAGTGGCAGTGGGGCGTACACCCACCCCACCAACAGGTGGTACATATGTGCAGTGTCTGCCCCACAGTGGCATGCACCACACACAGTGTGCAACACACAACTGCCACGGCACATGGCACAAGTGGCTATGGCCGCACCCACTCCCCCGCTCACCACCTGGTAATGTGCACAGGAATGCAACAGTCTCTACTTGCCCGCTGTGGTGCCGCTTGCGCCTGTCCCACTGCTGGGTCTCGCTGTGCCTGCCCTCGTGCTCCTGCTGCCCTCGCCCGGTGTCGATCTTCAGGTCCTGGGAATGGAACAAAGACAGGTACACTTCAGAGAACACCCACAGCATGTGCCTGCCACTCCCACCCCTGTGCACAGCATGTGCCCCTGCCCGACATGTCCCACGAGGCTGTAGCGTAACTAAACCTGCGGCCGGCAGTGCCACTCCGCAGTGCACATGACGACAGTGTACCCCTCTGCAGGGTGTGCCAGGCAGTCAAGCCATCACTACAGTACAGCACTAGGGCACACATGCAGCGTGGGATGACTTACCTGGCCATGGCATGGACCCCCCTGCGATTGCGTGCCTGCAGCTGCCTCAGGCGCTGTGGGTCCCACCTCATGAGGTTCCTCTACCAGTGGCGACATTGCTCACCAGTTCTGGCCACCCCGGTGTCCTGCACCAGTCTGGCAGTGATGGCCTGCCAGACTTCTGTCCTGGGCTGTTGCCGGGGCACCTGCCTAAACAGCCGTGGTGCATGTGGCTGCACACAGGCCACCAGATTTAATTCTGTGTCGGACCAATTACGGGCCTTTCGAACTCTCCACTGCGCCATCACAACCGCGGCAACATGTGGAGACAAAATGGTGTCCAGAGGTGCACGTGTGCACAACATGTGCGGCATGCGCACCTCGTGGAGGCATGTGCTGTGTCTGCCAATTGTGCATCATCGAAGTTGTGTGAAATGGGCATGGCCTGACAGGCACGTGGTGGTGTAGTCCCAAGGGGTCAAAGGGTCACAGTAAGGGTCAGGGGTCGCCTGGCGCACTTTGTGCTAGTGCACAATTGAGGCCATGGCCCCTATTGTGCAAAGAGCGCACAGTGTTCAGTAGGCAGTGGCACACCACCTGACGCATGCGCACAGCGGTCCTGCACACTGCGTATGCCTGGCCATTGCACGGAGCCTTGCTCCAGAGCGATTCCATTGCACATGGAGCAAGTATGCGATATTCAGCCACCACATGCAAATGAGCTCATCAGCCTATGTGTGGTTCACTGGTGAAATTAGCATGTCATTGCCATTGCGCCAATGCTCATTTACATGTGTTGCGCTATAAAGGTGCCTCGGAACAGCACAGACCATGGACCAGTATTGCAATCATCCGAGGTAAGTTGCGCTTGCTGCTGAGCCCAGCCAGCATAGCAGGGTGGACGGGGTAGACTGCTGCTGACACTGACACACATGTCTGTGTCCACAGGTAGCACTATGTCCGAGTGTGAGGAGAGTGGGCCTGCTCGCAAGCGCAGGCCCAACTTTACCAAGGCAGAGGCCGATGCCCTGTTTGAGGCGTACCTCAACAGGGAGCCACTGCTGAGTTGTGCCACAGGCACACCACAGGCCAGGGCTGCGGCCTTGGAGGAGGTGGCAGCGTGTGTGAACCAGCAGGGCAGCCACCAGCGGTCTGTGCAGGAGTGCAGGAAGAAGGTGGGCACTGATAAAAGTTGCATCAAGGAGAAGGTGGCGGCCATACGAGCAGCCCAGACAGCCACTGGAGGGGGGCCTGCTGATGTGCCACAGCTCACGGCGCAGGAGGAGCAGGTGGTGGCCACCATGTGCTGCAGCACTGTCGAGGGTGTGCCAAGTGGTGGTTTCCAGACAGGAGGGAGCCCATCACTGCATGGTACGTATGTTGGGCGCACACTGCAGGCAGGGTGGGGGGGGGGATGGGGCCCATGCATCACTAACACATCTGTTTTTTCTTTCAGCACCAGCATGCCTGCATGCGGTGGATGGGGCACCAGCAGCAGCTGTGGAGTCGGGCCCAGCCCCAGACGACCAGCTATCCACCTCCAAGGGAATCCGGGGGCCTGACTGGCTGCAGCACACCACCACTGTCCAGCCGGATGTCCTGGGCATGGGGTTGGACGAGGCCCTGGCTGTGTTCCTGCAGGATGCCAGCCATGGCATCTTCTGTGTGGAGACACAGATTGGGGCGGGGTCCGACACTAATGTCGACCTGACCAAAATCCTGGACATCATGGGTGGGGTCATGGGAGAGATGCCCATACCAGGTAGCAACACTGGCAGCACGCTCAGCAGCCTGCCAGCTGTGGGTTAGCCGCCCGCCACCACTGCGGGTACTGCTGTGTGTGCTGCCACAGCAGTGCCATGTGGTGGTGGTGCGGCTGCGCAGGCACTGGGCAGCGTTCAGCAGCTGGAAGGGCAGCAGCAGGGGCCATAGGGCAGCCAGACATGAGGTCCACCGCTGGGGTGCCTGAGAGGGACCCATTCCATGGGGACCACACTGCAGTGTCCACCTGAGTGGGGGGCTGTACGGTGCGGTCATTCACCACCAGAGGGATGGTGCTCTGCCCAGGTTCCCCTGGTCGCCGACCCATTGGCAGAGCACACCTGTCTGCTGCAGGCCTCTGTGGAGCAACAGGTGCTGCTTGCCACAGGGGTGCGTGCACTGCATGTGGAGGTGCGCCAGGCAGCCAAGCAGTGCAAGAGAGACACTGTGCAACTCCTGGAGGCTATTCAGCACTTGCAAGAGGACACGACCGCATCCTAGGATTGCATAGCCAATGCAATAATGGATGGCCTTGCACTGCTGGCTGCCTCAGGGTGTGGCCAGCCACCTCGGACACCGCATAGTGTACTATCCATCCCATGATTCCGGTGGCGAGTGACACCTTCCCTGTCCATGCTGGGCTCTGCTTTTGGCACACCTGGGGCGAGCCTGTGTGGGTGCCTACACACCCCTGTGCGGACTCGGTCCCGGTCCTGCAGTACAACCCCTCGGGGCATGACAGCTGTTACCTTTGTCTCCACAGACATTGCTTGGCTCTGTCTTGTGGGTGCCCACGTCTCCTCACTGCACAGCTCACAGAGCTGTCTCAGAATAACCCTGTTCAGGTGATACCGGCCCACAATCTCTGTATCGGTATAATTCTCGAAGGTGGTGCGGGCTCAATTGCCACCTATTCGGGCATACCGCCGATGGGCCCTTCCACGGCCACGTCGCTGTTCCTCCTGCCTCCTCACACTCCTCATTACAACCTCCATTAGGAAGGGTGCACTGGCCATGGCCCCTGCTATCCTGTCTCCCCCGGGCGGTCGACTGCTTGCCACCCTAGTGCAGTGCGTGGCACTTTGCCTGCCTCTCCATGTCACTCCCTTGGCCCCTGGCTCACTCTCCACTGCCACCTCTGTCCCACACCCCTGTGGCTGCCTGTTCCAGTCCCACTGTCCCTCACAGTCTCTGTCTCTCTTGCTCTTTCTGATTCTGTCCCTCCACCTTCTTGTTCCACACTCTCACTCGCCCCTGGCGCAAGTGCTGTCTGTGTGCTTGTGCCCTGTATTTATAGGCTCAAGTCTGCTCGGCGCATCTGGGAGTTGCTCTGCACTTGTGCCATGGTTCACCGGTTGAATATTGCACTGTGCTGCACATTCACGAGCATGCCCCCTGTTCTTGCGCATGCATTCATTAGGGTTGCGCATTGGTGCAGTGGGACTTGTGCTACGCAGTGGCTCCCGCTGAATATCACTGCTTGGCACAGTTCCGTACTTGTGCTGGCACAACTCAGTTGCACCATGTGCAACTGCTTTATCCCACTCACTGTGTTTAACTATCTCTTATCATGTATGTGTGTTTATTGTTGACTCCTCTTACCCCTTCCTTCTGGGTCGCACCTGGAAAAAAGTCTAGGCTCATTGCGCTTCTCTCGGTTATCAACTTTAAATAAATACATACATACATACATACCACACACCGCTTAAAGGGGAACTGTCAGCTTTGGTTGTCCATTTTTGTGTATACGCAAGTAGTGTGCCTCCTAGCACACAAGTATTAAAGACTGAATCTACTATTCCCTGATACATCACAAACTGATGACATTTTTCCAGTTATGCTTATTTTTTTAAAGGTTTGCTTGCCGGTCGCGCCAACATAAACTCACCCACCACCCAGAAGCACATGCTGCATGAGCCCAAGCATCTGGAACAAGCGCGGTCCCGAAGTGCAGTTTTTGGACATGCAGTGTGGAAAATTAAGTTTCTTAGCAGCATTGTGATCTTCTAAGGTTCTGGTGGTGTGCGTAAATAAAAACTGAGCACAGAGAGTCAAGTAATTCACATTTTTAAAACGGGGCTGAAATCCCGAACACGCGCAAGGGCGGCACGAGTATAGATCTCACACACGCGCAGGAGCATGCTGCCCTTGCGCGTGCGTGGGATTTCGGCCCTGTTTTAAAAAAGTGAATTACTTGACTCTCGGTGCTCGGTTTTTATTTACGCACACCACCAGAACCTTAGAGGATCCCAGTGCTGCTGAGAAACTTAATTTTCCATGCTGTATGCCCAAAAACAGCAATTTTGGGACCGTGCTTGTTCCAGATACTCAGGCACATGCAGCATGTGATTCCGGGTGGTGGGTGAGTTTGTCGGCCTGACTGGCAAGCAAATCTTTAAAAAAAATAAGCATAACTGGAAAAATGTCATCAGTTTGTGATGTATCAGGGAATAATAGATTCAGTCTTTAATACTTGTGTGCTAAGAGGCACACTACTTGCGTATACACAAAATGGACAACCAAAGCTGACAGTGCCCCTTTAAGGGGCTACAGACTGTGCACAAGCTTTCTACTGTGAGACTACAACATAAATTAGAACTGCATCGTGGCTAATCCTGTAAGCAAACTTTTACCTGCATAGTGTAGTACTGCATTAATTTGTGCAAGACTTGGCAGTTCAGTAGGACCACTACCTATAAAAACTAAGCGGTGTACGTGAAACGCTGGGGACACAGTGACCATTTAAACACTGCTTAACAAATTGAAATACAGCCGCTCTACAGAGACTGAGTTTCATCTCTTTTCTTGTTGAACATTGCATGCTTACAGGGGTTCTTGTTCTATAGACATGGTGACTTGCCAAAGTTTAGCAGAGCTGCTGTTCAGCATGATGGTATGATGTAGTTCTTAGAACGCTGAACTGTGCACTGAGACTCAGGTTCAGAACCCACCATCTGGACTGGCTGACCTCCCTGTACTTCGGTCAGCCCAGCAGTAAAACTTGGTAGAGACAAAAACACCGGAGTTCATGACGTATCTCGGTGAAATATCCCGGGTAATTTGTAAGACAAACAAAATGTGTGCCATATATGTTTTGTCTTCCAGTAAAGCCAAACTATGAAAAAGGCCTGGTCCAATTTGAAACAGTTTGTGAGCCAAGATAAGGAAGAGGAAGATGAAAAACGGGGTTTTGTTCAAGGGAGCCATTCGCCTGCTTATGAGACTATCAGTAATGGAGAAACAAATTCTTATGTCCCATATGTGGAGATCGTAGACCAGGATAGTACCAACTGCCCAACATGTAAAGGAACGGGTCGAATTCCCAGAGGTATGGCTTTTCAGAAATATCTTGCAGTGATATGCGAGCAGTAATAAACCACCTTTTTTTTAGGTTGTTTTTGTTCTGCCCTTCATCCTCTCCCACTCATTGCGGCTACATTGTGGCACCTTGCTTGGCTCTGGGAAGTGTGGGTGAGTGGTCTACACTTACAACTGACACCAAATTCCTCTTGTTAACGGATTATTGTATGTGGTCCCTTAGAGAGTCTGCTGTGCTTGGTTACTATTCTGTTTCTTGTACGTTGGAGAGTTCTCCGTGCTTGAGTGTCTGCAGTGTTTGGTGGTTACTGTTCCCTTAATCATACCATAGGAGCAGTGCTTGGGGTTACTGTTCTCTTTATCATGAACCTTAGAAGAGAGTCCGCAGTGCTTGGGGTTACTGTTCCCTTAGTGTCACGTACCACAGGAAAGAGTGTGCGAGGGTGATCATAATCCCTGGATGTGCTGTGTCCGGGAGGGATGCTGGCTCCCATCTGGGGTTGTTCTCGTACTTCATCTGCGTGTGCCCACTGGTTCAGCTCGACTTGCTCTTCAAGTAAAACTGGACCATGCATACCGGAACTGGCATTGGGGCAGGGATCTCCGCTACCTACACAGTTATATTCCAGAGATCTGATTTAACCTTTTTAGGAACTACAGCAACAGTATAGCCTAGAGAGAGAGATTTTTACAATTACCTCCAGGTATTCTGCTTTCTCCCCTCCTAGCCAAGAGAAATAATGACCACTGCAGGATTCCTTCAGTGGTCCAAAACATACATTAAAACTCAGTTCAAACCTTGCATTTCTATTTTATAAAAAGCCATACAAGAAGCACAACAGGGAAGTAACTTTACATCACCAAAAAGTGGGGTGAGGAATTTAATAGGGAACTGGATCAAACAGAATGGGAATGGATCTGTTATGAAGTAAACGGAGTATTGTCTTCGCACATTATGGCAAGAGCACTCCTGGAAGCATGTTACTCAGTTTTTTTTTATTTTTTAGAACTGCAATAATTATTGCTAAGTATCGACTGGGAGGGAGTGTGACCTGCTGGCAACAGTGTAGGGAGAGCTGAGTGACATGCACAAACACATTATGTGGGCTTGCCTGTGGAGCTCCCCATTTATTTCTGATTCTGAGGGGCTAAGGGAAATTTGATGCATGGAAGTGCAGCTGGGTGGGGCTTTGGTCGGAGATCTAGTGCATTAGTTCTCACACTCCGTTATATTGAGCCTTCTCCAAGCCCTGGAAAAAGAGTTTGAGCCGCCCTCAGATTTGGAAAAAAATCTTGGGCCTCCCCATAGGGAAACAATATCATACTTTGCACAGTATAACAGGAATAAAGTGAGACTAATAAAGTTGACTGAATATATTCTCTTTTTAATATATGGATTTGGAAAATAATACTATAGTGAAGCATACAAAAAATTCTCGGTAATATCCTCACTCCTGGAGTGATAATAACACAGTTATTACGGCACCTGAATAATAGTATTATCACTAAAAGTCAACTGTGCAAGCGAAGTCTGCCTCATGACATCTTCCTAAGCATGCCTTCCGATTGGCCGCTTTTCCTGTGTGGGCAGGCGAAACAATTTTCAAAAACATGGTGGCTCTTTCGCTTAGCAAGAGAAATGTCCTTGGCGGTACCAGCAGTGGTGGATTTATTTTATTTATTCTTTTCCAATGCATTCAGAAGTATCTGGTTGATCCTGCTTTCACTCATCTAGCCACAGGAATGACAGGGAAGACTCTGAGTGAGCGAGTCTTCAGTGCAGTACAGTGCTGGTATCTAAGCAGAGCAGTCGGGTGCCTGAAGCGAGTGTTAGCTGAAGCAGTCAGGTGCCCATTTCTGATGCGAGTAAATTTTGTAATCGGATCCATATATTAAAAAAATAAAAAATAGGTGAGTGTGTATGACGCTGTAGTAAAATCATCTCAAGGTTCTGGGGAGAAATGAACCTCTTGAGCTTTGCTTTTGAAGTGCCCTTGTCCCCAGAACCTCTTGATGGTTTTACTACCTTGTAATACACACTCGCCTATTCATTATTCTGTTTTTATTCATGACTCCGGGCATGTGCGTTAGCGTCTACGCTGGTTACGCATGCCTCGAGTCACGGCTTCACTGTTTAAAGGGCATTTTCTTTTAGTTATACCACTTGTTTCAAGGTAAAACCTATACTGGCAAGCTTAGTGACCTCCATAAGTTTACATTTACCAGTAAACTCACATGCCTTGTGAAAAAAAACAAAAAACGCAAGCGGTTATGAACAAGCGTACAGGTGCTCCGGTGCCATGTACACGCGTGAATGTGCCACAGCCGTGGGAGGGAGGAAAATTAGTCAGGTCGCCTAAAATGTAATGCTGCAGTAAAAATTGCTTTTTGGGATATCTTATTGCAATCGGGAGTCCAGCTGTGATTTCAGAGTGAGTATGAGGAGCAAAAGGCACCGGGATTCAGAGGTACAAAAAACAGCACAAAAACCTGACAGTATCCCTTTAAATACTGTATATTCTCAGACTTAACTGGGCCTCCCTGGGACAGTTTGGGGCCTCCCTTGGGAGGCTGGCCTCACCATTTGAGAACCACTGATCCAGTGGCAAGGGGCATAAGCAACTTGGTAGGGCTGATCTTATGGGGCAGAAACAGATTGGTGGTAGAATAAGTAACTGAGTTGCAGGGGATACCAATCTGGTAGCAAGAGTGAGGTTACGACTGTGGTCTTGGGAGAAGGACTTATCTTTCTGGGGCCCACTGCTATGCTCAAGACTAGTTAGTCCTCCAGTCCCCACTTCTACCAGCGTCCTGACAGTTTACTGTCTTGGGGAAGGAATTCAAGGTGGACAGGTGTTCCCCTCCTTGCACTGGATACTTCCTGTCCATTCCAGTTCTGCTGGAGCTGATAGCTTAGCAGTAGTTAATGGAAATTTCACACACACATGCTTTGTTTTGTAGTACTGTCCAAAGGTGGGACAAATCAGTTTGCGAACTGATGGTTGTTGTGGTCACTAGCTTTCAAAATCTGGTGGCAAAATCAATATTTTTAGCGGCAATCATTTTTAAGGGCTCAAGAATCACTTTGAGCAGGTAGCCAGTTGGCCGGTAACTCTCAAAATCTGGTAGCCTAACCAATTTATTTAGTGTCATTGGCCAGCTGGCTACTTGATTTGCCCCACCAAACATGATGACTGTCATCCGCACTTCTGTATCTGCTGACACATCACACAGTCGTGCTCATCTGAAAAATCATCACCAAACTTAATTATATTCTTTTTTTTTTTTTGTTCTCATTAGGTCAGGAAGACCAGTTGGTAGCTTTGATTCCATACAGTGACCAGAGGCTGCAGCCCAGACGAACGTAAGGCTGTGAATTTCCTGTACCTTCTGGAATTACACTGTTTCTTGTAACTGAGGCCTAATTGTTGTATGCATTACAGTTTGCTGATGGGACCCTAGTTCCAGTCACTCTTGCCCTGTCCACACTTGTGTTCTTGTAATCTTACCGGCAGTCTATAACATGTCAAGAATGGCAAACCAGGATTGTGTCCACGCTGTAGCACGGTAAAACTATGCTACAAACCATGTTTAAAAACCGTGCTAAAACCCTGATCGGAGTAGGGTTTTAGCACAGTTTCAGACCAACACAGTTGCCTTAAACCATGTTAGCAGTAGTGTGGATACAAACTGTGCTGTAACACAGCTTTAAGACAACCTCCATCGCACTTCTGTGGCTTTTTAAATGCTGCCACAACAAAAAAGAAAGGATTTACTTACATCTTTGAGCTCACAATGAGCTCCTGAATAAATTGTTGGTTATTTTCAACCAGGTCCGTTATCGTGCTTGGCCGTGAGTATCCCAGCATGCATTGTGGCACCTATAATGCTTTGCAGTACTGCTGCAATCATGTCTGGGAGCTCAAGTAAGCAAACATAGTGTTGGAGCACAGTGTGAGCACTCTGCCAACCATGCTCAAACACGGATATCAAAACAGTTTTAAAAAGGTTGTAAAACTGCATGTCGGTGTGTGGACAGGGCCCTGTTGCCTGGAACAGTGTTCCTCAAAGGAGGCCACCATGGCTGCAAACTTAATTTTCTATGGCCAGAGAGGTCTCTTGGCCTAAAGGCCTCCTTGTTTGCTTAACTGCAAATCCCTGATAAACTCCCGCTCTCCTGCTACAACACACTCATTGTCACAGTATATAATTAAGAGTTTGATGTATTTTCATCTGAAATGTTTCTCCCACATTTTTGTAAACATCACAAATTGTACATTCTGTTATCTTTGTGAAAGTGTCTCTAAATAGCTATATGGCCACAGAAATTTGTTCTGGCGGTGGCTTCATTTAAGGAACCCTGTCTTAGGATTTGCTTTGAATGCAAGTCCTTGATTTTTCTCCTTCTTAGAAACTCCCCAGGAAAGATTAATTTAAATTGAATCTCTTGGGGGAGTAAAACCTATGGTCATATGAACAAAGATTGGAGTGCCTTAACAAATGGAAGTAAAGAAAACACAAAATTAAAATGTGTGAATATACTCACAGTATTAACAAAATGGACTTTAGAGGGCTGTTCATGACCCACATCAACATGCATACCAGAAGGAATAGTAAGAAACTTTTTTGAGGGGGGTTAGAAGAGACATGAAGTATTGCTTCACAGAGAGGTGGTGGAGGGGGGAACAAACTGCTGGAGGTAGTGGTCAGTGCAGAAACCATGGAGAGCTTTAAGAGGGAGAGGGATAAGCTCAAAGGGCTGGGCAAGGGATTGGGGGGCAGGGGATGAGTATACACAACAGACTGTATAGGACCACATGGTCTTCTCGTCTGATGGCATTTTTTTGCTTCCATTTTAGTCTGACCCTTTGTACTTTCCAAAGTTTTCCCCTAGAAGTGTCATGGGCTGTTTAATGCTTGGAGACAGTTTCCTCACCTGGCCTTCCTCCAGGGTTCCTTCTTCCCATGGATCATGGGTGTAGGCCGGCATACTCCAAGCACGCCATGGTGTGCAATTTTATTTAAGGGGGGTAGCAAATAGGCTCTGAACTGCTTCCTTTTTCCATGAAAACTAACAAAGAAAATACTGAACCTTTCTGTAATTTTATTCATAGGAGTTGAAACTAGAAGGACTGGTCACTAATACTCTCTTTGCATCCAAGGACAATACAACTTTACAGGCTCTGGGCTGGTATGTGGTGTACGTAGGAACAATGCATGGCATTAGTATTTACCCATGCATGGCAGTAATCACTGTCATGAGATACAAAAGTTGTATTTATTGTGACAAATGAGGCAACAAACACGGCCTGGTGTACATTTGTATATTGTCTGGCTACACCCGAGGAACTCACCTAACAAGGGGGTGGTGTAGCAGAGAGTCCACTTGGTGTGCAGATCTGAAATTCCTGGCTACACCC
The DNA here is from genome assembly GCA_016271365.2 of Neoceratodus forsteri. Classification (NCBI taxonomy): domain Eukaryota; kingdom Metazoa; phylum Chordata; order Ceratodontiformes; family Ceratodontidae; genus Neoceratodus; species Neoceratodus forsteri. Next base: position 2,727,220 of record JADMNL010000032.1, on the reverse strand, counting down.
CTGCCATGGATGTGTATTTAACCCTTTTCCTCCCACTGTCTGCACTGCTTGGGGGATGCACTCATACCAGGGAGATCAGTAGCATACAGTGCAGCCTTTTAAATCTGGAATGGAGAACAGATTCCTGCTAACCACAGCATTTCACAATAAATCTGGCAGCAGAATGCATTATCCTTCTGCTTTTAGACATGGAAGGTCCTGAAAGGCGGAACTGCAACTAGAGTACTTAATGGTAGGGACCAGATATTCATAAGTAGACAAATATCTGAGGCCTGGCAAAAAACATTGCTTTTACTGCCACTTTTGCTGATCTGCACAAGACCAAATTAAACAGAAATAAAAATCTATTTTGCAACACGTTTGATGACTTTATGGGGATCTGTGAGTGAATTGTTGAACAAGTATCTGAAAATGGGCACAGATGGTGTAGAAACAAAATCCACTACCCATACCTATCAACTAATCCGTTTTTTACCTCTGAAATGTCCTCTGCTCTTTTTGAGATTGGGGTTTCTATTACTGAATAGAAGGGATTTGAAGCATACAGTCATTTCAGACATTAAAAGTTTCTCTGATTTTCCTGTGAAAAATTGTTTGATCTTATTTCGAGAGGGTTCCTGCAGTAGGACATAATGTTGGACTGCGCCATCTGGCATCAGGACCGCACGACAAACTTTTCCAGCAGTATCGGGGGGCGGGGGGGGGTACCCACCCATCTGACATCATGTGACGACGTCAGCATGACCCTATATAGTTGGTGATCCCTGCGCCCACCTTCCAGTTCTTTCCCACCGTTGACCTGCACTGGAACCTCATGGTAAACTTTGCTTAGTCGATCACCATCTATTTTGTTATTTCTTCGAGTTCAATCCGATTATTCGGCCCATTTATGTCTTCTCCACCTGCTACTCCGAAGGCAAAGAAGTGTGACAAGTGTGGGACCCAGATTCCCCACAAGGACAGTCATCATCGCTGTCTCTTCTGTCTAGGCCCGAATCATGACACTACGGTCTGTCCCTACTGCCAGCCTTTCAGCCAGGCCACTCGAAAATGATGACAGCAGGCTCTGGAGGTCCATCTCCTAAAGACCAGAATGGCTACCCTTGAGAAGGGGATGCTGAAACTTTGGGACAGAGCTTCTTCCCCTTCTTTGGAGTCAAAACAGAAGAAGAAGAAAGACAAGGAGGGGCACAAGGAAAAGGAGTGTCCAGAGGACTGGGACAATCCTTTTCCAGTAGACCTTTGACCAGCAGGCCCCTTCCTCGCCACCCACCCTTGTGGTGACCCAGGCAGCTTCGGGGATGACCTCCAGTGCTTCAGCCATCTTCCTTCCAATTTCTACCAGTAAGTCATCCACCGACTCCTCCGGCAAACGCCTGGTACTTTCTGGTAAGTCAGATCCCAGCTTCTCCGGGGCCCGCCCGGGTGTTGGTAAGTCGGACTCCCATCACAAGCATCCAGAAGTCTGCTCAACTTTGACTGATAAGTCAGTCGTGGGTCCTCCCCTCCTCTGCCCAGTCCCTGTTTCGTCTGTTCAGTCAGTCGCCTGAGTTTCGTGTAGCCACTCTGACATCACTCACCCGTTTGGGGCTGACGCTGTTAATCCTGACTTCTGGTCGAGCGAGCTGGCTTCCCCATGTCAGCCTTCCCTTCACGACTCCCCTGGTCAGGAGCCTTCCTCTCCACCTCCCCTGGTGGACCCTCCTGTCCCAGATGCCACGCCTGGGACGGAGGAGGAAAAGAGACCCCTAGAAGTGGTCTTTTTCTCGCCCACTCCAGCTGTGGTTCCCCAGGTCCCACCCCGGGATGCCCTCCCAGGGCCCCCCATGTCAGATCCCCTGTTTTCAGGAGCCCCTATTCTTTCATCTCTGATGCCGGGCCCTTCGATTACCCAGACTTTGGGGCATCTTCTGTTGGCAGCCCCCCATCTGACTCAAGGGGCACCGTCTGATATCTTTCGTCAGCTCCCTCTGTTGGGACCCTCGTTTCAACCCCTGACGCAGGGCCTAATGTCTGATCTTCAGACGATAGGTATTCTGACATATACTTCCCTTACGTCGGCTCCTCTGATGGCGATCATCCCAACGTCAGCTACCCAATTGTCTGGTATATTTTCCGGTCCTTCCAGACTGCTGGGACAAGACCCCACGCCAGGTTTCCTGCATTTCTCTGTACACCAGATGCCTGTTTTTTCTGCCATCTGGCCTGACGATGCGACCATCCTCCCAGGCCTTTTTCCCTGGGTACCAGACTCCGGGTTACTCCTATTATCAAGGGTACACTCACCAACAGTATCTGGGTTTGGGTGAGCATTTTTAACCGCCCCTTCCAAACCGCCTCTGCCACCTCCTCAACAGGACTTCTAGTCATTGATCCAGTCCTGGTGGAAGGACGCCAGGTCCCAACTGGTTTCAGATCTAGAGCGTAAGATTCCGAGCCCAGTGGTCGTGCCTCCTCATTCCTCATCGCCCGTCAGCTCGCAGCACTCTATGCATATTTCTGGCGCCACTCCGTGGGAGGTCACCCTACTGGACTTTGGGACCTCTGAAGGGGAAGATCCTCCTGACTCTGACCATGGTACGTCAGAGTCTTTTTCAGACAAACTGTAAGAATTGCCCAGATCTTCTCCGGTGGATCCCTCCTTCAGTGAGCTTCTTCGCATTATCCAACACTATACGGTTGGAATACAGAGGAACAGGATCCTAAGACAAGGCAGCATGGGTTCACAGCGGGAAGATCATGTCAGACGAATCTAATAGATTTCTTTGACTGGGTGACCAAAGTAGTAGACCAGGGAGGGGCTGTGGACATGGCCTACCTAGACTTTAGCAAGGCATTTGACACAGTCCCACACAAAAGATTAATAGTCAAATTAACCAGCCTGGGAGTGGGACCCAGGGTGGTAGCCTGGGTAAAACATTGGCTGGACAACAGGACACAGAAGGTAATTGTAAATGAGTCCGCTCTGAAGAAAGGGGGTTATTAGTGGGGTACCACAGGGTTCAGTATTGGGTCCAGTCCTTTTAATGTCTTCATCAGTGACATTGCAGAGGGACTGGAAGGAAAAGTATGCCTTTTGCAGATGACACAAAGATCTGCAACAGGGTTGATACACAAGGAGGTGTGGAAAGGATGAAAGGGACTTGGCAAGGTTGGAGGAATGGTCAGAAGTATGGCAGCTAGGATTCAATGCAAAGAAGTGCAAAATAATGCACCTGGGAAACAAGAACCCAGGGGAAGAATACACAATGGGTGGGGAGGTAGTAACAACAACAAAAAAGGAAAGAGACCTGGGGGTAATCATATCAGATGACCTTAAGGTTAGCAAGCAATGTGAGAAGGCAGTAGGGAGGGCTGGGGGTATACTGGGATGTATAGGGAGAGGCATCATCCGCAGAAAACAGGAAGTTGTTATCCCTCTGTACAGACAGTTGGTGAGACCCCATCTGGAGTACTGTGTCCAGTTCTGGAGACCCCATCTCCGCAAGGACATAGACAGGATAGAGGCAGTCCAGAGGAGGGCAACTAAAATGGTGCAGGGTCTGTAAGAGAAGCCGTATGAGGAGAGACTAAAGGAGCTTAATATGTATACCCTTGAGGAAAGAAGGGAGAGGGGGGACATGATAGAAACTTTTAAGTACCTCAGTGGAATCAACAAAGTCCAAGAGGGTAGCATCTTTCAGAAAAAGAGACTTGCAAGAACAAGGGGACACAATTTAAAGATAGAAGGAGGGCGGTTCAGGGGCAATGTGAGGAAGTATTTCACAGAGAGGGTAGTGGATGCATGGAACAGCCTTCCTGAGGAGGTTGTGGGGTCTAAAACTGTGGGAGAATTCAAGAATGCATGGGACAGACATAAGGCAATTCTTGTGGGGGGTAGGAAGAAATAGGCTGTTGGTTAACTAGGATCTGCAGCCTATCCTGTAGGTAGGGAAATGGGCAGACTAGATGGGCCTAGCAGTCCTTACCTGCCGTCAAAGTCTATGTTTCTATGTAAGAGAAAGCATCTAGCCGAGCATTTAGACTTCGAGGCTGTCTCTCCTATCCTGGTCCCTTCCTGGACAGCTCCACATGAGGATTTAACTACTGTGGTCTGGCAGTTACCTCACTCTATCCTGGCTATCCCCAGGAAAGCAGATGGAATTTATCATTTGCCCGAAGGGGTCTCCTTCCTGGATTCCTGCCCCAAGGTGGACTCTATTATTATAGCCGCCACTCATGATTGCTTGGCCAACCCCAATCACATGAGCACCCCCCCCCCCCGATAAGGAATCCAGGCAGTTGGACCAATTTGGGAAGAAGATCTACTCCTCTGCCACGTGTGCCCTATGCTCTTTGAACTATGTGGTGCACATGGTTTCTTTTCAGAAGTCCACCATGTCCATGGAGGACTCTGAGCTCAAAGAGGAGCTCACAAAAGAGCTTTGCCTGTCAAAAATTTCTCGCAGGCATACTTGATTCTGTGGATGCAGTGGCCCGCTCCTCTGCTACTGCCATGTGCCTCAGGAGACATGCTTGGTTGCAGATCTCTGGGCTGTCTACGGATGTGCAAGCAGCAATTCAAGACCCCCTCTTTCGGGGATCCGTCTTGTTTGGAGATGACACAAAAGACATAATCACGGGCCTCCAGGACAGTGGCCAGGCTCTTAGATCTGTCCAATCTATGTATTGGATGGGTTCTCAAAAGAAGCAGCCCTTTCAATGCCAATTCAAGCGTCAAGGAAAGAAACCTGCCTCTAGGAAGCAGACCAAGAGATGCACCACAGGTTCCTCCTTTGCCTCTCCCAGCTGGTAAGTCCCAGAGAGCAGTGGGAAGGTCTTTACCCTCTCACCACTCAGTTTCCTGACTCACTACCCTCCCTCTTATCCACCTCTAAATGTGGAGCCAGTGGGAGGCAGGTTCGCCCTTCACAAGCAGGAGTGGAAGGGCATCACCACATACGCATGGGTCCTGCAGCTTGTATCAGAAGGGCACACTTTGGAGTTCTTGGAGTTTCCTCCAGATGCTGCACTGGGTCATTTGCATTATTCCCTGACCAGGCTGCTCTGGTCGAGAAAGCAGTCAGGGCTCTGAGACGGAAGGCAGCCATAGAATCCATGCCTCTGTCCCGGAGAGGAAAGGGATTCTACTCACACTTTTTCCTGGTCCCAAAAAAGGCAGGCAACCTCAGACCCATCCTGGAACTCAGCAGTCTGAACCTTTTCATCGAATATAAAAGGTTTCACATGCTGACAATGCAGGGCCTCCTGCCCATTCTGCAGAAGGACCATTGGCTCAGTGCACTGGATATGCAGGATGCATACCTGCATATCCCGGTCTTCCCAAACCACTGCCGTTTCCTGTGGTTTTGCTTTCAGGGGGAACACTTCCAGTTTACAGCGCTCCCCTTTGGTGTTTCCTCGGCACCCAGGGTTTTTACCAGGTGCCTAGTGGTGGTAGCAGCGGCCTTATGCTGTCAGGGCATAGCGGTGTTCCCCTACCTGGATGACTGGCTAGTAACAGCCCCGTCCAGGGACAGTCTTCTGGATTCCCTCTCGGTTACTCTGAACCTTTTCTTGCAACTGGGGATCACTGTCAGTCTCCCCAAATCCTCTCTGACCCCCTCTCAGAACATTGTTCATTGGGGTGGTCTTGGATACAGTTCACTGCAGGGCCTTTCTACCCTCGGACAGGGCAGACACTCTTCATGAGTAGATCACCTTTGTGACCACTTCCAGATTTCTTCTGTCCAGGATATTGCTACACCTGCGGGCCTCATGGCAGCCTCCATCTCCATGGTGCCACTGTGCCTTTAGCCAGGTTGTATATGTGGATCACCCAGTGGACTCTTTGTGTCCAGTGGGACCAGCACCTGGACGATCTGGACCATCCTATTCTGGTCTCCAGCACACTCAAGAAGGATTTCCTGTGGTGGCTAGATCTCCTGAATCTGTCCAGGGGACTTCACTTTTGAAGTTTCCCACCTCTTTGGACCCTCACCACAGACACCTCCTGTCTGGGTTGGGGAGTGCACCTGGGGGACCATCAAATTCGGGGTTCATGGTCCCAGTTGGAGATGTACTTACACATCAACATTCTGGAGATGAGGGCAGTTCTTTATGCCCTTCAGACTTTTTGGGAGGAACACTGCTGATCCAGACAGACATGTCAGTGGTCTGGTATATCAGCAAGCAGGGAAGTACCCGATCATACCCCCGATGCAGGTGTGAAATTGGGCAGTCCAGCATGACCCGTTTCTCACAACCGTGCATGTTCCAGGTGTTCACAACATCCTGGTAGACAGTCTCAGACGTCGTGTCTCGCGCATGAATGGGAATTAAGTCAGGAAGTAGCAGACTCTCTCTTTCTGAGGTGGGGTCACCAGGACATAGATCTATTCGCTTCCCCATTCAACACAAAGCTTCCCAGCTTTTGCTTGCTCGTTCCCAGAGACTGGTGCTTTCTAGCACGATACGTTTGTCACAATGTTGGACAGGGAAGTTCTTGTACGCCTTCCCTCCCTTTCCCATTCTGCAGAGGGTGCTTCGCAAACTTGAGGCAGAAGGAGCACAGATGATCCTGATAGCTCTGCTCAGGCCAAAGCAGATCTGGTTTCTGCTAATGCAGCAGTTCATAGTGGACCCCCCAGTTCCCCTTACCTTTCGAGCACGATCTGTTGACTCAGGAGCAAGGCAGGCTGGTACATCCGGGACTCAGGACCCTGCATCTTCATGTGTGGCTCCTTTAGACATAATCAGATCTCATTTCAGGATGTCTCAGAAGGTCGCTCAGGTCCTGGTGGATGCGAGGAAACCCTCCACCAGATCCACGTATGCAATGAAATGGAAGCGTTTTTCCATTTGGCCGGTGTCTAACGGTTGGGACCCCTTTACCTGCTCACTTCTTCAGATTATGGAGTATATGTTGCACCTGTCCGATTCTGGTCTGTCTTATTCTTTCCTTAAGGCCCACCTGTCTGCTATTTCAGCCTACCATGTCCTAGTGGAGGGAAAACCTGTGGCATGGTTGGAGATTTCAAAGACTTTCTTGAAAGGGATCCTCCATCTTAAATTTCTCATCCGGAACCCGACCCCACCTTGGGATTTGAATTTTGTAGAGAAGTTTACGCTTTCTCCCTTTGAACCAGTGATGAGCTGTGACATGTGCTACCTTTCTCGGAAGGTGCTATTTCTGGTTGCCATTATTTCTGCTCGTAGGATTTCCAAGCTGTAGGCCCTGATCCTTGAGGAGCCTTATTTGATTTTCAACAAGGACCGGGCGGTCCTTCGTACACATCCTAAGTTTCTTCCCAAGGTGGTTTCTGAGTTCACCTTAAACCAGATGGTTGAACTCCCTGTTTTATTATCCTGTTCACTCGAATGGGGGGGGGGGGGACTTATCCTTCACACTTTGGATGTTCATAGAATACTGAGGTGTTATGTCCACCGAACCAAAAAATCCAGAAAGTCTGATCAGCTCTTTGTTTCCTTCACCGTCAAATCCTTGGGGTTGGCAGTCTCTAAGCAATGCCTGTCTAAGTGACTTGCTAGCTACATCTGCGTCTGTTATCAGAAATATGACAAACCTCTCCCGGGAGAGGTTAGAGGTCAGTCTACGAGAGGCATGGCTACCTCTACAGTGTTCCTGAGGAATGTTTCTGCAGCAGACATTTGTGTGGCAGCAACCTGGAACTCGGTCCATACCTTCACGAAGCATTACAGTCTGGACATTGCCTCTAGGCGTAGGGCTGGGTTTGGCCTCGCCATTTTGCAGGACCTACTTTCTTAGGCTGGTCCTGTGCTGTCTTTTCAGTTGCTTCTCCTCCCGTGACTCTCTCGGTCTCTCTGAGAGCAACTGCTTGAGATTCAGTCCTACATGTTATGATCTACTGCAGGAACCCTCTCGAAGTAAGATAGTACATTTGCGTAAGGACTTGCAGTAGGTCACCTTCCCCCAGTTTCTGCATTTCTTTCAGATTATTCTCAACTGGGCTCCATGATTTTCACCCTTTTCTCCTGTCTCATCCTCCTTGGATCTCCGGCGGGAGAACTGGAAGGCGGGCACGGGGACTGCTCGATATATAGTCCCGCTGACGTCCATCACGTGACGCTGGGTGTGTGGTCCACTGCCAGACACTGCTGGAAAAGTTTGCTGTAATGTCTTGATACCTGAGGATGCAGTCCTATATGTTATGACCTACTGCAGGAACCTCTCTCGAAGATCTACTGTTGAGGTAAGTTCTTGCGTAACTGTACTTTTCTGGTGGCAAAAGGGAAATCTACTCACTATAGGTATAGAGGTTCTTGTGTGACCCCAGAGTGCCTTCCCCCCACACACAGTCTGGGTACTTCACACTGTCCATAAATATGTGTGCAAGTCCCATCTGTACCTGATCCCAAACCACCCATGCATTTACACGTCTGACCTGGGTGGAATGGTGATGTGTTTTCGTGCCATTCTGATGTCCATTTCCACACCAGCGTGTGGAAGGTTGTGGCGGTGGTAGTGTGCTAGGAGGCACCCTGCAGTTATGGCCTTCTGTCCTACACCTGTGTTTCTCCTGGTGCTCTGCAGAGCTTCCTGGGAGTCAAAGTTTCACAGCTCTGGGTGCCCCTAGCCCTCTAGGCTATATGGAGGGCTGGGGGCTATGTGTAGCATATTTTTATTTTTCAAAATAAACATTGTTCCCTGGTATGAGGCAGTCTTCTGTATTCCACAATTCTCTGCCCTACATGGAGCAGGGATATATTCTTGCAGGGACATCAATTAGCTTGCCCTTTCTCCAACACTGCTCCTCCCCTCCCATACAGTGCCCTCCCCTTCCCTCCGTACAAATTCCATGTTCATAGTGGGGGGTGTAATGAATGCTGTCACTTGTGCAGCACTCCATGAGTGTGGTGCTGCGGGCCCAGATACCCACCTCTGATGAGTATCTGGGTCATCTTTGTAGATTCGGTCCCAAATCATTTATAGTATAAGTCTTCCAAGTTGCTGTTGCCATTTGTTGAGATGATGCTGATTTCGGTCATTTGCCACTTATTTTAAGTCTCATCTGTGGCTTTTGAACTATGGTGTTGAGAGTGATGCCACCATCTAGAAGCACCACAGATTTTTTCTTAATCTCTATTCCGACAGCAGAATTGAGTCTTTAAATGCTTGACCCGAGATGGGCTGGTATACTGGTTTCTTGGCTTTATTTCTCTGTAGCACTGTTTATCTGCTGGTGGAGGAGGATTTCTGCAGCCGTGTTAATCTTGGGGATGGGAGTCTTCATGTGACCTTCCAGAAATGGGCTGCCCTCACCCCAGGTTTCTCAGAGCTAAATAATTGGGGTAAAGAAACTTGCATCGATGGTACCAGTTGTTTAGGAAGTGGATGAATGGATGGTTGTGAGAACCCACCTTTGCAGAAAAGTTTGGCTGCATTGCAGAGATAAAACCTGGAGAAACGGATATCTCAGCCCTCTTGAAGACAGTGTTTCGGTATGCCAAACCAGCCCTCATTAATGAAAACTTTAGTTGCACTGCTTACCCTAGTCAAGAGCAGAAGAAACTGTTGACTCTTTTCTTTCACCCCTCCCCAAATGCAGGGGAAACCTGTCTGACTAGAGTTATGAGTTTTTGTTCACAGAAAGTGCTCTGTTTGATATAGTAACTGTTTATCCCATCTGGTTTCTTTTGTAGGAAGCTGTATGTGTGCATCGCAGTGGTGATCTGCCTGCTGGTGTCTGCAGTAACCATCTTCTTCCTGTTTCCTCGGTCTATATCTGTGGATCATGGAGGTTTAAATTCCTTCCTTGTCACCTTTACTCCAATTGTCAATACTATTAACATTAACATCACGGTATGTTCCACTGTCTTTTCTTTTTTATTATGATTTTATTTTTCACACACAGCCGCACACCACTCTGGTGAACTAGCCCCGACTCCCAATGAATTGCTATCGCCACTGCAGAACCCATCAGGCCAGTAGGGCAGACATATGGCCGATTTTCACAGCCAGTGCCAAAGCTGCTCCATGGTTGACTGACGGTGGGGGGTGGGTCTGTGTGTCTGTGTGTCTGCACATGCACACATGCAAATAATGGCTGATCCACACCCTCCCTCCTGGGAGCCGGGTCCAGCATGGTTTTATGACTTGCTCGTGAACCCTGGCCTCCTATGGGGCAGCATGACCTGCCACTTTGCTGCTGGGCTGCCCATTGCCTATTCTTGCCGAACAGCTACCAGCTCTGCCTGCAATTTGCCACAGTATTTGTGTTACTTGGATTGAACCCTGAAGGTGCTGTGCATTATGTAAGCAATAACACAGCAGGGTGTGCATTAAAACGTTCTAATGCAAGCCCCAGCACTGTGAGGCACAATGTGTAGCTGAGTGCCTTACACCTCTGGGAAGTGCGTTTAAAATGCTTTAATGCGGGCAGGGGGGTGGTGTGCTACAAAATAGCTCTCTGTTCTAAACAGTGTTTCTTAACTATAGAACAAGATTAAAGGGACTCTGTCAGCTGTTTTGCATCATTTATTTCTAGATGAAAACCCACATTTTAAGATTAGTTACCTTCTGTAAAACTCATAGAAGTTGTTGAAATGTATGGGAAAAGTGCAGTTATACCCAACTTTGATCTACTCATACTACATACATGCTGAGCATTAGGAACAACCAAAAATAGTGCAGCCACTCAGACATGATACAGTCATCTCCTCCCCTCTCCTCCCACAGCATCACGAGTGGCTCGATTGTATCGGGCATTCCAAAGTCCAGGAAAGATGCAATGGCAGTTAACTAAAGCATGTAAACAAACACATTTTTGCATGCCAAAATCAGTATGATGGGCAGTCTGTTTTTACTTTTAAAAATGGAATTTGAATCGAACTCCCAGTTACATCGGCAGACTCTACAGAATGTGTGTGGTCAGAACGTGTTCTCTTTAACTTATTTATTTTTTTTTAGTTGTTTAACTAGGAGTAGCACACTAAGCTGAAAGCTTTTTTACAGGTGCGACCTGGGAGCACAGGGAAGTTAAGTGACTTGCTCAGGGTCACACAGTATGCAAGTGGAAGCTGTGGGATTCAAACCCAGGTCTGGTCTGCTGCATGTCACCAGATTTGCAGCTCAGAGCCTTAAACCACTGCGCTATACTGCTTCCCTGCCTAACTAGACATACTTTGCAGCCTAAGGGGGTTGACAGTGTCCCATTAAAGCTTTTTAATGGACAGTCATGTTTTAGCCAATCGTATTTGTGAATTTTCCAGTGCCATTTTATAATATGTGTTAATCTCTCTTGATTTACTGAATTGCCATTAGGTGTCTATCATTTTTTTTTTTTTTTTTTTACTGCAAGGTGGTTCAAGAGGGTCTCTTTGGAGACTGCCATTGAAAAATCTTATTGAATTTGGTATAAAGGCCGAGGGTTAAGCAGCACATATTTTTTTGGGCTGCCAATACAGAAACTTCAAACCGCGGGTTGACCTTGAGCAAGTCAGGTGACCTTTGTCTGTTACAGCATATTCCAGCTGTAACACTGGATGGAAGCAGGACCCCTAAGAAAATAAGATAGTACATCTCACTTTGGCTGTCCAGGGTAACCAAACTGTATAGAAAAAGAACAGTGCATGTCTCCCCCTGCCCCCCACTGGTTGCTGCTATGCCTCCTTCTTTCCCTGGCTCGCCGTGTCGGTGAGCCTTAAAACACAGTGGAAGATTAAATGGGGTCCAAGTGTCTCCTGGTAACCACCCCCACCTGTCATACTTTCTTGCTTTGTGGGAAAGCAGTGCTGTCTAGTGGTTAGTGCACAGAACGTATGAAACCAGACCTCACAGATTCACATCCCACCACAGCTGCTTCTTGGTGTATGATCTGGAACAAGTCCCTTGAGCTTCCTGAGCCCGAGTCCTGCTTGGCTGTAATACTAAGTACAGAAGCAGGCCCTTCTCTTAATCTGACTGTCCTTGGTCAATCAATTATAAACTAATTGAGGTCAGTCACAGTTAAGCAGTAAGGCACTCTGGGGGATGTTGTTGCAGGATTTAGTCACGTGTGGCATGGCAGGTATCATGTCAGAACAGCAAACACATAAATGAGTGACTCAGTTTGGTCGAAAGGAGGTACAACAGCAGGGAGGATTTAGCGAGGATTTGAAATAGCAGTGGTGGGGAATAAAGGCGACGAAAGGGAATAGCGATGGAAGAGGGAGGGAACGAGGGAGGGACTAGGGAAGATAAGCCGGGAAGTGGAGCCTGCTGCTGCAGAGCCACCTGCCTAGCATGGCAGGTAATGACTGCCTGCCGGTGCTGCTGAGTGGGATACATTTTACTTTTACAGGGTGGTGTGTGTGCGTGCGTATTTTTTTTTTTTTTATTATGGCATTGCTGTCGTTGGCCCCCCTCCTGTATTCTTTTTGCCCCAGTGTCTGCCCCCAAGATGGTTATTGTAGTATGGGGAGTGCGGGGCATAACTCCCCGCATTAAACATTAGTTTATATTTGTGCTGAGTTTGTATTCTGTGCGGTACCATGTCGTATGTGCTGATTTTGGTTTTCGGCAAAATTCACTTGCTGTTTTGCGAGTCACCGTAATATATTTGCAATTATGACATGGAACCGTAGTGGCATGAGTCGTCGGCAAGTGCCAGCATGTAGTGTGTGCAAGTGCCTTAAACCATATGAGATATAGCTGATTCCCAGAATGGTGTCTCCTGGAATTACTTATTGGAATTACAAAATGAATCCCCCTTTTTTTTATTTTTTTATAACTTGGCTGTATTGGCAGATTATAAGATACAGCCAGTTTTCTCAGAACAGCCACCTGCATCATTTATGACACTAATTAATGGCAGTCTCTGTTGCTCACAGTGAAGTTCACACAGTCTGTGTCTTTTTTGTTGTTGCCTTCTTTATAAATCTGTTTTAAAAAGTTAAAAAAAAAAAAAAAGATAAAAGGAGAATAATATCCCTTTTATTAAAACAATGTGAACATACTTCAAGAACAGTGCAAGATTCAAGACCTTGGGTTATGCCAGGATTTACTTAAGCTTTTTATCCTCATGGGTCACTCAGATTACAGTATGTAAATGAGCCAATTTATGTTTGTTATGGAACAGGTACGTTTTGATTGGTAGATGGTGTGTACCCTCACCCTCTGATTTATGGGTACATGTCTTACAGGTTTCATGAATTCTGATTGCTGGTGATTAAGTAATGGTGTATGCATCTAATAAACCACACTTGTGAGATATTTGATGAAGTAATATAAACCTGGTGCCCAGTTTCTATCAGTGGGGTACAGTACCATGTAAAATTTAAACCGTTGAGGACTCTGCTGCGTATCTTGCTTGCCTTCGCCCTGGCATGATATCAGAATGGACCCATCACCGATTTCTTTCACATGACCTTTATTCTGTCATGATGCAGTTTACCAAGCTTTGACCCCTTGGAGTCTAATCTCGTATCCCTCTTGAGTTGACATTTGTTTCACATAGTCAAAGAATGTCATGTGAAATATTAGATTTTTTTCTTTCTGACCTTTCTGTAAACTGGCATTTTTAAAACACTGACCTGTGTTCTAGTTTCCCCACTTCCGTAATGTGATGTTTTTCATAAGGCACTGATGTACGACTTCTTTTTTGTCTGACATATCAGTTCCTCTTATCAGTTACATGTAGTATTTCACAGAGCCATGCCTTTTTGGTTCTCTCAGTAAACACCACCCCATATTCCATTTCCAAAGGCCATTTCCATAGACACTAAGTTGGTGCAGCCCTTTTGTCTAGGGTATCGCCTTTCTGTGCCTGAGAGAAATCACTTTTGAAAAATAACACAACCTGAGTGGGATAGGGTTAAGAAGTTAAAAGGAACTTGGGGGGACAGTAACATACATAAAGTAGCATAGCGATTCAAAGTTAGAAGGGACTGTAGGTCTGTCGGGTCCACTTTGCTTGCCTCATAAGAAGGTAGCAACAAGTATGCTGTGCAGATGTGTACTACTTAATTTATAGGGATTTCCCACCGACCCTACTACCCAGGGTACCCTGCCTGTACTGTCTTCATATCTCCATCGTCTCTGCTGCTAGGCCAGTCCATGGATTCACCACTTATTGCCGGTTCAAACCCTGATGTAGCCAGTCACTCGCTGTGTGACCTTGTGTAAGTCATTTAACTTCTCTGTGTTCCAGTCCACATAGTGGCAGAAATGTATAGAAGCAGGACCCCAGTGGGGAACAAGATGTTGCATCTCATCTGGGCTATCCTGTGTAAATACTGGTAGTTTTGTAGTAAAAAAAACTAAGGGGGGGAAAATAAACATTCTAGAAGAAACACAAAAGATCAGACATTTCCATCTTGTCGATACCCTTGAGTGTGCAGAAGGCTGAGATCTTGTCCCTTCCTTTTCTCCAACGTGAACACGTAAAGGGCCACCAGCATATTTTCATAGCTCTTGTCCCACATACCTGAAACTATTCTGATGGCCAGGTGGTGCCCCTACTGTACTGCATTAATGTCCGTTTTGTAATAAGGAGCCCAGAACTGCATGCAGTATTCCAGGTGGGGCCTGACCAGGGCCTTGTAAAGTGGCAGGATTACTTCCCCTGTTCTGCTGGCCACCCTCTCCTTTTTGATGCACTCAACATTATTACAGCCCTCTTAGCAGCCTGTGCATGCTTTATCTTCTTGTGTGTTATAATCCCCAGGTCATTTTCCAGCGTCACTGTAGCAAAAGGAGTCCCACACAGAGTGTAGATCACAGTGCAGTTTTGCCTCCCTGAGTCGGCCAATCAGACTGCTGATTTTTTTCCAGCCATGTTATATGCATACATGCAAAACAGTCACTCACTCTCTCTCTCACACTGTCTGTCTTCACACTTGCGCACGTGCGCACATACACAAAGGAGGTTATCTGCCTTACTCGATGATGATGCATGTAGGAACATGTCTTAAAAAGCTGTCAACATTTCCAGGGGAGGATTGCCACATTTGCTTTGCTCATCCCCTTTAGCAAGAGGTTTTGAGTGTCTTTTCTTTCACCCATCTTTCAAGTCTCCTCTTCATTGACTTTATTTTGCCATTTGCTTAATGCAGCACTGTAGTAGAGTGCTGCCATCAGTCATGATGACACCGAGGTTGAAAGTTATTTCCACTTGATAACTAGTCTAGGGAATAGTTCAAGCTTGCAGTTTGCTGAAAGCAAATAATCTGTCAGCCTTGACCATAAAAAGAAATGTCTGCTTGATCAAAGTGATGGGTACCAGTTCTTATGCTTCCCCAGTCTTCATTGTTCCACTGGACCATTAAGAGTTTATCATCACTGGTACAGGACAATCAATTAGCAGACTGTGGACCCAGGACCATAGACGTTGTGCCCTGTGCCATATATTCTGAAGTTAAACTTGCTATCTCTCTGCTATGTGGAAAACTAGCAGACCCAGCACTGATCCACTGTTTGAAACACTCTTTTTTTATTCGCCCCAGAACATACGAAAATTGCCAAGAGAAGCAGGCCTTAGTGGTCTACCGAGTCTGCTCGAGTGTGCCGCTCAGTCTATTTTCCTGAGCAGGTCCTCCCCTTGCCCTCCTCCCCCAGAGTGATTCTGCCCCTTTCCCCTTCCCTCCTGTTGCCACTCTCCTTTACCCTGTCCCACCCCCTTTAAAACTTCCTGCTGTTTTCAGGATCTCACCTCCTCAGGCAGTTCATTCCACTCTGACACCACCCTTTCCCTGAAAAAGTGTCTCATTTCCTATTTAAATCTATCCCCAAAAGTTTCAGACTGTGGCCCCTTGTGGTCCCCTCCCTTTTTAAATTGAAAATGCCCTCCACTCCAGCCTTGTTTTATACCCTTTAGGTACTTGAAGGTTTCCATCATATCCCCTCTTTCCCTTCTAACTTCCAAGGAATACATATTGAGCTCCCTTAACCTCTCATCCCATCTGAGCTGCACTATTTCATTTCCAGTGGGGTCTTACATTTACTCATGTCCACAGCTGGGTGAACTGGAGCACTGGGAGGTGGTCATACAGCGAGTATTTTGGCTCTAGCAGGGCTTGAATCTGTGATCTCCTGGTTCCCAAGCTGGTTAGTTAACAGTATCCCTGCTGGTCTAGTGACCCCCAATGGTCCTTTTAGTTCACAGAATCCCTGGTGTCCGGTGCCTCGCTCAGGTCCTCTTAGTTAACAGTTTCCATGGTGTCCAGTGGTCTCCCAGAGATACTTCTAGAGGACCTTTTGGGGGCCACTA
Organism: Neoceratodus forsteri; assembly: GCA_016271365.2. Classification (NCBI taxonomy): domain Eukaryota; kingdom Metazoa; phylum Chordata; order Ceratodontiformes; family Ceratodontidae; genus Neoceratodus; species Neoceratodus forsteri. The sequence continues at coordinate 2,711,012 of JADMNL010000032.1, read as the reverse complement.
AACACCAGGGATACTGTTAACCAAGAGGACCTGGGGGCACCGGACACTATGGCTGCTGTTAACTAAACACCAGGGATACTGTTAACTAGAGGACCTTTGTGGGGCATTTGGACACCAGGGATGCTGTTCACTAAGCATACTTTTTTTGGGGGGGCACTGAAAACTAGGGATACCATTAACTAAGAGGACCTTTGGGTCGGGGGGGCTCTGCTGGATAAACTGCCTTCCCCTTCCACCGTCCCTCCCTCTGAAATAATCTACCCCTTCGGCTCTGCTTCTCTTCTTCTTACCACTCACTAAAACCTAGTTCCTCTCTGGTCAGCTAGTGCTGCTTTTAGGGACCGCTGAGTTGTGTACCCCTCTGTACACCCAGTTTAACTCATGTTATTGTGTGTCTGTCATTTAAGTTGTTATTTCGTACTGTGGTTCCATTGTTGTTCATCTTTAAGGGTCGCACTGTTTTCGACATGCACTAACTTGCATTTGTTTCCACTGTATTTATACTGTTATTCTGTTTTAACTTCTAACTGATATATATTCTTGCATGTGCCCTTACCCCGAGTTGCACCTGGAAATGAGCTTTGGCGTAATGTCTCTTTCACAGTAACCAGTTTCAAACAGATATCACAAGTAGACAGTCTTAACTTTGTCTCATAGTTCTGTTATACTGCTTCAGCATCCGAAATCTGACTGGTCACACAAGACTTGAAAACCTGCCCCTTCTGTCTCCTTTGCTTTTGGGGTTTGTTTGGTTGCTTTATGCATTAACGGAGATAAGTTTAGAGGAGTGGAAGTTTTAGGAGGGATTTGAGGAAATACTTCTTCACAGAATGGGCGGTGGACACCTGGAACAGTCTGTCAGAAGAGGTGGTGGGAGCAAAGACAGTGGGAAGCCTCAAACGTGTGGGATACGCACATGGGTATTATAAGTGGAGATAAGTGGGAGGGAGGGAGGGACACCTGTGACCAGGTGGGGTCCATGGTGTAGTGTTATGGCAGACTAGATGGGCCTACTGGTCCTTTTCTGCTGACACTTTCTACGTTTCTGTCAGCATACCTGGAAAAGTTACTGCATCCAACAGATTTATGGTGATTTTGAATCATCAGCACAGTTTTTGACAATGGAACCTGGAAGAAAATCTCTACTTAATCCACTTAGCACAGGGATAAAACAAGGGTGTTTTTTTTTTGGGGTGGCAGAGGGCAGAGCAGCAGTCCAGCTGTGAGAACACTTTAAGTTCCTGAGAGCTTTGTTGCTTTTTCCTTTATTTTAATCGCTTTAAGTGTTTGTATTGAGCGGTAACTGAGCTGACAGATTTATTTTTGTTTGAGATGGTGATTTCCTGATGGGACAGTGGGGAGCGCTTCAAAACTGGATCCCTGCATATGGGGAGCACGCCTCTTGGTACTTCGAGCATGGTGTTGCCATTGACTCGCCAGCTACTCTGGACTCTCTACAGAAAGTGGTCAGAGCATTAACGCAGTCAATTAAACATGTGGACAGTACACTGGATGCTTACCCCGATCAGCTAGTCCAGGTGGAGCAGAACGTAGATGATGTGACTGTGGACAACTCAGGTTGACAAAACATGCACTGGCACTACCAGCAACGTTGGTGAAGGCGCAGTCTCCTGCGTTCCCAAGTAGTGCAGCTTGGGAACACAGTGCATGCTTCACGTGTTTGGATCCTGGGTATACTGGAGGGGTCAGAAGGGTATGACCCAATCATCTATTAGGAGCGGTAGCTACCAGATGCTGTAGGACTAGGCTATGCCATTCTGGTGATAAAGGCCTTTGGCTAAACTCTCACTGCGTCAGTCCTTCAGGAGAAGACCCCCACACAGTGTTGTTGGTCACCACCTCATCTGTAGTTGGGACAAAATGGGTTGGGGAAAACCAGCTACTGTTCTTCCCGGATTACTCTTGAACTACCAGCATGTGTCTGAAGGCAGTCAGAGGACTTACTGCTAACTTAAGAGAAATGGATGACTTTTTTTGCCTTGGTTTTCTCATTCAACTCCATTTTACTAGGCACAACAAACTGTATTGTATCACCAACCTGAAGGTGGTGTGGGGAATAGGTAACACATCTTGGATTGCAGACAGCTCATGAAGAATATGAGTCTCTGCATTCTGAAGAAGATGGTTGAATCATGGACTGTTGAATTGTAGCCCTTTTTTGATGGATCGTAAATACTATAGAAACACAGAAATATAGAAGTTGATGGCAGATGAGGACCACAAGGCCCATTCAGTCTGCCCATTTCTTTTTCTACCTTTGCTCTGTCAATGGCCTATCTATTCATACTCATCTGTATTGGTCCCTTATGCCTATCCCATGCCTGTTTGAAGCCCTGCACTGTATTCATGTCCACCACTTCCTGAGGTAGGCTGTTCCACATATCCACCACCTTTTCTGTAAAAAAGAACTTCCTCGCATTGCCCCTTAATCATTCTCCCTCTAATCTCATGCGATGTCCTCTTGTCTTGCTGTTTTTCTTGTATTGAAACATGTTAGACTCTCTCATCTTGTTAATGCGCTTAAGGTGTTTGAATGTTTCGATCATATCACCTCTCTCCCTCCTTTGCTCTAGGGTATACATATTGAGCTCCGTTAATCTGTCCTCATATGTTTTCTGATGCAGTCCCTGCACCATTTTGGTTGCCCTTCTCTGGACTGCCTCAATTTAGTTTATGTCCTTGTGAAGGTGTGGCCTCCAGTGCTGCATGCAGTACTCCAGATGGGGCCTAACCAGTGTCTTGTATAGAGGGATTATTACCTCCCTCTTCCAACTTGTGATACCCCTACTAATACACCCCAACATCTGTCTAGCCTTACCTACTGCTTTAGTGGTCTGTGTGGATGATTTCAGGTAATTGGTGATGATGACGGCCAAGTCTCTTTCTTCCTTTGTGACTGCCAACAACGCCCCTTCCAGCCTATAGGTGGCGTCGGGGTTTCTCTTCCCTATGTGCATGATCTTGCACTTTTTTGCATTAAACCCCAGTTGCCACTCTTCCGACCATTTTGCTAGTTTATCCAGATCTATTCTCATTCTGCCTACCCCATCTGGATCATCTACTCTGTTGCAGATCTTGGTGTCATCTGCAAACAGACAAACCTTACCCTCCAGTCCATCTGCAGTGTCACTGATGGAGATATTGAAGAGGACTGGCCCCAGAACTGATCCCTGAGGTACCCCACTTGTGACTTGCATCTTTTCTGACTGTATACCGTTTACCACCACTCTATGTTTTCTGCCTGTCAACCAGTTTGCCACCCAGTTGACCAACTTCTGACCCACCCTGAGCCTACCCAACTTAATTATCAGTCTTCCATGTGGAACAGTATCAAAAGCTTTGCTGAAGTCAAGATAGGCAACATCAGCCGCTCCCCCTTGGTCCACCACTCTGGTTACCCAGTCAAAGAAATCTATGAGATTAGTTTGACAGGATCTTCCTTTTGTAAACCCATGCTGTCTTGGATCCTGTGCTCCTATGGATTCCAGGTATTGCACTATCCTTTCCTTAAGGAGTGCCTCCATAATCTTGCCCATTACTGAGGTAAGACTGACTGGTCTATAGTTCCCTGCCTCCTCCCTGCTACCACTCTTGTGGAGCGGGATCACATGAGCCCTTCTCCAGTCTTCTGGGACCTCTCCTGTGCTCAGAGACTCACTAAACAGTTCTTATAATGGCTCTGCTAGTTCCATCCTTAGCTCTTTTAGTACCCTGGGATGTATGCCATCAGGTCCCATTGCCTTGTCCACCCTGAGCTTATCGAGTTCTTGTAGGACCTTTTCTTTTGTGACGGGACTAGTGTACACCTCCCTCCCCACTGTGTCCATGGTGCTGAGCTGTGGGCCCTGCCCTACATTGTCCTCAGTAAATACTGAGCAGAAGTATCTATTCAGGATAGATGCTTTTACATGGTCCTCCTCCTCACATGCCCCCTTATCCCCTTTGATCTTAGCAATACCCCCTCTGGACTTTCTTCTTTCACTAATATATCTATAGAAGGTCTTGTCACCTTCTTTTACTGTTCGTGCTAGTGTTTCCTCAGTTTGGTCCTTTGCCTGCCTTCCCTACTTCCCTTTTGTTTGATATGCCTCCCTAGCTTCATCCCGCTGCATTCCCTTATATTTCCTGAAGGTCAGCATTTTGGCTCTGACCTTTTCTGCTACTGTTTTTGAGAACCAAAGTGGTTTCCTTCTTCTTTTGCACTTCCTTTTCTCTCTAACACAGTGGGATGTTGCTTCAGGTATTGCATCTTTAATGCTTGCCCACTTTGCCTGTACTCCCTCACCTGTATTTCTTTTTGCCAGGGCTAGCTTAACTCTGTTGGCCATCTTATCAAGTTGGCTCCTCTGAAGTCCCATATTTTTGCCTTGGAATGGGATGATTGGTGGTGGTGGTGGTGGGGGGGGCACGGCTCTGTCCCCCAGTGACTTTTTTGTTAGTTGTATCATTGGGTTTTGTCTGTTTGATAATTCAGAGAACTGAGTGCCACACCAACCACCAAGGCACCCAGACTCTGAAGTAAAAAGACTATGGTTCTGATTCTGCCATAAGCACCATTTCTCAGGCAAAGTAGTGGTGGTGCCAAATTGTGGCATAGTACCAAATGCCAATGCAGCGCCAATAAAAATTGCTAACACAGGTGAAACGTTTGATTTTGAGAAGATAGCAGGTTGACATTAGAAAACCTAGATATCCATTGGTGCAAACAATTACAGGCAGAGTTTTTGGCTAGCCTGTTGGCACAGCATTTGCACTAGTGGCCCATGTACGGGAATGAGAACGGGTCATTGAGAGCTGGCACGGACAGGAAGGGTTGAGCATCCCAAGGATCACTGTCCTTCCTGGGGGGGGGGTGCTGCTTCCACTGTAAGACTGCCACTTGGTAGAGCCCAGGAGGGGAGCACAAGATGGAGAACCAGAAAGGGGATGGTAGCCACCGGACACCAGTACGTATGCTTGCCAATGTACACATCCATCACTGCACACTGGCACCATGGGAAGAAAAAACAGAGTTGGGAGGAAAATCCCAGTCTGCTCAAAGCCAGCACTCCTTGCTTGCTCTCCCACAACTCACGTGGCTAGCCAGCCACTTATATAGGTCCTCAGTCAGTGATGGATAAGCTGTCCATCATGAGAAGGTCAGTGATGAGGCTGGGGAGGGGGGGGATGCTGTCGGGCAGAACCAAACAGTTTGCTGACAGAGTAAATAAGCAGTACCAAGAGTCACAAACTCCAAAACAAGTTCTGGAAAAACTGGATAAGCCAGACTCCAGTCTTACAAGCTTCTTTAGTACCCTTTGGAAGTTGGTGCCGGGTGGCACTACAGGCTTCTCGCTTATTATAGTACAACAGCTGTCCCAAAGATGCTCCAGCAAGAAAACAAAATAGCATACAGAAAGAAACTGAGCACACATCACATGGAGCAGAAGTTAAAGCAAAAAAAGTGTGTCAATTAGTGCAGTATTTAAACAATATCTTTGATGGCTAACTCCACCCACTGAAGATGACCCTCGTGGCTGGGTCGATACGTAGGGGCGTTAGCTCTGGTTCATGACATGCAGTGCTAAATAAAATACAGCTTTTTGTTTCAATTTCAGCTCAATGTGGCATGTGCCCAGTTTCTTTCTGTATGTTATCCCTTAGTATAGCAGCAGTACACAGCTTGATGATATGATTATTTATTTATTTATGACTTTGATAACCGGGTAGGTGCGCTGATCCCAGGGACCGTTTTCCTGCACGACCCGGGCCATATTCAGAGATGGCACAGATAACAGTACAACAGAAAAGAAACATGAAAAGGCAAACTGAGAAAAGAACAAAAAACAAAACTATGATGCAGGTTACAAATAAAACAAGATAGGATACATAGGTCAAAAAATGAGCAAGAATTTGATAACAGAAGTCAGTTATTTACAATAAATAGTTATTACAGAGGTACATTTGTGGTAGGCAACATTAGTACATTACCTATAATTGAAGTAGGAACAGCAGTTCGTAGTGAGTGAATGAGAAGGGAAATGGAGGGAAAATCTTAGGGGAGGGTGGCAAAATGTGACTCAGTGGGTGACAGACAAATTTGACAGGAACAGGTCACCTATCCAGGGTAACAGTGACAGGAGGAATTTGCTAGGAGTCAACTTTTGAGGCGGGATTTGAAGATGGAGTGTATGTCAGCAGAGTGGAGTACAGATGGCAGTTTGTTCCACCGAGTAGGAGCTGCTGCCAACAAAGCTCTCCCATCCATATTCGTGTGTACCCCAGGAACTGCTAGTGTGGGTGTGCTGTTTGAGCAGAGACAGCGGCGGGGAGTTTGGATCTTGAGGAGAGCCGCAAGGGGGGATTCCTGGCCAGTGTGGATAACTGTATCTGCCAGGCAGCAGAGGGTGAGGTCAAAGCGACCTTGATTGGGAGCCATCCAAGGGAGTTATATAGGATGCAGTGGTGGGTAGAGAAAGGGGCCAGCAAGGTGAAAGGCATTGTTGTAGGCTGAGGAGAGTTTGGCTATAGTGGTTACAGATGCTCTGGCATAGATGGTGGAGCAGTAGTCCAGTATTGGGAGAAGATTTCCCTGGACAATGGTTAGCCTGGCCTCCGGGGTAAGGAATTGCCAGAATCTATAAGCTGCACCCAGTTTTTGATGGAACCTGCTGACTAGGGAATTGATGTGCTCGGAGAAGGTGAGGGAGGGGTCACGTATGACTCCTAAGTATTTGAAAGTGCTTACGGCCTCCAGGGCTGTTCCATCAGGGGAGAGAATGTTTAGGAGGCAGAGAGTCATGGATTTTGCAAGGAAGGGCTTTGATCCGAACAACATGGATTTGTTTTTTGTTTTTTTGGCATTTACCAAGAGGAGATTCTTTGAGAACCAGTTGTGGGCCGCAGTGTAGTTTTGAGTGAGGGCTGTGGAAATGCTGGCAGTGGATTTGTTACTGTGGAAGAGTACGAGGTCATCAGCATAGAGGAGGTAGTGGCAGCTGAGACTGTCTGAAGGAAGGGAGTGTATAAATAAGGAGAATAGAAGGGGGCCCAGAATGGAGCCCTGGGGAACCCCTGTGGAGGTGGGTAGGGGAGCAGGCCTGACCAATACTCACGAATTGGGATTGATGTGTGAGGTAGCTCCCGAACCAGTCTGTTACCTCTTGGGAACAGCCTAGGCAGCTTAACTTAGAGAGGAAGAGGGCATGGTTGACCATATCGAAAGTCTTGGAGAGGTCCACAAAAACAGCACCAGTGGCATTACCAGTGTCCATGTTCATGAGGATATGGTCAGTCAGAAGTGCCAGGGCAGGGGTAGTGGAATTTTTTTTTATGGAAGCCATGTTGCTGGCTACATAGGAGGTTGTATTTGCCGACGTGTGTACAGCTAGTTGAGTGTGGATCGCTTTCTTGAGCAATTTACTTAGGTGGGGGAGGATGGAGATTGGTCGGTAGTTGTCGGAGGATTGCGGGTCACCAGCTTTGAAAATGGGGATCACCTTAGCTATCTTCCAGGGGTTGAGCATGGAAGAGATAGAAAGGGCAAAGTTAAAAACAAAGGGGAGAGATTTGGCTATGGCAGGTGTGATCAGCCTGAGGAAGACTGGTGATAGGCCGTCAGCTCCAGCAGAGCTGTGAGTTGGTAGACTTTTGAGGAGCTTGGTGGTATCAGTGTGAGAGAGCACTTTGAAGTAAAAAGGTGGGACTGGAGGGTGGGTCGTAGAGTTAGTAGCGGATGCCAGTGGGTTATGATGGGGGGACGAGCTGCTTGGTATGCCGCTGGGGAGTTTATTTAGGTAACTGGATAGATTGGTGAACGTGTTATTTAATGTCCTGGCCACTTCCATGGGATCTGAACCCAGGCCACCCTGTTTGAACAGTCCAACTAGGGCTCAGAAACCATTATTTCACAGAGCAGTCTGCTTAATATGGTCAGATCAGTTTCTCATAGAGAAGAATATGGTCAGATAGGCCAGTTTCTCAAGTAGAGAGAAGTATATTATTTCATTCTTATATTTCTTTCCGAAATACCACTTAAACAATTGAACAATTCACTTTCTGTATAAATCAGTTTGTGCATTGACTGCATTCTTCACACAAGAGAGTGGTTTCACAGTTGATGTTCTTTATAAGTGGCATTGCAGAGGGACTGGAAGGAAAAGTATGTCTCTTTGCAGATGACACAAAGATCTGCAAAAGGGTTGCTACACAAGGTGGGGTGGAAAGGATGAGAAGGGACTTGGCAAGGTTAGAGGACTTGTCAAATGTGTGGCAGTTTAGATTCAGTGCAAAGAAGTGCAAAGTAATGCACGTGGGAAACAAAAATCCAGGGAACGAGTACACAGTGGGGGGTGAGATTCTAACAACAAAAATGGAAAGGAGGAGGCATCACCAGTAGAAAATGGGAAGTTGTTATCCCTCTGCAGTTATCTAGGTGCTTGTCTCAGGTGACTGTAGGGAATTATCTGTGCCATTAACTAAATGTAGAAAGAGTTGTAAAGTAGGGGCAGTGGCTTAGCTATAAGGAAGCCAGGCTAAAGCCAGATTTAAACACTGCCCCAGATAGCTTCTGACAGAGAACAGGCAGAGAAATCCAGGAGGAATGAGTTGCTGTTTTAACTAAACTTCTCTACTGGGACTAAGAACTAGGACTCTACTACTGGGACCTTCAATTTAGGGTAAAAATAAAAAAGTTAGTGTGTTTGTCAGAGTTAGTTGAAGTGAATTGTTATCGGTGCAGTTATATGGGTGCTTGTCTCGGGTGACTGAAGGGAATTGTTATCTGTGCCATTAACTAAGTGTAGAAAGAGTTGTAAAGTAGGGGAAGTGGCTTGGCTAGAAGGAAGCCAGGCTAAAGCCATATTTAAACACTGCCCTAGATAGCTTCTACCAGAGAACAGGCAGAGAAGTCTAGGAGGAAGGAGTTGCTGTTTTAACTAAACTCATCTACTGAGACTATATTGCCCACTACCCCCCCCCCCCAACCAGTTATACTTTTATAGGCACATGATTTGACGGACAACAGAAATTTACTGTTTGGGAGCAGGAAGTGAGTGGTTACAGAGCCACCAAAGACTCACCATCCTAGAAGGATAAAAGTAGCTCACTGTTCTCTCCCCAAGCTGCTGGAGGTCTGACCTGGGCAAGTACGGAGACTACTGAGAAATATAGGAACTCTTGTCTCAGAACAGGAAGATCAGGAACTTAAAGGGCACAGAGGCAGTAAGTAAGTAGGAAAAAGAAACAAACAAACAAACAGAGGAAAGCATAAGTATTCCAAACAACAGTTAGGGGCCAGAAATAAGACATGATGGGAGTGGTGCAGTGCAGTGGCTTTGGAGCAGCAGTCTTCCTGGAGACGTTATGGAGGATGCGGTGTTGTCCCATCTGCAGGCACCTCTCTGGGCTGAGGGAGGAGGTTGCTCATCTCCAGGCTGAGTTGGCCAGGATTTGTGGGTCCCCCTGTCCCGCCCAGGGACCACCAAGGGCCACTGCCTTTTCCTCAGAGGTTGCCAAGAAAGACAAGTGGTTGGACTACAGTGGGCTCAGGAAGGGTGAGGGTGGTGGAACAGAGGTGCATCCCTCCAGTTGTACCTCTCCACAATTCGTATGCCGTTCTGGCAAAGTGTGGTTCCTCTATGGAGGCACCTGCAGTGGAGACCAAGGAGGATACTGGGAACCTCCACAAAGGAGACCCACAGGAGGGTGGCATGGGACCCCACAGGGGAAGGAAACATCTCCTGGTGGGGGACTCCATTGTTAGGAAGGTAGAACTGGGGGAGGAAGGGGAGATGGAGGTAAGGTGCTTGCCTGGCGCCATGGATTGGAGGGCCAGGAAGTGATTCCTCAGGATCGCCGGAGCAGCTGCACAGGGGAGGGAGCTGGCTGTCATTGTCCACCTAGGGGCAAATGACCTGGCTAAGAAAGGGATCAGAGCAGTGCAAGAAGTGTTTATGGACTTGGGGAGGGGCCGTAGACAAGTAGAGCGCATGGTAACTTTCATGGAGGTGTTGCCTGTCTATGGCACGGGTGAGGCTAGGGTGCTCCACACCATGGGATTCAATCAGTGGTTGAAAAACTGGTGCAGAGCTCAGGGACTTGGCTTCATTGGGGACTGGGGTTCCACCTGGAGGGATGCAAGTCTATACTGGCCAGATGGTCTGCATCTGTCCAGGAGGGGGACCAGGATCTTAGTTGGTAGGTTTAAATGCTTCATTGGCAAGCATTTAAACTAGCCAAGGGGGGGCACTGGAGAGGAGAAGGGAAATCCTAGCCCCCCGCCAATAAATCAGGGTACTAAATGAGGTAAACACCAAGATAGAGATGTCGATGGGGAGAAGGGCAGGGGTAGATGGAGAAAATGACAAACACACAAAGGACAGGGATGGGGCAAAAAGGGGTAAGGCCATCAAGAAATGGAGGGTAATGAGTACCAATGCCCATAGTCTGGGCAACAAGCTCCCTGAACTGGTGGCCTTGATGGAAGAGGGATGCCTGGATATCGTAGAAGTCACAGAAACATGGTACACAGAGAACCATGACTGGGATGTTAACATACCAGGGTACACAACCTACAGGAGAGACGGGAAGGGGAGAAGAGGGGGCAGAGTAGCTCTCTATGTAAGGGAAGGGAAGGGATAAAAGCAACTGAACAAAAGAGTAAACAGGGAGGAGAGGAGGCACTGTGGGTCACCTTAGAGACTGTAAATGGCACCACAATCCGCACAGGGGTTGTATACAGACCCCCATGTCAAGGGGAGGGAATGGACAAGGATATGATAGAAGGCATCCTTAGGATGGCAGAGAAAGGGGAGATACTGTTGATGGGGGACCTTAATATGCCAGATGTTAACTGGAGCACCTTTGCTGCAGCCACATCCAAAAGCAAGGCCATTCTCGATGCCCTTCAAGTGGCATACCTCAGACAGCTAGTTTTGGAGCCCACTCATGAGGGAGCAATCTTAGACCTCATACTCTCAAATGGGGACAGTGAGAAGATATCTGATCTAGAAGTGGGTAGCCATCTGGGAACAAGTAACCACTAAACAGTGTGGTTCACGATAAACGATAAGCAGTGTCAGTGGCTCAGGAGGTAGCACACTCGCCTCTGAGGCCGGGAGATCAGAGGGCTGTGGGTTCAGTTCCCACATCTGGCACTTGGGTCAATATCCCAGTACTGACACTGTAGTGCAGCATGAGAGGTGCCGTCTTTCAGATGAGACGTTAAACCGAGGTCCCATCTGCCTGGATTGGTGGTAGTTCAGGTGGATGTTAAAGATCCCATGGCACTTATCGAAAAGAGCAGGGGAATTTCCCCGGTGTCCTGGCCAAATTTCCCTCATTCACTAAAAAAAATACCACCAACAGCTTAATCTGGTTCAAGGTCAGTTGGCATTCATCTGTATCCCCCTTCCCCGGGTCATGCCTGCAAATAGGCAGGATTTGTCTAGTGCACTTACCCGGTCAACAAAAGCTAAATAAATTAAATAAAATAAATAAACTCAGCTACAGAGTCAAGCCATACAAAAGTGAGGGTTCTGGACTTCAGGAGGGCCGACTTTGGCAAGATGGGAGAGTGCCTTAGAAAAGCACTAGCAAACAGGCTAGAAGGAGGGGTGGAGCAACAACGGGGAAACATCAAAACTGCCATCACAGAGGCAACAAGCCTTTGTGTGAAGCAAATAAATCAAAACGAAAGAAAAAGCCACTATGGTTCTCAAAAGAGGTGGCGGTGAAAATTAGGGAGAAAAAGATAGCATTTAGAAAGTATAAGGAAACGCAGAAGGAGCAGGACAGAGAACTGTACCAGTTAAGACAGAAGGAAGCAGGGAGGGTAGTCAGAATAGAAAAGGACCAAACTGAGGAAATGATAGCCAACTCAGTTAAGAAGGGGGATAAAACCTTTTATAGGTATGTCAGGGAGCGTAGAAAGACAAAGGGAGGGATAGTGAGGCTGAATTGAATGGACGGTGGGTGGGCAGAGAGGGACAGTGAAAAAGCAGGGATACTGAACGATTACTTCTTTTCAGTATTCACAAAAGAGCAGGAGGGGGAGGTGCCTAATGCCCAATCCAATTAACAGAAGCACTCTGGATTGGGGGCGATCCCAGTCCTTTCACAGAAGAAAGGGTTCTAAAAGAACTCCTAAAACTGAAGGTGGACAAAGCAAAGGAGCCTGATGGAATTCACCCCAGAATTCTAAAAGAATTAAGGAGAGAACTAGTGACACCACTGACTACCCTTTTTAACAAGTCATGGGAGGATGGTGTGGTACCTGAGGACTGGAGGAAGGCAGATGCGATTCCCCTTCACAAAAGTGGGAGCAAGACAGAGGCAGGAAACTACAGACCTGTCAGTTTGACCTCTGTGGTAGGGAAAGTGATGGAATCACTTCTGAAGGAAAGAATTGTTGAGTACCTAGAGGCCAGAGGGCACAGGACCCAAGGCAGCATGGGTTCACAGCAGAAAGGTCATGTCAGACGAATCTAATTGATTTCTTTGACTGGGTGACCAAAGCAGTAGACCAGGGAAGGGCTGTGGACATGGCCTACCTAGACTTTAGCAAGGCATTTGACACAGTCCCACACACAAGATTAATAGTCAGATTAACCAGCCTGGGAGTGGGTCTCAGGGTGGTAGCCTGAGTAAAACATTGGCTGAACAACAGAACACAGAAGGTAATTGTAAATGGAGTCCACTCTGAAGAAAGAGGGGTTACTAGTAGGGTACTGCAGGGTTCAGCACTGGGTCCAGTCCTTTTTAATGTCCTTATAAGTGACATTGTAGAGGGGCTGGAAGGAAAAGTATGCCTCTTTGCAGATGACACAAAGATCTGCAACAGAGTTGATACACAAGGAGGCATGGAAAGGATGAGAAGGGACTTGGCAAGGTTGGAGGAATGGACAGAAGTATGGCAGCTAGGATTCAATGCAAAGAAGTGCAAAATAATGCACCTGGAACACAAAAACCCAGGGAAAGATTACACAGTGGGGTGGGGAGTAACAACAACAAAAATGGAAAGGGACCTGGGGGTAATCATATCAGATGACCTTAAGGTAAGCAAGCAATGTGAGAAGGCAGTAGTAGGGAGGGCTGGAGGATATTAGGATGTATAGGGTGAGGCATCACCAGCAGAAAACGGGGAGTTGTTATCCCTCTGTACAGACAGTTGGTGAGACCCCATCTGGAGTTCTGGAGACCCCATCTCCACAAGGACATAGACAGGATGAAGGCAGCCCAGAGGAGGGCAACTAAAATGGTGCAGGGTCTGCAAGAGAAGCCATACGAGGAGAGACTAAAGGAGCCTAATATGTATACCATTGAGGAAATGAGGGAGAGGGGGAACATGATAGAAACTTTCTAGTACCTCAAGGGAATCAACAAAGTCCGAGATGGTAGCATCTTTCAGAAAAAGAGAAGTGCAAGAACAAGGGGACACAGTATGAGGATAGAGGGGGGATGGCTCAGGGGCAATGTGAGGAAGTATTTTTTCAAAGAGTGGGTGGTGGACGCTTGGAACAGCCTTCTTGAGGTTGTGGGGTCTAAAACTGGGAGAATTCAAGAATGCATGGGACAGACAGGCAATTTTTGTGAGGGGTAGGAAGAAATAGGCTGTTGGTTAACTAGGATCTGCAGCTTATCATGTAGGTAGAGAAATGGGCAGACTAGGTGGGCCAAGCGGTCCTTATCTGCCATCAGTCTGTGTTTCTATGTACAGAGAGCTGGTGAGACCCCATCTGGAATACTGCGAGCAGTTCTGGAGACCCTGTCTCTGCAAAGATATAAGATGGAGGCAGTCCAGAGGAGGACAACTAAAATGGTGCAGGGTCTGCACCAGAAAACATATGAAGAGAGACTTAAGGAGCTTAATATGTATACCATTGGGGGGGGGGACATGATAGAAACTTTCTAGTACCTCAAGGGAATCAACAAAGTCCAAGATGGTAGCATCATTCCGAAAAAGAGGTGCAAGAACAAGGGGGCACAATTTGTAGATGGGGGGGGGAAACACGGCTCAGAGGTAATGTGAGGAAGTATTTTTTCATGGAGAGGGTTGTGGATGCATGGAACGGCCTTCCTGAGGAGGTTGTGGAGTCAAAAACATTGATGGAATTCAAGAATACATGGGACAGTCATAAGGCAGTTCTAGGGGGTGGGGGTAGGAGGAAGTAGGCTGTTGGTTAACTAGGATCTGCAGCTTATCCACTAAGTAGGGAGATGAGCAGATTGGGTGGGCCAAGCGGTCCTTATCTGCCATCAAATTCTGTTTCTACTTACAGTATGTGGTGCATGCTCCCTCTAGTGGTACCCTTGAAGAATTGTTCTCCATACATCCTGCACTGAATATGACCATGAATTATGTTGGTTTGTATTACTGATTCTTGCATCCTGTACAGTTTACAAAATGTAATAAATAGAAGGTTGAAGGGGGTTGGGGTGGGCGTGGTGGGAGCTAATGTTACCAGACAACTGTGTGCTTTTAAAGGAGACCTGTATTCAATCTGAAACCCTGCATTTTCTGCAGAACCTTTTGCTTTGTAATTAGTTCATTGATGAGCAGTTTTGCCTGTGAAAGTGCTAATCAACTGTGAACATGCATGGCACATGCTACAGATTGATTAGGAAAATGAAAAATGTTCTATTTTTAATGTGTTTTAGTGTGTTTACCTAAATAAAAAATGTAAACAAATAGAAGTCTACTGCTGTGCAGTTCAGAAAATGGTTTGTAGTAGCCTCTGAAATGCATAGTGTGTTGCTGTGTTGTTCCAGCTATTTAATTCCCTGTAGTTACAAGTCTGTATCTTTACTGGCCTTTTAGAAAAGTAAATTCAGTCATTGTTTCTGTTCTACACATTGGTGAATATTTTAGAAATGCATTGTCTAGATTGCAGAGGGTTGTGATGGGTACATACTCATCATGGTCCGTAGCCCTCAACTGTGGTGTTCCTAAGGGGTCAGTTTTGTCCCCATGCTATTTGTGGTGTGTATGCTACCTCTACGGCAGGGTCAGTAGGTGGTATGGCTTGAGTTTTTGCTGCTATGCAGAACACACTCTGCTGTATATGTCCTTTCACTTGACGGGCAGGTGGCTGTCCCAGTGCTGGAACAGTGCCTGCAAGAGATCTTGGACTGGATGGCCTCCAGCTGACTGAACTTACCGTAAATCCAGCCAGAATGGCCCGAGTTGTTGCTGGTGGAACCAGGTCCTCACTAGTTGCCTGTCAGATGAGGTGAACTTGGGTTACCTTTTTAAAATGGCACAATCTTGTCGGCCATCGATAGGGTAAGAAAAAATCTGGGAGTCATGCTGGACCCAGAGATAACTCTCGAATATCAGGCATCAGCAGTTGTCTGCAGTGGATTTTTCACTATGAATTATCTCCCGGATTAAACCTTATCTGATGCAGAAGGGCTTGTCGAGACTAGTACGTGGATTTGTAACCTTCACACGCAGCGGCTGCAGTGCACTCTACTTGGGGATATCTGAGAGGGTGGTGTCGCAGTCAGTGCAAAATGCCGTGGCAATTGATCACCGGATCATATTATGTGGGTCATATGACATCCGTGCTGTGGCAGTTGCATTGGCTACTAAGCAAGTGGTGCTCCACCTTTAAAGTGACACTGTCGACCCCCTTAGGCCTCAAAGTGTCCGTGGTTTACAAAAACTTATTTTATAATTGGTCACATTATAATTCAAAGTTTATTGAATTTTAGCACAATATGTATAAGACGTAATGAATATAAAGCCAAACAATACACACATATATGTGTGTGTGTGTATATAATGCAAACATTTGAAAATACAAAACCATTTAAGATATTATAATCTGTGAATTCAGGTAGAGTGTTTCCATAACCATCAAAGCAGAGCATTGCTAATGCATATAATATAAGGGCATCAATTATTAGTGTTTAGAAAGGGGACAATTTACATATGGTTCCCAGACATCTAAAAATGTGTCCAGTCGTTGCAGTTTCATATAGGCAATTCTTTCATAACAAGCTCTTAAACTCAGGTTTTGTAACCATTCTTTAATTGATGGGATTTCTTGACTGTTCTAATGTCTAAGAATAATGTTCTTTGCTGTTATGAAAGCTGCAGTCAGCCAGAGTTTTGACTTATTGATAAGCCAAAAAGCTCCGAACAGATACCCAGGATTGCAAAGCTGGCTGAACAATGAAATGTGCAACCCAAGACACTATTACAGATATATAAGACATTTACCCAGAAAGATTTGCTATAAGAACAAAACCATAAGATGTGAGAGAGGGGGCCCACCTCTTTTAAGCATCTCCAGCATGTATTTGAAGTGGCAAGGCCAAGTTTACGCATCTTATTAGGTGTGTAGTACCATCTATGGATAATTTTATACTATGCAAGTCTGCCCTTAGCTTCTCTAAAGCCTTTAATGTCATTCCCCATATTGTCTGCCATTCCTCCAGTGAAATATTAATATTTAATTCCTGTTGCCATCTATTAGTGATAAATTTGGGTCAGACTGTGAATCAAGCAATAAAGAGTATATATTTTTATGGCACTTATTGGTCGAGCAAATTTTATCTAGGCGAGGGATCTGGGGCCAAAATGAGCCATTCTTAGCTAGGACATTTCTGAGCTGTAAGTATTTGTGGAACTCTGTCCTAGGAAGTTTATCTTTTGAAGAGATTTGCATAAAAGACCTTAACAATGTTTTGCTGGAATCCAGAAGGTCTTCTATAAATACAGTTCCTGCCATTTTCCAAGTTGAACACATTATACTTTTTCATTCAATCTTAATTAAAGGGTTCCCACATAGAGGACAATACTGGGATGTTTTTGGAGACCAGCTCAATGAAGAGGCTACTGAGTTCCAAGAACTATAAACTTGATTAAAAATAGGGTTGAAAGCAAAGGATTTTTTTGTATCGGAGAACCAAACTATTCTTGGGTGGCTACCCTTTAATAGACTTTGTTCTACCTGAACCCATCCCGGAATATCCTGTTTGTTATTTAGCCACAAAGGTTTAATACACTGAGCAGCAATAAAAGCGTCATGTCTTAATTTAAAATTTGGTAGGCCGAAGCCACCTTTTGCTTTGTGCTGTTGAAGTTTGATTAAAGAAATTCTTGGGGATTTATTTTCCCATAGAAATTTCTTAATCAATGTATATATTTTGCTAAAGTAAATTCTAGGGAACTGAATAGGTAGATGTTGTAAAAGATAGTATATAATTGGCGCTAGCATCATATTGAAAGCTTGTATTTTCCCCCCAAAAGACAGACAAATTTTACCCCATCTAGTAAAATCAGCTGACATCCTTTCTAAAATCGACTTAAAGTTTAATAAAACTGTCTGAGAAATCTTAGAAGTAATAAGTATGCCCAAAAATTTAATATTTTGAGTTGAAATCTTAGTATTATGTAACTTAAGTATTGACTAATCATAAACCTTAGTCAATGGCAGGGCCTCAGATTTCTCAAAGTTTATCATAAACCCTGAGAAGGAGGCACATTTTCAGACAATGGCTAGAATTTCGGGGATAAAATATTGTGCATTAGTTATTGAAAGTAGAATGTCATCTGCATAAATTGAGATTTTCTGTTCCTTTCCTATTTTAACACCTGATATTAGAGTGGAGGAATGGAATTTGATGATGAGGGGTTCTAACGCTAGTAGAAATTAAAGTGGAGACAGAGGACACCCCTGACGAGTACCCCTGTGTATTTGAAATTTGCTATAGGATATACCATTGATCTTGACTGATGCATATACTTCAAAGTAAAGAATCTGCACCCATTTTCAAAAATGACTACCTAGATTATATTGCTCTAAAATTTTCATTAAATGCTTCCATTCTATCCTATCTAAAGCTTTATCAGCATCTAAGGCTAGTAGCACAGGAGAGAATGGGTTATGCCTTGCCTCATGTATGATGTGCAGAATTTTGCGAAAGAGATCTGAGCTATGACGCCCGCAGACAAATCCTACTTGGTCAGGATGTATCAATTTCTGGATAACCGAATTCAATCTATTAGCCATTATTTTAGCAATAATTTTGCAGTCAACATTAATGAGAAATATTGGTCTGTAATTACCACATAAAGTTGGATCTCTGTTCTTTCTGGGGATAACAATAGCAGCTTCCCTTATGGAAGGAGGTAAAAAGACTGTTTCATTGGAGTTACAGAAAACTTTAAGTAAAGCTGGTGCAGTTAGTTGTATAGTGGCTTTGTAAAATTATCTTGTAAGGCTGTCTGGACCTGGGGCTTTAGCATCAAGAAAGGATTGTATTGCCTTCTGGATTTCCTCCAAGGTAATATGTTTATCTAACTTGGATTTGTCCTGTTCTGATATAGTAGTTAACTTAATATCTCCCAAAAACTGCTCGAAGTCCTCCTGTTTAAACTGACCTTCAGATTTGTACAGATTAAAGTAAAAATCTTTAAAGGCTTCTAAAATCTGCTCAGATTTGTGCACCTGTTTGCCATTCTTTTGTTTTACAGAGGCTGCTACATTTGCCTCTGATAACTTTTTGAGCTTGTGAGCCAATAACTTCCCTTGTACTTCTCCAGCTTCCAAATAAGCTTGTTTGAGTCTAAACAAAGCATATTCTGCTTTTTGATTGTGTATTGTATTGATCTCATATTTAGTATCAATGACCTCTTTGTATAATGTAAAGTTTTTAGAACCTGAGGAGATGAATACTTTCTCCTTATTTTTTAAATCAGCCTCTAGTTGATTCAATTTTTCTTGTCTTAGTTTCTTCTTATGGGACGAATGGGAGATAATGAGTCCTCTAATATATGCCTTAAAGGAGTCCTATAAAATTGAGGTTGAAACTTCCCCATTGTCATCAAGTTGTAAGAACATTTTAATTTCCTTCTGTAGCCAATCAGGGAAGTCTGGGGAGTTAAGCAAACTACTACTGAATTTCCAATTTCTTTCTGAAGGCAAAGTGAAATTTACAGATAGATTAATAGACACATGGGCATGGTCAGACATGACAGCGTTACCGATGCGACTTGCTGAAAGGCCCTGAAGTAAAGATTTAGCAATAAATATATAGTCTAATCAGCTGCGAGAGCCATGTCGATTGGATATGAAGCTATAGTCTTTCCCTTTGGGATTCATAATTCTCCAAGTACCAGTTAGGTCAAATTCATCACAGAGACCATTTAAGGCCTTTGAGGAAACGGAATGAGCAAGCGGTTGTGAATATGTACTGTCAGTGAATACGTCCATGACAATGTTCATATCTCCAGCTAATACAATTTCTCCAGTGGCATTTTTGTACATTTTTTCAGCTACATTGGTAAAGAACACGTCCTGATTAATATTTGGGGCATATAGGTTTACCAAAGATAGTATTCTGTCTTCTATTTTAACATTTGCCATAATAAATCTGCCCTCTATCTGACACAGTGGACTGTATCACAGCATTCAAGTTTTTGTGGACTAAAATCCAAGCACCCTTACTCTTCAAGTTAAATGAACAGCCATGCACTGTACCAACCCAAGATCGTTTAAGTTTAACCGTTTCCTCTACTGTTAAATGTGTTTCTTGTAAAAGGGCAATATCTGTTTTCAAATTCTATAAATAAGTCAGAACTTTAGACCTTTTGATGGGACTATTACATCCCTGTATATTCCATGAAAACATTTTGAGTGGGGTGATTTATTGTAGCCATTTTCAAAATGATTGTCCACCTAATTTCTGTAAAAGGCTAGATTTGAAATTTAATCTCGGGAAGCACCTCTACAGTTATACTTGAGCAGTAAAACAATTAATTTACAACATTAAAGCAGCAAGACTAATATAAGAAAAAGGATATACAAAGTAAAATTAGGTCAAGCTTAAGTAGAACTTATCTATAATTAAACAGTAAAACAGACTATAGCAAAAACATAACACTAAAGCATATTCAGATATAAAGAACCAATTGGTCACATTATGTAGAGATTGCCGATACAGTTAGTAGTTTGATACGGATTCTGTTCTTCTTTTCAAAAGTGAAAACCTGACTTCCCACCATACTAGTTTAGCCACCCAAGCGTGTTTTACGTTTCTTGATTAACTCGCACTGCAGCTTTCCTGGACTAGGGACCACCCCCATCACAGCCTAGCCACTCGTGATGCAGTGGGAGGAGAGGAGAGTATTGCATCAAGAGTGGCTACACTGCTTTTGCGGTGCGCCTAATGTTCAGGACGTATGCAGTAAGAGTAGATCAAGGATTTGAAACAAAACTAAGTTGGGTAAAACTACACCATTAGCTTGTATTTCAGTTCTACCTAGAAAGGAGGCAGATAAAACAACCAGCAACATTGATTTTTAGAGACGGTAACAATCATAATATGCGGGGTTTTAACGAGAAATAATATGATGCAAAAATGGTTAACAGTGTTCTTTTAATATCACAGAACCTTTATAAAGCCCTTACCTTAAACACCAGTTAGCTGGATATACTTCCAGCCACTCCCTCTACTCCAAAGGATTTCTTTTAGCCATCCCGCAATCTTATTTGAAACTGTCTAGTGACTGGACGTCCTCTGTAGCAGCTCCTTTGATTTGGGATTCCCATCTTGTACATTTAAGGAGCTCAGTCTCAGTAGAAGCATTCACAAAGGGGCTGAATTTTATCTGTTCTGAGATGGGTTTGGGGCTCATGCTGTTTATACCTATTCCCTCGACATACTTAGAACCACTATGGTTATTTTGTCTTGTTTTAAAGAAATAAATGTTAGAGCCAGCCTGGTGGTGGTAAGGGTTGAGACGCTGGATGTCACACCTCATGCCACGCCGGCGACCCAGATTTGGGAATGGACTCTGGTCATTCGGGGGTCGGCCGGGGGAGGTAAGGATTGAGTGTCCGGAGGACTGCTCTCCTTCTTCAGAGAAGGGGTTTGTGCTGTGCGATCAGCACAACAAGAGGTTCAGCCACTACTAGGGTGCTTGGCTGCCTGTGAGGTGGAGACAGCTGCTGCGCCATTTTGCACAGGCGTGGGGGAGGAAAAACAGAGGAAAAATACTGGGACCTGGCAGGACCCATGATGGCCCTGATGGGTGGAGGATGTACTGGGAGTCGAGCTCCTGCCAGGTCCATGGAGGTGGTAAAATAATGTGATTTAAAAAAAAAAAAAAAAAAAAAAAAATTTGTTCTTGTGATATTGTATGTTTCCTTTCTTACTGACTTTTACTGTGAAGTGCCCTGGTCCCTTGAGATAGGACACTATAGAAATAGAAATGCCCTTCCTTTTCCCCTTCTTCAGCTCCTTCAGCTCTTTCATCGTTTTCACAATGCATCCATGTTCTACTATAGAACTCTGGGGTTGTAAGGGACAGTACCTGCATCATGCTGTTCCAGAATGGCTCTTCCCACTGGTGTGTACATGAGAAATACAATCTGAGTGTATTAAAAGTCCTGTAAAGCTAGAACAGTAACTGAATTAGAACCAGTATTCATGTAACTGCTTCAACTGGTAAAAAAAAGACAAGTTTAAGGCAGCTTTCCATTAAGAGCCAGATCCACAAAGTGCTGTCCTGTGTGCACTAGATTCGTCCACACATGGCTGAATCCAAGGTCCCGGCCTCCCAGGTCCATGTGGCGAGCAGAGCACAGGGGGTGGGTGGGTGGGGTGTCATGGTCAGACACTGCACCCAATCTGATGACCGCGTAAGTACCAGAGCGGATCCCTTGATCTTGCTTGGAGGAAGGCTCTTGCAGCAAGCCATACCGATAGGGCTAAGCTGTCAGGTGCCACGACCATATGGAAAACTTCTAGCTAGCAGTCTACCACGGGGGAACCACCAACTGCCAATGCCAGTCAGCTGACATCAACCTAGCCTATAAAGGTGGGTGGTCCCCGACACCTACCTCAGTTCTTTTTCTGTCATCATCCCACACATGTCCGACCTTAGCGGATGCCACAGCTACAGTCCACCACCATTACCTGCGCTTGACGCACTATTTTAGTTTTGTTCTTTCGGAATTCGAAACATCGAATTTTCTGTGTTTTATCGATGAGTTTGTCTTCTCCAACAGCCTAATCATCTGACCACTCCTTAAAGTGTGCCTGTAGCAAACAGATCCCTGAAAAGGATGGCCACTCTGCATGTCTCAGCTGCCTAGGCCCCAGCCACGACACTGAAGTCTGCCAGTTTTGCCAAAAATTTGACCAGGCCTCTTGGAGGCATCATCTTAAAAACTCTGGAGAGCCACCTTTTTGAAGCAGAAGTTGGTTGTGATGAAGAAGGTGCCGCAAGCCAGGAGCTCTTCAGCCTCACCAGCACAATCTTCCGGGACTTCTTCATCTTCTCCAGATGAGAAATTTGGGAAGCATAAACACTGGGATAAACACCAGGACTGGAACGATGCTTCCTGCTGCTTGGTTGCCCCTGAGCCGTCGACCTGGCGTGGTCATCCTCTCATGGGGAGTCGACCCCCTTCAGCCCTGCCAGTCCTCTCTTCTCCAGGCTCCGTGGTTCATGCCCACCCTTATAGCTATGTCAGGCGGCTGCTCTTCGGGGCAGGAGACTTTGTCTTCTGCTCCTCAGGCCCTGATGCTCAGGTCCATGTCTTCTGTGGGCTGTCAGCCAGGTGGCTTGGCCGGCGTTGGTTCCTCAGGCATTGGTTCCACAACTGTCACCCACCCCGGCCACGGTGCTGCCTTCGCTGGTTCCCACTACTGGGACCGAAGTCAGTCCTTCCAGGCAATAGCCGCAGCAGGCAACTGCCATTTCCTCCTCTCTGGCATTACCTCTGCCTTTGCCTTGGGGGTCACCTTCCCCCTGGGCATTCTGGGATGATGCCTACTGGGTCACCCCCAGTTTTGCCACAGTCCCAGCCTGTGGGCCCAACCCAGGTTTTTGCTCGCGAGAGCATATGCCTGGTGTTTTTTAGCCAGACACGTTGTCCCTTTGCTGGGAAGGGAAGTTTCTATATGCCTTCCCTCTCCTTCAGCGAGTGTTGCTGAAGGTACAGGCTGAGGGGGTTTGCATGATTCTGGTCACCCCGCTGTGGCCCTGGCAGATTTGGTTCCCACTACTTCAGCGGTTGTCCTCAAAACCTCCAATCCTGCTGCCAGTATGCTCTCAACTGTTGTCCCAGGACAGGGGCAGGCTGGTGTATCCGGATCTCAGGTCCCTACATCTTCATGCTTGGCTCCTGCAGATGTAGTCAAATCCAGGTATGGAGTCACTTAAAAGGTGGCGGACATCCTCGTTTCTGTGAGGAAGCCCTCAACTTGCTCCACTTAGGCCATGAAGTGGAAGCGGTTCTGCTTTTGGGCTTTATCCCACCATCTAGATCCCCTTTCCTGCTTGGTGAACTCAGCATTACAATATCTCCTCTCCTTATACCAGCACAAGCCTGAGTTATTCATCCATAAAGGTGCACATGTGGGCTGTCTCTGCTTATCATGTCCTGTTCGGAGACAGGACCCTGGTTCAGTTGGACGTGGCCCGCACCTTTTTACGGGGCATTCTGCACTTACGACCTCCCATCAGGGATCCTATCCCTCCCTGGGATCTCCTTTTTGTGTTGGAGAAATTGACTCTTCCCCTTTTTGAACCTGCAGCAGAATGTGAGCTGTGCTTCCTTTCCTGGAAGGTTGCTTTTTTAGTTGCTGTTACTTCAGCTTGGTGAGTTTCCGAGCTGCAGACCCTGATGTGCAAGGAGCCTTATATTATTTTCCACAGGAAAAGAGTTTCCTTTAGAACAAACCCTTAGTTCTTACCTAACGTGGTCTCTGAGTTGACTCTCAACCAGTCGGTTGACCTTCCAGCCTTATTTTCCTATCCCTACTTATAGGGGAGAGTCTCTCCTGCACACACTGGATGTCCACAGGGTGCTAAGGTATTACCTTAAGCGGACAGCGGCACACCGCAAATTGAAGCAATTGTTTATGGCCTTTGCGCCTCAACACGTGGGCAAACTGGTGTCAAAATAGACAATTTCCTGGTGTCTTGTACACTGCTTAGTGTACTGCTATAACACGTACAACAAACCTCTACCGGGCCCGGTCAGAGGTCATTCCACTAGAGGAGGCTCTACCTCCTTTTCCTCCTTAAAGAATGTCTTCCTTCGAGACATCTGTGTAGCTGCTACTTGGAATTCAGTGCACACCTTCGTGAGGCATTACAGTCTGGACATTGCTTCCAGGTGCCGAGCCAGTTTCGGCCTGGCAGTTCTTCAAGGACTCTTGTCCTAGTTTGCTGAATCCAGCCATAGGCTTTATCATCACTTCATCTGTTATCCTACCTCCTGGGACTAGTCACCTCCTTGGTGTGGGACTGCTTGGGATTCTGTCCTGATAGTACTAGCCTGCTGCAAGAGCGCCCCCTTGAAGTAAGATAGTACAGTTACGTAAGAACTTACCATAACAGTAGATCTTGAGGAGGAGCTCTTGCAGCAGGCGCTTCTGCCTCCGTCCCCAGGAGAATTTTTCAGCATGTCTAGGACGGGCTTTGCCAGTTTTCTCACTGAGTTCGTTCGCGGGTGTCTTGGTGAGGGGAACTGAGGTGGAGCTGGGGTCTGCCCCCTATTGTAGCATGACCGGCAGGGTGGAGCTGACATCAGGGGTGTGGTCCCTGCTGGGTACTGCTAGCTAAGTTTTTTCCGGTGGGTCCTAAGGCCTGCGGCAATAGTCCTAATGGTAATACCTGCTGCAAGACCTTCTCTTGAAGATCTGCTGTTATGGTAAGTTCTTACGTAACTGTACTTTCTTTGGGACCAAGCCAGGGACTTGGTGCAGACCTTGCCAGGGGACTCTACCATGATGCAGCTCGCCCATCTCCTGAATTCTGGCTTGGACATTGGCAGTCATTTCCTCCGGGTTGTTTATGATGCTGTGGATACCTCCGGGCATGGGGCAGCTGCTGGGATCTGTCTCCGGTGCCATTCTTGGCTCCAGGTATTTGGCTTTGCCTTGGCTGAACAGGCCACCATTTTGAATGCCCCTTCTAGGGTTCAGTCCCTTTTGGAAGGGGATGTCCAGGATATAATTTCTGCTGTGTAGGAGTCGTGGCGGTCCCTCAAGTCGGTCCATTTGCTCAAGTCACACCCAGCTTAGGGCAGGTCAGTGTCAAGCCTTTTGCAGATCCTCCCGCAAGCAGTCTTGGAACCAGCCTGCCAGGGGTGAGTAAAAGCGTAAGGCCCATACGGGGTCTCCGGGGGAGAACTGAGGTAGTGTACCACCCACCTTTATAGGTTATACTAACGTCAGCTGACTGATGACGGTGGGTGGTCCCCCATGGTAGACTGCTAGCTGGAAGTTTTCTGTGTGGTCCTGGCACCTGATGGCTTAGTCCTACCGGTGTGGCCTGCTGCAAGAGCTTCTCTCGAAGATCTGTTACGGTAAGTTCTTATGTAACTGTACTTTCTGTGCAGAGCAGGGAACGTGGGATGCTGCAGTCCTCAAAATACTGCCATATCTCCCATGTGGCATGGACATAAATAAAAAGTGTGAGTTATGGCCCCACGCCCTTCATACCATTTGAGGGGGGTGGGGGAGTGCATGTGGTCTGGTGAAGATCTGGGAGGAGTGCAGTGTGGAGAGTACGCAAGCCTTAATGCTCATTTGCCCCCCCCCTGTAATATTGCTGCCCTTCGTAGCCCAGAAAATGTTGTAGTAGATTGTGCATAGCCAACACCCCCTCCTCCCTCTCCTTGACTGCTAGCGTAATGGGGCATGTCTCTTCAGGGAAGCATAGGGAGGTTTGAATGCACGTAGTTCACCGTGTGTGCAGACTGTGATCTCTCTGCACCCACAGCCTTCTCACGCACCCCTGTTTGGGTGTGGAGGGCTTCCTGAATCCTTTCTGGATCAGGCCCTTCAGTAGCTTGAAAAGGCTATGGACAGGAGTGACTGATGTGAGCTAAGAGGTTGCAAGCACTTATATGTGTGTCTATAAAGCTTTGGTGTGGATTCAGCCAGTCAGCATTGAGATTTTCGTGTGCACAGGGAGTGGGGGGGTTGTCATTTTTTAAACTGTTTTTTTATAAATTTACATTTTATAAAATGTTGATATGTATGCCAAAGTTTACCTACACTCTTAAGAGCGTGGCCTCTAGTGTCGCTGTGTAATTCTGCTTTATAAGTATCATTTTTTATTTATTTATTTATTTATTGAATACAATCGGAATTACAATCCTTTGAGTCACAGACTCTTTTGCAAAGGCTCCACGTTGGTTACAGGGGGTGGAAGGTAGACAAATACAGTAAAAGACGAACATAGACAGGCATTATTTACAGTATCAGTACTGACAGAGCAGTCCAGGCTAGAACTTATTCAGCAGGTGAGGGGATTAGGTAGCATTCTTGGAATCCCTAAACAGTTGTTTGTAGGATGCCGTTTCATAGGGTCAAAAGAGTCCCTGTGTCAGGAAATGTGGAGGAGTTGGGAGCAAAGAGGGTGGGCAGCGTTAGCCACAGTCACATTTAGCATTCTCCAGTAGCTGGGTTTTAAGGCCAGATTTGAAAAGTGAGATGCTATGGGTCTGGGAGAGTGGGGGTGGTAATGTGTTGAGCCAGAGAGGGGCACGGTAGCGGAAGGATCTTTGCCCTAGGGATGTTCTACAGAGGGGGACCTGAAAATATGGGCTAATTGCGAGTCTTGTATTACGTCTGATCGAGGCTGTACTGATAATAGGGAGTAGGCTGATGGGGTCTAGCTGAAGGTGTATCTTTTTTGCGAGGATGCAGGTGTGGTACTTAAGTCTTTGTTGGAAGTTTAGCTAACCAGCCAAAGTATAAAGATTGCAGGTGTGGGTTAGTCTGTCACTGCTTGTGACTAGGCGGCAGGCTTTATTCAGGGCAGTGTTTATATTGTTTAGCGTGGTGGGTTCAGCTGAGCTGTATATAACTATCCCATAATCAACTAGGGAGAGAATGGAGGAAGTGACTGCAAGTTGCATGGCCTGTGCAGGTAGGCAGTGCTTGAGTCTGTAGAGGATGCCCACTCTAGCGTTGACAGCGGAAGAGAGAAGTTGAATGTGACTATGGTAGGAGAGGGAGGTATCTAATGTGATTCCCAGGTATTTGAAGTTTGTAACGTGTTCCAGTGGGGCGCCTTGTGAGTTCTTAATTAGGAGTGCCGACTGACTATGTGGGCTTTGGCGATGCGTAAGATCATGGACTTAGTTTTGTTATAGTTGATGATCAGGGCGAGTCAGAGAACCAGTTCTCGATCTCCCAGAAAAAACCCTGTAGGGCCAGTTGGAGGGCACTCAGTTGAGGGTGTTTCCAATACAGAACCGCATCATCAGCGTAGAGTAGTAGATGACCGCTGCACGCCTTAGGGAGAGAGTTTAAGAAGAGGGTGAAGAGCAATGGGCCAAGCATAGACCTCTGCGGGACCCCAGAACTGAACTGTTTTGGAGGTGGAGATGGTGGTGTTTATCCTAACATGCTGTGACTGGCCTGAGAGGTAATCCTTGAACCAGGCAGTAGCCTCGGGGACCACATTTAGTTGTGGAAGGACACAAAGCAGTGGATCATGACTGACCGTGTCGAATGCCTTGGTCAGATCCACATAGATCGCCCCTGCGATAGTGCCCTGGTCAAGGGCCTCGTGGATGAATGTGGTGAGCTCAGACAGTGCAGTGACGGTACTATGGCCAGTTCAGAAACCATGCTGTTCCTGGCTGAGAAGGTTGTATTTAGTTAGGTGTTCTGTTAGTTGGTTTGAGACTATTTTTTCAAGTGCTTTGGAGAGGGGTGGAAGTATTGAGATAGGTCTATAGTTGCTGGTGTTAGTGGGGTCACCGTTCTTCAGAATGGGAGTGATTGTAGCTTTCTTCCAGGTTGAGGAACTGGCGAGGCATAGTGGAGGTTGAGAATTTTTGTAAGGTGGGGTAGTGTGACATCCAGGGTAAGCCTAGTGAGTTTAAGATCTAGGGAGTCATTACTATGTGGTATTGGTGATAGCTTTGGTAATATAGTGTTTTGCTAGCTGCAGGGGATGACTCGAAGCAGGAAAGGAGCGCGTTGATCTTACATGGGTATTTAGGGAAGGAGGTGTGGTAAGGGTGGAAGAAATTAGGAGGAGGATATGGGAGGTCCGAGAGGCGGAGTTAAGGCTTCTGCGATAGTGGCGGGATCCTGTGTTACATCCCCGTTTAGATTGAGTTGGGTACGTTTGGGGGAGCAGGTTTTACCACTGAGTTTTTATGTTGTTCCAGAATTTTTTTCCGTCTCCCCAGGAGGAGGTAAGGGTTTGTTGATAATAATTAGTTTTCGCCTGCCGCAAGGCCCATGTACATTTATTGCGTGCCTCCCTGTAAAGCTGCCTATCCTGTGTGCGTTGGGAGTCAAGGGCCTTGTGCCATAGGTTGTCCCTTTGTTGTAGCAGGTTTAGTAGTGAGGATGTGATCCAGGGGGTGGTTCTGGATTTCGCAACTTGCTTTGTGAGGGGAGCGAATATATCATAGGCTTTGTTGAAGGTGGTAATAAAGTGGGCGAGAGCAAGGTCTACTGACTGCGTGGTGTATATGGGGAGCCAGTTGCTATTAGATAGATGGGCTTTGAGGTTCTCCAGGCCTCCTTTTTTTAGCCTTCACTGCCAGGAGATTTTTGGTGGGGCAGGGGGCAATTTACCCGACCACCTGCAAGTAACCGGGGAGCGGTCACTGATAGAGTCAGGGAGCACAGTAGCATGGGAGAGGTTACGTGGCCTGTTGGTGAAAATGAGATCTAAAAGGGTGGAGGTCCCGGATCTGAGATCCTTCTGGTCGGGAGGTGACTAGTTGGGTAAGATCAAATGCCAGGGCAGTGTCTTTGTAGTTGGATGCGGCTGGGGATAGCCAGTTGACGTTGAAGTCACCCATTAATATGATTTCACTAGTATTAGGTAGGTGGGAGATAATGTGAAGGATCGACTCAAACGTGAGTTTTTGGTTTCTCGGGGATATAGGCAGAGATGATGTGGAGAGTTTTTGTACCCAGATTGAGTTTGACTGTTAGAGTCTGGGCTCCATGTGGGGCGGGGGTATGTACTTCTGTGGCATTGAGTGAGGATTTAGTATAAATTGCGCAGCCTCTGCCTCTCTTGCTGGTCCTATCTGCCCTGAAGATGGTATAATTACTTACGGAGACAGCATCATTGGGAATTTTTTCAGAGAGCCAGGTCTCGGAGAGGGCTAGTATGTCTGGAGCATGTTAGGCAATCCAGCCTTGTAGAGGGGTGTGTTTTTTGGGTAGGCTGCAAATATTTAGGGTGGCTAGCAGCAGACTCCCCTGAGGGTGTTTTGGGGAGGTCTTAGTGCAGGGTGGTCCAGGGTTGGGGTGGATATTGCCAGATAGTAGGAGAAGTAGGAGGGTGTGCTGCAGGAGGGCCAACCTGCAGAGTTTTGGAGACTGATGCTGGGATTGGTAGGGTGATGGGCTTTTTTTGTTGGAGGTTGGGACTGGGAGACTAGGAATGACGCTGGATAGAAGGGAAAGGGAAGTGAGGGGGACAAAAGTGGGGCTTACATGGGTGTTGGGGGTTGAGGTCTGAAGTGGGGGAGAGCATAGGTACAATGCATAGCAAGTGTGGGTGTTAACGTGGGTGTGGGTGTGTATAAGTCAAATGGATCAATATGGCAGGAGTGGGAGAAGTTGGAGGGACTGGGTCTGCAGTTATAAATGATAGCTGAAGGATTAGTGTAGTAGATATAGTGGTGTGGTATAGGAGCCACTGGGTGGGGTTGTAGAACAAGTTGAATGGTCCTGGAAGTCAGTAGGGTTGCTATAAGTAGGGAATACATTGTATGAGAATTAAGTGAGAGAAGAGTTACAGCGGCCACTAGTGTTCGGTTTGTATAACCTGCAGCTGGAAAAGTGGGCTGATGGGTTATTTCGCCAGGTCACCTGACTCACCCTAGCTACAAATTCGAGAGCCGACCAAGGGTGGTGGTGGGGGTGGTGGGGAGCCGAGCATAAGCGTTGGGTGGGGCTAAGCCTGGGCAGCAACTCGAGGTGCTACTCTGGGCAGTATTCGTGCGCTGAGCAGGGGAGCTTGTGGCCATTTCAGAAAAGGCGCCAGATGGCCAACGGTGGTGGCAGCAGCCTGGATCAAGGTAGAAATTACCTGGTGTGTCTCTGGTTCGGGGCTTCTGCGGGCAGGGAGGGCTTCAGGGCAGGCCTTCGCGACCTCCGGTCTCCTCGGGGGAGGGGGTGGTCTCTGCGGGAGAATGGAGAGGGGGGGATTAAATATGCAGTACAGGGAAAAACGAATTAACTTGCTGGGGGTGGGCTGGTAGTGGGTGTGGGGAGAAGAGCAAATGGGCTGTAGGCGATCAGGTTACTATTGTGATTCAAAAAAGAAAGGCTAATGGTTGCTAGCAAGGCAAACTGAAATTCTGCACGCTGGAAATGCACTTTACAAGTTGACAAACAGTCCCCAAATGAGTTTTTCACAGGGGGGTATTTCAGTTACAACTGGAAAATGCACTTTACAAATTAACAAACAGTCCCCAGTGAGATTTGCACGGAGGGGGATTTCAGATAGAACACAGGTCCTGGGCTTGCAGTGACTCTAAGCTTTTAAATACAGTTACAGGCAAATACAAATAGTTTTAGCTGGTTCGTTTAAAACTTTCAAAATCAGGCACAAAAGTAAAAGTTCTGCTCCGTTTGAGCCTGGGCAGCAACTCGGGGTGCTACTCTGGCGGGATTATATGCGCTGAGCAGGGGCTTGTGGCCGTTTCAGAAAAGGCGCCAGATGGCCAGCGGTGGTGGCAGCAGCCTGGATCAAGGTAGAAATTACCTGGTGTGTCTCTGGTTGGGGCTTCTGCGGGCAAGGAGGCTTCAGGGCAGGTCCTCGCGACCTCGGTCTCCTCGGGAGGGGTGGTCTCTGGTGTGTCTCGGGTTGGGGCTTCTGCGGGCAGGGAGGCTTCAGGCAGGCCCTCGCGACCTCTGGTCCTCCGGAGGAGGGGTGGCCTCTGTGTGTCTCTGTCTGGGCTTCTACGGGCAGGGAGGGCCTCAGGGCAGGCCCTCGTGACCTCCGGTCTCCTCGGGGGAGGGGGGTGGTCTCTGGTGTGTCTCGGGTTTGGGGCTTCTGCGGGCAGGGAGGGCTTCAGGGCAGGCCCTCGTGACCTCCGGTCTCCTCGGGGGAGGGGGGTGGAGATGGGTGACATTAGTCCTATAAGTATTGGGATTAGTAGAAGCTGTGCCTTCAAATTCCCTGACAGAAGGGGGTGTTGTGATCTATAAAAGCATTAGCAGATATGATGACCAACCCATTGGGTGTCCATGTCAGTTTTTAAAAATAATGTATTGAATGAAGATGGTTTTATTTCTGTATTGTAGTTTTGTGGTGCCTTGTTAGTCAGGGTCAGATCTAGAGTGTAGTTTCTAATAAGACTTTATATCAGAAGAGCCAAAAGGCTTTTTTTTTTTTTTTTAACACACACGCTTTTGGGGCCATATAGGGCCCTTCTTTAGGAGTAATGGAAATTAACTAGTGTTTGAGACACCTGAAGAAGGGCTTGGAGTGATCCCAAAAATGTGTGTGAAAACGAACAAAAAAACCCAATACATACACTATATGATTGAGCCAGCAGAAAAAAGCTTTTCATTCTGCCATGTCTGCTTGAGTTTGCAGACCCCTCAGTGTCTATGTAGGGATCTGTCCCCCTCCCATTATCCACTTCTTCCTCTCCGACGATGTCCCCCTTCCCAACTACATGCAGATTTCCCATTTACTCTATCCCATCCTCTCTTGATGCTGTCTGTAGTCTTCAGGGAGACTACTTCCTCCACAGCTAATTCCACGTAGGTACCACCTTCGCAGTGAAAAAGTGCTCCCTCATTTCCTAACTGAATCTTCCACCCAGCAGCTCGAGGCAGTGCCCCCTAGTGGTCCTATTCCCAGTAAGGTTTAAGAGACCTTAGCATACTCTGTTGACATTTAAGGTACTTGAAGATTTTAATCATGTCACCACTTTCCCTTCTGCCCTCCAGGGAGTACAAGTTGAGATCTCGGAGTCTCTACTTGTATGTTTTGCCTTGCTGTCCCTGAATTATCTTGGTTGCCCTTCTCCAGACCGTTTCCAGCAAATTGATGTCTTTCTTCAGCTAACGGGATGAATACTGCACGTGGTATTCAAGCTGTGGCCAAACTGGGGGATCTGTACAGTGGCAGAATGACCTGTGCTTTCCTGCTGGTTATGCTATACCCCTGGCTATAGCACCCAGAATCCGATTCACTTTGGTTGCTACTTTCCTGCAGTATGTGGAGGGCTTCAGGTCACTTGTGGTGATCACTCCCAGATCCTTCTTCTCTGACCTGGTAACCTGCACACCTCCCAGCCAGTATTTAGTCTCTTTTTTTTTTTTTTTGTACCCCCAGGTGCATTAACTTACACCTTTTGACGTTGAATCTCAGTTGCCAGATGGCTGAATTTTTCTGTAGCTTGGCCAATTCTTCCCTGAGGTTGCATCTCCTTTTTTCCATGTCTGCTGTCCCACGGAGGCTTTGCGTCATCTGCAAATAAGCATATTCTACATTGTATCCCTTCTACAGTGTCGCAGATGAAGATGTTTAATAACACCAGACTCAGCCCTGTGGCACCCTGCTGGTGACTGGCCTAGCCTCTGAGAACTCCCCTGACAATCACCCTCTGATTTCTGTCCTGCAGCCAGTTTCTGACTCACAAAACCAGTTTTGCCCCTCCCCCAGGTCCTCCAGCTTCCTGATCAATCTCCTGTAGGGAACAGAGTCGAAGGCCTTACTGAAATCCAGATGCAGGATGTCGAGTGTTTAGCCCTTGTCTACTGTCCTAGTTACTCAGTCAGAGATTAGTCAGGCAGGTCCTGACACGAGCCCATGCTGCCTCTCATACTGGAGCCCATTTTCTTCCAGAAAGCTTACCAGTCTTCCAGTATGGTTTCCATGAGTTTCCCATTGCTGAGGGCAGACTGACTGGCCGGTAGTTACCAGGGTCATCCCTCTGCCCACTTTTATGT
This sequence comes from Neoceratodus forsteri, assembly GCA_016271365.2. NCBI lineage: Eukaryota > Metazoa > Chordata > Ceratodontiformes > Ceratodontidae > Neoceratodus > Neoceratodus forsteri. Next base: position 2,678,084 of record JADMNL010000032.1, on the reverse strand, counting down.
AGCAGCACTACATGTGCTGTCCTCCAGTTAAGGGGTGCTTTCCCCATCTCCAGTGAGATACCAGCACATCTGCCAATACACTCAGCACCTTCAGATGTATGACAGCCAGACCCCTTTGACTTGTGTACCTTCAGGGCCTTTAGGCTTTTTCTTGCCCTTTTGAGTTTAATCTTCCTGTCCTCTTACCCCACCCACCCCATTGCTTCCCCCTTCTTCTCGTGAAGTATTGGGACATCTTTCATCTTCATGAAAACTGAATAGAAATACTTGTAAAGTACTTCTGTTTTCACTTCCTTATGCTCACCCCTTCCTTCTCAACTCTACCTATCTTTCTTTCTTTCTCTCTCTCTCCCCCCCCCCCCATCTCTTTCTTTATCTTCTGGTTACTCTAATAGAGATATTATTGGAATTATAAATCCTGAGCACATCTCTTAGCTGCTTAGACAGTCTGAAGCTCCGTACACCCTGCACATTAACCACCTCTTGTACAGCGAAGAAATGCTCTTGACTGTGTGTTGAAGAGCCATCAGTGGTGCTCTTAAGTGGTTAAATGGCCTCGGCTACGACATCTCCTCACTGCCTAAGCTAGGCCTCTTCAAATCCAACCTCTGCCTCCTCCTCCTGTCATTGTCAACCTTAATCTGCTCCTCTTAATCAAGCATTATTACCCCTCTGCTTAACTCCTCTAACACTCCTCCCCCCCTTCCCTCCACACCCTCTCCCTCCATCCCTTCTAGCACTTTTTTTTGTTACCTGACAGATGCCGCTGTCTGCAGCTGATTTTGTTGTCCCTACCTAGCTTCATAATTCTGTATACCTTACTCTTCCTATGGCTTGCAGTGCCACAGTAAGTGTATGTATGTACTTATCTGCTTGGAAATTACTGTAACCTGCTTTGTTCTCCCCATTTCAGTTTGCATTGTTCTTTCAAATTGTATTGTTTTTCAAACTGTCATGTCTCCTACTGTCACTCAACCGACGTGGAACCTTTGTAAAAGAGCCTCAGCTGAAAGGTATTTGTAATCCTAGACTTAAATAAATAAAAAGTGAGCGGTATTCAAGCAACCGCTCAAGATGTTTAAAAGTTGGTCGTAATCAAATAACTGATTAAAAAGAGCACACCCCATATCTTAAATTAAGTAAAGTAAGGTTGCTTTAAACATTAGAGGGGGATTCATTATGTGTGAATGTCGTCGAAGGGTACTCTACCTCTGAGTGGTTTCACTTGCAGTCTTTGTATGTCGGAGCATCTCAGCTTTGCCTCGCTATTCTCGATACGAAACCCATTCATGAACTCACTCTTCCTTAATGGTAAGAGTGCCCTTGAATGGTGTAGTAACACACAAACTGCATTCTGTTATATTTCTGTTTAATGTACATCAGACATGACATTTCATAGTTAAAAACTTCTTGTAGTATGTAGCCATGTTGGCCACTGATTCACCCCTTTTTATTTTTCAGAATATCCTAAACGTAACCAACAGTAATTTCTACAGCATCAGTGTCCTGGGCCTCAACGTTGAGATTTTACATATTAATACTGTAGTCGGACAAATCAGTAGTACGGACAGAATGGATATCAACCCTCTGACCACCAAGCAGGTAATACTGTAGTCCTTGCACTGCGCCTCTCTCCAGTGGCGTGATTGGAAATTTCTCATGGGAGGGATTGCTGTTTCTAGCTGTTAACGGCGGGGCAGGGAAGACTGCCTTCTTCATGAGGTTGAATTGAACTGTCCAGGTTAGTGGCTATGAGGTCTGTTTATTGTAGACTAAGAAGCATGGTAGAAATGGCAGGATCAACCAGATAAGTAAATAAATAAAATGGTTTGATTGGAGGGTTCAGCGACAACATTCACAGAGTGACGAGGGGTAGCAGTGTGTTATGACGTGCCATAGCACACAGTTGTGATGTCACAACCATATTATGGCATTTGAAGAGTGCCAGTTTTAGGTTGATATAGGAGGTCTCCAGTAATTATATTTCTAGGATCGTGGATGTGTTGTTCATCCACACTTATTGGCATGTCCCCTTTCCCTTTAAGGACCCACTGGAAGCCTTCAAGCTGGCTCCTCCCACCCACCCGGATGGTATATACCTCGGCTCCGCCCCATGACACTAGATCTTCCTTTCTGCTGGAAGATTCGGGTTGCCTCCCTCATGCTCTCACATTCTGTAGGCCCTGGCTTTCAAAACCTCAATTTTACTGAAATTAAAACTTGTTCGAGTTAGCGATCGTGCTTTTGAGTCTTCAATCATGGAAGAAAAATCTTCCCCCGGATTTCGCCGGTGTTCTTGCAGCCAGAAGATGTCGCACACCGATCCCCACCTCATGTGCGTCTACTGCTTAGGTGTCGGCCATGAAACCTAGAAACACAGAATCTGACAGCAGATAAGGACCGCTTGGCCCACCTAGTCTGCCCGTTTTCCTTTCGGATGGTCACTCTGTCCCAGATCATACCATCCTTGGAGTAAAACGTGTGGTTTTGTTCACTGGATCTGCAGGGTGCATTCTTTCACATCCCAATCCATCCGTCCCATCAGCAGTTCCTCTGCTTCAGGGTCGAGGGGGCCCTGTACGAGTTCCGAGCCATGCCATTCGGCCTGTCATCGGCCCCATGGGTCTTCACCAAATGCATTGCAGTGGTGATGGCCCATCTACAGCATCGGGGATCACAATTTACCCCTACCTATCAAAAAATTGAGGCAGTCCAGAGAAGGGCCACCAAAATGGTGCAGGGACTGCATCAGAAGACATATGAGGACAGATTAACGGAGCTCAATATGTATACCCTTGAGCAAAGGAGGGAGAGAGGTGATATGATCGAGGCATTCAAACACCGTAAGGGCATAAACAAGGTGAAAGAGTCTAACATGTTTAAATATAAGAAAAATAGCAGGACAAGAGGACACAGCATGAGATTAGAGGAGGCCGATTAAGGGGAATGTGAGGAAATTCTTTTCACAGAAAGGTGGTGGATGCATGGAATGGCTTACCACAAGAAGTGGTGGCTATGAATACAGTGCAGGGCTTCAAACAGGCATGGGATAGGCATAAGGGAGCAATACAAATGACTATGAATAGATAGGCCACTGACAGAGCAAAGGCCGATGGCACATTTATAAGGTAGAAAAAGAAATGGGCAGACTGGATGGGCCTTGTGGTCCTTATCTGCTGTCAACTTCTATATTACCTGAACGACTGGCTTCTGGCAGTCCTTCAGGAAGTGGAGAGATTCAGAGATTTGGCCCTCCAGACCTGCTCCTACCTCTGCCTCCTGATAAACGATTCCAAGTCGGAACTCGTGCCTTCTCAGGTGATGGGCTTCATTGGGGCAGAGCTAGACTCTTGTCAAGCCAGAGCTCAGCTCCTGGCAGACAGGGCGGAGGTTCTTTTCTCCTTTGCCCACTCATTTCTGGTTGGGCACTTGCTCCCTGCCCGGGACTTTCTGCGCCTTCTGGGTTACATGGCAGCGTGCACCTCAGTGGTCTGTTGGGCCCGGTGGCACATGCGCTCCTTCAATGGGAGCTGGCCACCCAGTGGTCTCAGCGCCATGGTCAGTTCGACCAGCTGATCACTGTAACCCAGAATATGTGGGACGCTCTCCAATGGTGGACCGCCCCAGACCGGTTGCAGGAAAGGATCCCGTTTGTCCGCCCCGAGCAGATGGTCGTTCTCACGGCCAATGCCTCTGTCATGGGCTGGGGAGCCCACATGGGGGACAGAAGGGCCCACGGGCTCTGGACCCCTGAGGAGTCTCGATGCCACATCAACCTGTCGGAGCTCAGAGTAGTCAGACTGGCACTGTCAGCTTTCGCTCCCCAGCTCCAGGGTCAAGTGGTTCAAGTCGAGATGGACAATACCATGACCATGTACTACCTCAACAAACAGGGCGGCACGCACTCACACTTTCTGTGCAAGGAGGCGCTCCGTATCTGGACCGTCGTGAGCAGGTTGGAGGCGGATCTTCTAGCCAACCATGTGACAGGAGCCTCGAACCATCTGGCGGATGCCCTCAGCCACTTAGGCCAGACATCCCACGAGTGGTCTCTCCATCCAGAGGTGGCTTACAGTCTGTTCTCCCATTGGGGCAAACTGATGGTGGACCCATTTGCCTCCAGGGAAAACACCAAGCTGAGGCTGTTTCATGCCCATCCCCCTCAACAGGGTTCACTGCAGGGGGATGCCTTCTCGAGGCCGTGGACCCCAGGCCTCCTCTTCGCCTTCCCTCCATTTCCCTTGATCCACAAGGAGCTCCTCAAGGTGAGGAGGGACAAGGCAAAGGTGATTCTGGTAGCCCCAGACTGGCCACACCAGTACTGGTATCCAGATCTCCACAGATGCAGGCCCCTGGAGTGGCTCTGTACATGCCCGGACCTGATATCACTCAATCAGGGGAAGGTATTCATCTGGACCTTAAATTCCTGCACCTCACAGCCTGGTACCTGAGCGGCTAGAGTTCCAGGCTTTGGGCCTTTCCGAAGATGTCTACATCATGGTGGAGGCATCTAGAAAGGAATCGTCCAGGAAGAGTTATGCCGTCAAGTGGAAAAGGTTTTCCATTTGGTGTCAGGGCAAGGGCCTGGACCCTCTGTCCTGTCCGGTGGCTAACATTCTCGACTGCCTTTGGTCTTTCTGCAAAGGGGGTCTGTGGTCATCGACCCTTAGGGTGCACCTGGCAGCCATCTCTGCTTACCGGGCGTGGGCCGGTCAGCCAACATTGGCACAGGAGACAGTGGTCGGATGCTTTTTCAAAGGCCTGGATCACATATCCCCTCTGGTACGTGAACCTCCACCTCCATTGGATTTACTGTTGGTACTGGAAAAGCTCATGAGCAAGTCATTCGAACCCATGCACAAGTGTGAGTTGTCACACTTGTCGTGGAAGATGGCCTTCCTGGTGGCTATCACATCAGCCAGAAGGACGGGGGAGCTCCAGGTGCTTTCAGTGGGCTCCCCTTATCTGGTCTTCCACAGGGAAAAAAGTTGTCTTGCGCCCCCAACCGAAATTCCTTCAGAAGGTGGTGTCAGAGTTTCACCTTAACCAGGTGCTAATTCTGCTGGTTTACTACCCAACCTACACCTCAGAGGCTGAGTACAGGCTTCACACCTTGGAACCTGAGATGTGCTCTCTCCTACTATAAGGAGAGGATGACGGAAATTCGGGGAGAGGTTCGCCAGCTGTTTGTCACGTACTGTGAAGCCGCCTCTGGCAGACCTGCAGCGAAGCGGACCATTGCAAGATGGATTACATCATGCGTAGATCTGTGTTATGAGTTGGGCAAGGAGCCTCCCAGAGGGATAAGAGCTCATTCTACCCACCATACTGCTGCATCAGTGCTGCTTCCAGGGACATCCCTGTCCAGGAAATCTGTCAGGCTGCTACCTGGATTCAGGCTGCTACCTGGAAGTTGGCAAATACCTTCATCACCCACTAACACATCGAATTTGAGTCATGCCAGGATGCTGGTTTTGGGGCCTCAGTTCTCCAATCTCTGTTCCCTAAGTAGGGGGTGTGCGCCTTGCCTCCCTCCTCCCGGAGAACTGCTACGAGTCTGCCAATAAGTGTGGATGAACAACATATCCACGATCCTAGAAGAAAAGGTTATTCACCTGTAACAGTAGATCTTCCACAAAATGGTCTCTTGCAGTAAGTCATTACTTTGGGGGGGTTGCTGATAGGTGGTGCTCCAGCACGGAAGTCTCTTCCAGCAGTCTCTATACCAGGGACCACCCACACTAAGTTACTTCCTGGGCTGTACCTATAAAAGTGGGTGGACCCTAGTAAGCTCCATTCATTTTCCCGTCGGCTTCAGCTCTGGCAGCAACTATCCTAGTGGCAGTCTTCAATGTGGATCGAACCCATAGCCTAGGTGCCTGGGCTTCATACAGACACCATATACCTACAATGGATGCTTCCCTGTCTCACACACAGGGTGCTCAACCGAAGGGCTCAAAAAATTTAGAGTCCTCTTCAAGAGATAATACTGGGAAGGAGACCCCTTCACCTAAAGTCCTGCCTGATCGCCTTTCGACAGTCGTGCCTCCAAAACTGATCATCAAGGAGATATTCATCTTTGACGGTCACTTCGCCTCCATTGATGACAGGCTCTACTCCATCAAAAAAAGAACCGTTCCTTGTCGATGGGGCGTCATTCCTCAACTCCCCCATTGGCCAGGACTACTGCACCTTCAACGACAGAGGTCCTGCTGCCTTTCCCATTGACAGGAGAGCTTTACAGAAGTACATCAACGATGAAAATGCCTCCTCTGTCGATGGAGCACATGCTACATGCTTCCTCATCGACGGGACCTGCTCCCTGTGCTCCACCATCCATAAGCGGCTTGCCACCATCGACGGGCCATGCATCTACTCTCCCATCATCGACAGAGCATGCATTCACTATCCCATCATCAACGGAGCATATCCCACCATCGACGACACATGTCTTGCCTTCTTCATCATCAATTAAGTATATTCTCCCCGGCCATGGAGCATGCTATTACTGACCACCTTCTGGAAGACACAGTACATCATCAACGAGACATGCTTCTCTGCCTCTTCTGTCGACAGGACTGATGCCTCCATCATCAAGACAATCAATGCTGCATGGAACAGCACCCTTGCTTGCATGTAGCATCGCTATGGATGATCCCTATGGAAGGTCGACCATGAACAGCCAAAAATATTCTCAAAAACATGTATTGAAAGATGCATATGGAGCTGCATTTCTATAAAATGAATAACTATATTCTTCAGAATGCAGAGGCCATCCTTCCTCATTGTCGTTCCTACGTGGGGCTCACAACCCTGTTGGAAATGAACAAAGACGCCAAAGAAACTGCGGATCACTCTACCGAGGCGCAAATTGATCCCCATCCCACGCACGCTGGATTCAGAACCTGCTTACATGACAATTCCATCGCCACAAGTTCCAAATATTGAAGAAATAGTAAATAGAGTACTGGATTCTGTGGGTTTTGACCATAACCTCACTCCAGAACATAACCCTCAAACACAAATGATATCGCCACCTCCGTCAAAACCTGCACGCACAGAGCTAAAACGTTCCCCAGTCCTGCCTCCTCCCGAATATTCAGATGAATATTTCTCAGATTATCACACGAATCCAAACCTCCATAGGACCCATGATGGCTCCTGTGACACAAGAGGATATGAATCTCTCTCGAGGTGCCTCGCATTTCGGGACTAAGGACTGTTACAGCAACCACGAAAGGTAATTTTTCCACCGGATGACCCCTCATTCCCTGAAATGATGTTACAAATACAAAAAACAATGGGGTTTATCACAACGGAAAAGGATAGATTAAGTAAAGATATGGCTGAATATCTGGGCCTACCAGAAGACCCTGTTTGGGCTATCCCTCCTTTCATACCTGCTTTCAGAAATGCTATTACTGAAGCTTGGAGTCAACACATAGCAGTGCAGGAGTTACCTAGAAAGGCCCACGGGATGTATCGGGCTCCCCCTGATTATCAACCTGCAAACTTCCCATGCTGCAATTAATGGTTCTTGAATATAAACCTGACGTAATCATTATCTCTGAAACATGGCTGTCTGAGCACATCTCGGACCAAGAAATTTCAATCCCTAGGTTCATTATAACTAGGATGGATAGACTCTGATGAGGAGGCGGAGTGGCGATCTACGTCTCTGCCTTTCTCCAGCACTCAATTGTGCTGAAAGTCACTTCTCCCTCCTCTCACGAGGCTATCCTTCTCAACTTGAAGGTACCTTACTCTGCTTCTCTTTTTATTGCAGGGGTTTATTGTCATCCTGGACAACCCCCCCCTCCCAAGTCACAGAGCTGCTAAAGCAGCTAACAGCCCTTGCCCACTCTGGTGAGCTGTACATTCTGGGTGATCCTAACATCAACTGGCTCTCAAACAAACTAACCACAGCTCCCTCATACATAGACTCACTAAATCTAACACAGCTAATCCAGGAACCTATGCGACTAAATAACAAAACCAAAAACCACTCCCTTCTTGACCGTATCCTCACAACACATCCCCACATGGTCAAGGCCACCGGCCTGCTGCATGATGCACTAAGCGACCACCATCCTGTCTACATGGTGCGCAAAATACACAGACAAAAAATACTGCACAAAATCCTCCTAACCCGTGCCTACCCCTCTCTTGACACACGACCCCTTCATAGTGACCTCGCTAACTCTGACTGGTCCCTACTCGCAGCCTGCTCCTCGATTGACGCCGCTCTCCAGATGTTCAGTGACAAATTCCTGCAAGTTTGGAATCTACATGCTCCCCTGCGTAAAACCAGAGTCCGTGGAAACCATCTACCCTGGGTATCACCTACGCTCCTATCCTGTCAAAGAGCTCGTGATACTGCATGGCATTAACACAAGGCAACCAACTGTTCCAGGGACCTCCAACACTACAGGGAGCTACGAAATAAATGCAGCAAAGCTATTCATCTGGCCAAAGCAGAACACTACCAGGCTACAATCCAAGCAAACACAAACAAACCTTCCAAGTTTTGGAAAGTTGTCCAGTCCCTCTTTTCCCCTTCTACCAAACCCCCAACTCCTGCCCTTAAGCTAAATCACGTAGTCATCTTGGATCCCATGGCAGTCGCTGTATGCTTTAATACCCGTTTTGCATCCTGTGCCTCTGTGCTCCAAGCTGCCCCTCCACTGCCCCCACAGACCTCCGGCCTCCTCCCTCCTCGGTGGCCGCCTGTCCGCTTGCTCCCTCACTCTGCCTACAACCCCTCCTTCATCGACCCCCTTTCTCTTCACACACATCTCCCTTGCTGCTGTCTTAGAAGCCCTCTTGTCTATCGACCCTGCCAAAGGCTCCTCGCCGGATGGCCTGGACCCCAAGCTTCTCTCTCTGTCTGCTCCTGCTGTTGCCTACCCTCTCTCCCTCTTATTAAACCTCTCCTTTGCCTTATCCTCTTTCCCTGAAGCTTGGAAACACGCTACAGTCCTACCTCTCCCTAGGGAGGTGATCCCTCCTCCCCTAACAACTACCACTTCATCTCTCTCCTTCCCACCCTGGCTGAACTCCAGGAACATATAATTCTGGAGCAACTCTCCTCCTACCTTACTGACTCCACCTTTCTCACTCCTTTCCAAGCCAGTTTTAGAAAGCACCACTCCACCACCACATCCTTGTTATGGCTGACTGATGCTATCGCTAAGGGCATGAACAGTGGCCTCATAACCTCCGTTATTTTCATAGACTTAGCCAAGGCCTTTGATACGGTCTTGCACCATTTACTCCCATCTTGTCTCAGATCGGCTGGTCTTTCCCCTAAAGCCACAGATTGGTTTAAGTCTTATCTGTCAGGCAGATTCCAATCTGTCCGTATGGAGGATGTCATCTCCCCAACGCTTCCCATTAACTATGGGAGTCCCACAGGGCTCTGTACTCAGGCCCCTCCTTTTTTCTATCATCCTTAACTATCTCCCTCTGGCTTGCACAACAACAAACATACACATATATGCAGATGACACAGTACTGTATACAACAGGCAAATCAGTCCCTGATGTCACCTCTAGGCTCCAACTGGACTTCAGCAATATACAGTATTGGTTTAAAAAGATCCACCTCATCCTAAATGCAAAGAAAACAGTCTCTATGACTTTCAGAACTTGGCAGAGGCTAGTCAGGCTATCCTCCTTACCCTCATTTCACACCTTAGATGGTTCTATACTAGAGGACACCTCCTCCTTCCGATACCTCAGAGTTTGGCTGCACAAAAACCTAAATTTCATGGTACACATCAATGCCATTCAGAAAAAACTCCAGCTTAAGCTAGGGGCCCTATACCAAAACTATAAATGTACCCCCCTTCCAGCAAGACGCAAATTGGTACATACTGTAAAATGATTATGCTAATTTTTGATTACTGTGACTTAGTCTGTGGAGCAGCCCCCCAATACTCCCTATCAAGGCTGGACCCTCTTTTTAACTCCTTCTGCTGGTTTGCCTTAGATGCTCCTGCCCAGACCCACCATTGCATACCCTACTACTCTCTGAACGTTCCCTCCCTTGCTGATAGGAGAACCATGCATGTGGCTAAATTCACCTCAACATTTTGGCTAGGTAGGCTCCCTGCCTACCTCTCTTCATCCCTAGCTCCCCTTCTTCTCCTCTCCAGATACACCCTCAGATCTGATGACTCACGTTCCCTGTACTGTATATACTCTATCGAAGCACTGCGTCAGGCCAAATGGCTTTCTCACATCGACTACCTAAACTTTGGAATCAACTACTGTCCCAAATCCGACACTCCTCCTCAACCAATTCTTTCTCCACATCCTTAACAAACTACCTAGTGACAAACTGCAATTGCACCTAGCCCCGTGGTCTGGTCTATGCTGAGGGTCTATTCCCCCTACCCTCCAGCAGAAACCAAGTAAGCTCTCTGATTCCCCCAAAACCTCCTGCAGTATTTCCACAGCTTGTGATCTCGTTGTAAATTGTGTATGTACAGTGAAGCTGTTTTCTGCTGATTTGTAAATTTGCACAGCCTGTATATCGTTTATTTGACCATGTACAGTGAAGCTATTTTTCCTATTCTGCTGTATTCTGATGTACTATGTAAATACCGGATGTACCGTGAGGCGAAGCATCTTGTTGCTCAGTGTAATTCTCCTGGTAAAACTTTTCAATAAATAAACAATAAGTAAATCAATATTTAATGAATACACCAGCAGTGGATTTTGTGGTTACTGTGGCTGCCCACAACCGCACCAGCAAGCCGAAACATACAAGCACAATACCTCCAGAGAAGACTCTAAACATTTTGACCATATGGGGAAGATAGTGTGTGCTCTAAATACTCAACTATATGGGGCACATGCTGCAATACCTGCGCACGCTGAACACTTCTGCTGAAGAAGTTATAAACAGACTACCTGCATCACCTGAAAGAAAGCAACTTACATCTATAACACTGTCACTTCACTGTCTCGATATCTATTAAGATCAGGATATGATCTTGCCGGTGCTTCCGCTCAAGTCTCTGCTGTTGGTATTCTTATACGCCGCCAGACATGGCTTTGACTTTCAGGACAAGCACCTGATATTCAACACAAAGTGGCTAATGCCCCCTTTTCAGGGGACCATCTTTTTGGGCCAGGGGCTCAAACGATACTGGAGAACCTACAAGCCTCGGATAGATAACTGAAAACAGTACAATACATGTACCAAAAACCACGCCCGTAGTATAATTATTCATACAAAATGAGCTAATTATACCTCACGTAGCACATTTAAGGGCAAAGAACAAGTAACAAGGACCCCGGCGAAGCCAACCCGTGGCTGCCCCTCTGGCCACTCCGGGGCTTCTGCCCCTCATTAAAGACTCTACACTCTGCCCCGGTCCCCACTTCTTGGCCTTGGGGGAACTTTTGGGGTCATAAACAAGACAGAGGCATTTTCACATCAGTTCGATACACCTAGCCAGTTTCTCAGGTACCACTATTTATTTATAGACCATCACGACCATTCCATTGAGATGCTTTTTGACCTGTGGTACACTCAATGTCCTGTTCCCCCCTCGGACAGGTCCATCACCTATTAACTCACACGCTGAGACATAATAAATTCCACTACGGACTATATTCTTCTCTTCCACTGCTATTCGCAGCTTTCCCTTGATTATGAACAAAGACCATATCAAAAACGGTGAGCACATATACAGAAATTGTCTTTTAACCACTGCCTTGTTTTGTTGGATCATAGATACATTGTTTTTCATTTGCTACATTATCTGTTAAATGAGTATCCTATTTTTGTCAAATGGATACATTCATTACTGACTAAACTGTTTTTCTGGGGGGGGGGAGAAGGAGATTGAGATCTTCACTTGCTACTTTGTAGTGCCTCTAAAGAATAACATTGTATTACTCAAACTACTGTTACAATTCGAGACAAAGTTGCCTTTGACACAGATTGTACTTTCCGTGCTGATCACTGAAGCTACATAATTGCTCAGTGTTATTGACATATTCCTTCTGCTTGTAAGACACACAACACAGTGAATCAGGAATTCCTTTGTTCCACTGATGTGCTATTTTAGCATTCATTGATCCATGGCCACATTTTTACCTATGGCAGAATGTCATGTGTGACCACCCACTGCCACGTAACTGCTTGGGAATCTCCCAGAAGTAATGACTTACTGCAAGAGACCATTCCGTGGAAGATAGTGCAGTTACACAAAGACTTTTGCTGTAACAGTAGATCTTCTATGAATGTCTCTTGCAGTAAATAGTTTCTCTCCCTCCATCCCCCTGCCTTTAGGTAACAGGAAACACGATGTACGGTTGGGAAGCTTTGGTACCTCGATTCCCCTCGGTCTCTCACTTCTAGCTGAAACCGGCGGGGAATGGAGCTTACTAGGGACCACCCAGTTTTATAGGTACAGCCCAGGAAGTGAGGTAGTGTGGGTGGTCCCTGGTATAGAGGCTGCTGGAAGAGACTTCCGTGCTGGAGCGTCACCTGTCGGGAACTCCCAGAAGTAATGACTTTCCTTACTGCAAGAGACATTCCTAGAAGATCTTCTGTTACAGCAAAAGTCTTTGTGTAACTGCACTTTCTGGGAGTGGTATATGTTGTTCATCCACACGGATCCACCCGACTTCCCCGCCTGTGGATGCACAACACCTGGCTTCCAGTGGGCTAAGATCTGGCATCATGGGGCGGAGCCGAGGTATATACCACCCGAGTGCGTGGGAGGAGCCAGGTTGAAGCCTTCCGGTGGATTCTTAAAGGGAAAGGGGACATACCAATAAGTGTGGATGAACAACATATACCATTCCTAGAACTGCCGTTACAGGTGAGTAACCTGTTCGTATCAGCACACTAATTTTTACAGTGATGTAGTGTCTTTATAGTTATATTGATAACAGCAGCTTTACAAGCCAATATCTTTTACCTTTGTACAGGCTAGAGGTTAATGCTAAACACTGTCGGAAAAGCCAGCTCCTCACCCTTCCAGTGTTGCATGGAGTTTCCTTCTAGTATATACTGATCTTACTTCGAGGGGGCTCTTGAAGTAGGCAGCACCGGTAGGACTGAAGCTGCCAGGTGCCAGAACCACATGGAAAACTGATAGCTGTCTATCATGGGGGACTGCATGCTGATGTCTGCCTATCCTGTAAAGAGGGCGGTCCCCTAGACTTACCTCAGTTCTTTTTCCAAAGTTGAGTGGGAAGCATAAGTACCCGGATTGTCCTCGGTCAGCTTCTCACTCGTGGTCACTGCAGAGACCGGCTTTCACCTCTGGGTCTTCCTCCTGTGGGGGGGGTCGGCCCCATCCTTCGTCGACAACTCTCACTCCCTCCAGGCTGCCAGTGGTGCAGCTGCCCACCCTCCTCTCCATTTCAGGTGACGGCTTTTCCGGGCAGTGGACTTCGTCCCCTGCCTCCCAGGCCTTTCACTCCCATGGCTTCTCTGCCAGGTGGCTCCACTAGGGTCGGAACCTCTGGTGGTGGGTCTTTGCCCAAGCCCCCCCGTCAAGGCATTGCCTTCATCAGTCACTGACTCCATGGCCGACACTAGCCCTTCGCATTACCCATCACCCAGAGCAAGCAATCGCCTCTTCTTCCACACAGGTGTGATGCCTCTGCCGCTGCCTGGGGGGAATTCTCCCCCGCAGATGCCAGCCTCGTTTCTGGGGCCAACGTCTGCTACTTCACCAGACCGATGGCAGCCTTTCGGCACAAGCTATGCCAACGCCTCAGCCGTTGTCACCTCAGCCCCAGCCTATGCCACAACCGGTGCTGCTGACCCTCCTTGGGATCCCCAACCGGCGTCTGGTGGACTATGCCAGAGTACCCTATGCTGGCCCCACTACCGACGTACCCATACCCTCGTCCTCAATATCCTTACCTACAATCCTCCACCGGTGGATTATAATGCTTTATTTATGGCCTGATGGTCCTTCATGCAGAACAAGGACACACCCAGGCAGTCTCCTCATCCTCCCCAGGACTCCCTCCTCGGGATTCAGACAGGGCAGGGCAGGACCTAGCAACCCCTGTACCACAGGGTCTTCTGGGGGATGCACAGGGAGCTCTGACCAGCATATGGACGACTTTCGTCCTCAGATGCCAGTCCCTGACAGCAATCAGTCGGTGGATGACTCTTCCTCATTAGTCTTCGGAGGACTCGAGGGGCCCCTCTGATGGTCAGGAGCCTCCTAAGGAGACCCCTAAATCTCCCCCAATCCCTCTTTCCTTGACGTGATGCGACATATCCAATCCCTCACTGGATGGGAAACGGAGGAGCTTGATCTGGCACGCCATTGCCCTTGCCATGTATCTCCAGAAGAAGGAGACCCTCCCTTTGGTGGTGGCTTCTTTAATTGATTTCTATGAGGATGTTACTAAGACGGCGTGGAATCACCCCTCTTCCACCCCGGCTGTGACCAAAAAGGTGGATCGCCTTTGTCATGCGCTGGTGGGCAAGCCCTTCTTTGGCGAGCACCCCATGGCAGACTCATTGGTCATGAACGTGGCCCATGGCCGTACTAAGAAGCCCAAACATCTAGGTACCCAGTCCCCTGACAAAGAGTCCCACCAGCTGGACCAGCTGTGCAAGTGGATGTATTCATTTGTCACACTGGCCGTTCAGGCCCTTAATTATCTGGCCTATTTGGTACGGTGCCAGAATGCCCTTTGGGATCAGATGGGTGATTTGGTTCAAACCCTTCCTGAGGACTCTACTAAAACACAGTTGGCCAAACTCCTGAAATCTGCGTCGGACGTGGACAATCATGTACTGAGGGTGGCATATGACACTGTTTATTTATTTATTTAGTTTTTGTTGACCTGGTAGGTGCACTAGACAATACAACTGCCTATTTTCAGGCAAGACCCAGGAGGGTTACAGACAGAGTATGACTCAAACATTTTATATGAACCATCAGTGAGGATACAATGGCTAGGTTACATCAGAACAAGTGAAATAAAGAACTTGAACAAAATGTAACATGAGAATAGTACAGGGGGTATAAGACAGCTACCAAAATAAGTGCCTAAGTAAGCATGAGCAATGTAACAGATCACAGTTCATTGACAAAGAACTTCAGGCGTATGAGCAGTTATCGTTTGCCAGAAGGAGTTTTTGAAGATCATTCTTGAAAACCAAATGGGACTTGTCACTACTAGTTGACACTGGAAAGGAGTTCCAAAGCTTTGGAGCAAACATAGAGAAAGCCTGTTCATCCATCCTTGTGGTACATTTAGGGATATCGAGGAGTGACTTATCAGTTGTCCTTAGGGAGTAGATTTGTGTTGTGTGCTTAAACACGCTTGCAATCGACTCGGGTATACTGTCTCTAATAATATTGTCAATAGTTGATCCTGCAGTAAATACCGGTAAGAGGATGGGGAGAGCCAGCCAAGGGAAGCATAGAAGACACAGTGATGGGTGTGCCTGGGCACTGCCAGAGCGAATCTGCAGATGCTGTTATTGCATGTGTTCCATTTTCTTAACACAACTTTTTTTGTCTCTCAGTATGCCTTCGGCAATGGCAAGCCTAGCAGCAATCAAGGGTTGGGTCTAAAGTGATTCCAAGATCATAGAATCATAGAAATTGATGGCAGACAGGGACCCTCTGGCTCATCACGTCTGCCCCTCACTCCCCCTTAGTCCACCTTCCCCCTTCTTGGTGCTCCTTTCCACAACCCTGTTTGCTTGTCCCATACTCTCTTGAAACCAGACACAGTCTCTTCCCCCACCACCTCCTCTGGCAGCCTGTTCCAGGATTCCACCACTCTCTCAGTGAAGAACTGTGCCCTCAAGTTACCCCTAAAGTTCCCTCCCTGTAGTCTCAGGCTGTGCACTCGTGTTATGGAGCCTACCTTCCTGTGAAATAACATAGAAAGTGACGGCAGAAGGGGACTGCATGGTCCATCTAGTCTGCCCATAAGCCTAGCCCCCCCACCCTTAACTGCTATTCAGTGTTATAATACCTTTGTGCCTATCCCATGCATCCATGATCTGACTGACCTAGTCTCCTCAATGTCTGGTGGAAGGCCATTCCAAGTATTGACCACCCTCTTGGTAAAGAAGAACTTTCTTGTGTTACTCTTCAACTTGCCTCCTTCCGGCTTCATGCCATGCCCCCTCGTTCTTGCATGATTCTTGATCTGAAATAGGACCTGGACCTGGACCTTGTTTATTCCCTTCAGGTACTTGAAGGTTTCGATTATGTTCCCCCTTTCTCTGCGTTGTTCCAAGGAGTACATGTTTAGGTCATGCAGACGTTCCTTGTATGTCTTGTTTTGGAGTCCAAGTATCATTTTTGTAGCTCTCCTTTGCACTGTCTCCATTCTGTCTATGTCCTGTATGAGGTGAGGTCTCCAGAACTGCACATTGTACTCCAGGTGAGGCCTTACCATTGCTCTGTACAGTGGCATAATCACCTCCCTCTTTTTATTTTTAAACCTCTTTCTATGCAGCCTAACATACTGTTAGCCTATAATGCTGCTTTTTCACACTGAGGGAGGGAGGATGGGTTATAATCACCCCCAGATCCCTTTCCTGCTTTGTGGCTTCCAGTTTCACTCCACACAGGAGGTAGTCCTCAGAAGGATTTTTCCTCCCTAGGTGCATGACCTTGCACTTTCTGGTGTTGAAATTTAATTGCCAAGTTTGCCAGTAAATGCCCCACCTCCACTTTACGGATCCCTTTGATGTACTTGAAGGTCTCTATCATGTCCCCCCTCTTCCTTCTAGTCTCCAATGTGTAGAGCCCCAATTCCCTACATCTCTGTTCGTAGGGCTTGTCATCCATCCCCAGCAACATCTCAGTTGCTCTTCTCTGAACCCTTTCCATCAGCTCTACCTCCTTTCAGAGGTAAGGCCTCCAGAACTGGACACCGTACTCGAGGTGCGACCTCACTAAGGCTTGGTACAGGGGTGTCGGTGCGACCTCACTAAGGCTTGGTACAGGGGTGTTGGGACGACCTCACTAAGGCTTGGTGCAGGGGTGTCGGGATGACCTCACTAAGGCTTGGTGCAGGGGTGTCGGGACGACCTCACTAAGGCTTGGTACAGGGGTGTCGGGACGACCTCACTAAGGCTTGGTACAGGGGTGTCGGGACGACCTCACTAAGGCTTGGTAAAGGGGTGTCGGGACGACCTCACTAAGGCTTGGTACAGGGGTGTCGAGGCGACCTCACTAAGGCTTGGTATAGGGGTGTCGAGGCGACCTCACTAAGGCTTGGTATAGGGGTGTCGGGGCGACCTCACTAAGGCTTGGTACAGGGGTGTCGGGGTGACCTCACTAAGGCTTGGTACAGGGGTGTCGGGGCGACCTCACTAAGGCTTGGTACAGGGGTGTCAGTGTGACCTCACTAAGGCTTGGTACAGGGGTGTCAGGACCGCCTTTCTCCTGCTTTTTATTCCCTGCTTATACTTACCAGCATTCCATACGCCCTCCCCACGGCCCTTGTGCACTGCTTCCCCACCCTTAGGTTGCCGGTGACTGTTATCCCCGGGTCACTTTCTTGATCTGTGATTCTGATTTTCTCTCCTCCAATTGTGTCATCTAACTGCGGGTTCCTGCTGCCCATGTGCATCACTGCACATTTCTTTATGTTGAAATTCAGCTGTCGGCATCCTCCCACCATTACCTGAAAGAGTCTGCTACCTCAAGTAGGGAGCCTCCGGGACCTGTTATGGTTAGAGCGGAGGGACATGCTCAGAGTCTATATGTAGAGCCAAAGAGCATTGTGAGTGTCTTTTTGGAGTTCAAGAGAAGTTTGTTGTAAGTGAGCCAGGCTTGGATAGTAGCGGAATCCTTATTCAGCTTACCTTTGATGTCAAGCTTTTAAATGAGGCGGAGGCAGCAGATGAGAATCCTAGGGGTTTTAGTTTATCAAGCAACAGAGAGTGATCAACAAGGTCAAATATCTTGGTTAAATCTATGAACACCGCCCCAGTAAGCATTCTTTTGTCCATAGCCGTAGTTATATCATTGGTAAGTTGTATAAGGGCAGTGGTTGTGCTGTGTCCATGTCTGAAGCCATGCTGAGCCAGAGGTAATAGGTTATGTTATGGAAGGTGTTC